>JAOVVB010000037.1:14853145-14866024 GCA_028570985.1 Heterobranchus longifilis
TTTCTGCTTCCAACACATCAGCCTCAGAAACAAAAGGTTCACTTGCTGCCTAATATATCCCACCCACTTCCAGCCACCACTGACACGAGTTATTGTAACTGTAGCTATTGTGACAAGGGCCAAATTGTGACAGCTAGACGACTGGGTCAGAGCAACTCCAAAACTGCACTCTTGTGGGATGTTTTCAGTCTGAAGTGGTCAGGTCATACCAAAAGTGATCAAAGGAAGGAAAACCGGTGAACGAGTGACTGGGTCATGGGTGGTCAAGTCTCACTCATGCACATGGGGAGCGAAGTCTAGCCCATGTAGTCTGATCCAATATAAGAGCTACTGTAGCTCTAATTTGTAAAAAGGTCAATTCTGGTTTAAATAGAAAGGTGTCAGAACATGGGAGTCATTGCTGCTTTGGGTGCAAAAGAGAGGACCTTTCCAATAAGAAACTGGTGGTCGTGATGTTATGGTTGATCATTGTAAATGCAGCCTCATGAGCAGGGACGAAGCACAGAACTCTGGGCTGTATACATACATAAGTCTCACTGGGCCCCTTTCTTTCTTGATTCATATCTTTCACTTTTTATTCCAGGCATGCAAGGGCCCTCTGGCCACTGGGTCCCGGGGTAGTCAGTCCCACTACTCCCCCACTACAACTTTCCTGTTCATGACACTCAACTGCTCTCATGTGGGGACACCACAATTTCTTCCAACTACATTGTGTGTATACTGTAGATCTGAAAAATCCTCATATGCTGACTGTTGAGTATGACAAAGTTCAATAGATCTCGGTGCTAATAAACAGAAACATTGGAGTTTAGTTTGTTCCTCTGATTGGGCAGGGGTAGCTCAATGGGTAATGCTTTGGTCCACTTATCGGAAGGTCCCAGGTTTAAACCCCAGCACCACCAACTTGCCCCTGTTCGGCCCTTGAGCAAAGCTCTTTACCCTGTTCAGGTATCTGACAGATATATAGTCAGATTAAATGTCAGTGATGCAAATCTAATTAAGTTGGCCTTTTTCTCATAAAATTACATTAAATTAGATCACTTTTCTTACTGTTTGTTTGAACACTTTTTACATATGTTAAGACACTCATTAATTCCTTCATTTATTTATTCATCTTTAGCAACCATTTAATTTGACTGGGCAAGGTTTGTTTAATTTGGACAGGTTTGTAGTAGATCTGAAGTCCCAGAAGCACTGCCACCAGTCCAGACCAGTCGGGAGCTGGGAGAAAACCAGACAACCCAGTGAAAACCTACACTTTCCTCAAATCAAAGAGAAGATGACCATATTTCAATAATAAAAGCTGATTGCTTGCAATTTTTGTTAGCTTTTTATCTTAGAGGTTAGACATGAATGCATATTATGGTGGCATTTCACTAACCGTAGGTACATAGTTTTGTTTGACATTTGGGCCTCACCCATTCAAGTTCCACTTATTGTGACACCCATCATGAGGCAATCTAGCATAAATAACATTCATTCATTTATTCATTCATTTATTCATTCATTCATTCATTCATTCATTCATCTTTAGTACCTATTTAATCTGGACAGGTTTGTGGTAGATCTGATGTCCCAGGAGCACTGCCACGAGTCCTTCACAGTATCTGTTCCACCAACTGCCATTTTCAAGAGCTGTGAAAAAATCAGATAACCTGGTGCAAACCCACATTGTCCACAAATCAAACATGAAATGAATATATTTTAATAAGTAAGATTTTAAGAATAATAAGTAAATATAACTGCTTGCCATTTTTGTTAGCTGTTTGTCTCAGATGATAGAGATGAACGCATACTAACCATGGTCTACATAACTGGGTTTGACATTTTGGGCCTCACCCATTCAAGTTCACCTCATTGTGACACCCATGATGATGCAATCCCAGCATAAATTACATTCATTAACCCTAATTATCCTCTCTGTGATCATTTATGTAACTGAAAGTGCTTTATACAATATTTTTAGAAGTACACTCAAAGAGTCACTTTTGAGTCAGCTGTTTTGTCTGTTCATAATATACTGTAAATCCCATCTGAATTATGCAAATGTAGAGCTGTCAGCCTACTCATTTACCCTATGACGACTATTGTGCAGGGTCGACACTAATCTCTCCACCCTTTCTACTGAGTCATTGCTGATATTTGCCATACAGTATGTTTGAATGCCGGAGACAGTAATTGTAGTAAGTAAGTAACTGGTGCATGGTTTAGTTAATGGAGTCTTGTGTAAGTAGTATGAGTCAGCTCTTTCCTGATAGCTTAATGTAGTGGTACAAGCTCATCTAAAAGCTTATATTATTATAACCATAAGAGCCTTCTTTGATTTATGTATTTACCATTTTAGGAAATAAAATGAATTAAATTCTGGATTCATACAAATGGAGGCATTAAAATAAACCCAACAGAAGAAAGCAAATTGTTTCGGATGGGAATATTGGGTTTTTGTTATAAGAATGGACTAATATTGAACGAATAAATTATTTTTACTATGAGATTTAGTGAATGACTAATCATGTAAGACTTTCTCTTAATCTTATGTGCCAAAGTCCATAGTCTAGCTTTTCCTCTGATTTGATGCCTAAGCGTCACCCCCAATCTGAACCTTTATATTTGGGGAACAGTACACTTATTTATTTGTGAACTCTATAAATCATGGAAGTGTATGCAGTTATTGTGTTGCAGAATGCTCAACAGCAGCATGTAGGGATTAGCTCTGTAATAGATAGCCCTGAGAAGAAATGGTTCTCCCTCTTCATGTCTCAATAATGGGAAGCAACAGAATGAATGTTTGAACACACCGTGCCCAGAACTGCAGCCAAGTGCTCGGGCGCTGCTCTCCACAGCCATGCCACGGTCCATCAAATGCCCATCTGCAGTCCATCATCTGCTTGGGGGAGAAATCAAAAGCATGACAACGAAATGTGAAGTTGCCTGCCACTCATCATCATAACAGGTGCCTATTTGGGCAGGAATATTGCTGGTGATGTAATGGTATCAGACAGTAAAAGGGTTGAAACCAAATTCAAATCAACCACAACTGTCAGCTATAGTCAGTTTTTGTCTGTTCTTTCAAAGCACAGAGGTTTGATTTGGAAGTAGAAGAAGTTAGAAATAACAGTCTGTTGCACATAATTTTTTTTATTTATCTTGGATATTAAATTGGGTGCTTATCACTAAATAGTAATAATTTACCATCAGATCCTAAATAATTTGTTAATCTGGTTTCAGAAAGTGCATACTACTATATACTTAGCCACATTCATATAAGTTCTTAGCTGTGGAAACTGGTCTGGACTACTAGCAGTGTTCTTGCTGCCCGCAATGCTGGTAGCTGTCACTAATACTTCCAGACAAGAGACCCGAGTCTGACCCTCTTCCTCTGCTAAATGACAACCCAGGAAATGCCACAGACTCCCACTCGGTCCCATGGCATGCAAATAATGCAAATCTCATCTCAGCCCGTAAATATGACTTACATTTCCTACAAACCATGAGCAATCAAACTGAGATATTATTCAAAAGTTCTTGTTTAAACATTACTTACACTTACAGCAAGCCAACACTCCAAGGTATTGTCCAAATCAGCCATGGCCTGCACTGGTGTTGATATTGGCAGAGAAGTAAAGCAATTTCCATGGCTTTCTAATTGGTGTGAGCAGGGGAGCCATAGATCATTCTGAGTGGTAATTAGAGGGTAGGTTTTTCTGTGTAGAATAGTGATGTTTCTCATCAACCATGGTGGGAAGGTGAATTTAATGTCAAATCTGACCCGATGATGGTGTCACACACTGATAAACAGTATTAACCATCTGGACGGCCAAGGACATTCTGATCAACCATTTCATCCAGTCAACTTTTCAACTCTTTATAATTCTGCAAAATGTAGCTTTTTTTCCCCAGCATTTTTAACTGCTGTAAAAGTTTTTTTTTTTTAATTATTATTATTATTATTTAGCTTTACTTAGAACTCATGAATAGGTAATTTTACTATATGTTATGTTTGCATTTGTTTAAAACATATTCACTCATTACACATGTTTTTCTCAATACAACATCTAGAAACCAAATCCTCATCAACCCAATTATGAAAAATACTTAGTGGGGTATATTTTCAGCCTACCTGGAAATACTACGCCATTCTATAAGCTATACATTGGTTATGATGTGTGCTTATTCTGTTTTAAGAAATAATATGATGAAAATGGGATCCAAATATGAGCTGAAAATAATGATTCCTGTTCAACATATTTAAATTAAAGACAAAATTTCCACTGAAGTAAATTATATATGTTAAATAAAATTAAATAAGGGTAAATAACAATAGAAATTGGTAGAATTATGTATGTTAACAAACTTAAATTATTGTAGTAAAATAGACATCAATAACTGTATATCAAGATATACAGTAAATATAGCTACCTGCGGGCAAAATCCTTTTTCATGTTTTCATAAATACATTTCGGATGATTAAAATAATCGTAAGTAGCAGCAACTAAAAATATTTATATCTTTCAAAAACCTTTTTTTTTTTAAAGCATGCAGAGCATGTAAAGCAGTAACTAACAGCAATATTTAATCTTCCCTATACTTGAAACTTGAAACTACCCACAAATTGGTGACACACATCTGGGTCATTTAAGTGTGATTTATTATTTTTCTTATTTTAACCTAAAATCAAACCTGAAATGATGGAAAAACAAAACCAAGAGCTTTTTTTTTATACTTATTATTTTAAGGCCAAATCCATTTTTTATCATGATAGATTATTAGCAATAATTTGTTCTGTTCTACTAATTTGATAGATTGACCAGCATTCCAAGACAGACTACATTTCCTATAAGTCCACTGGGATGTTATCACTCTGTTGTCTATATACACTATAATTTGCTAAAATTCCACTGTCTGGTTCAAAACATTTACTATAGTCGAATGGAGAGAACATAGAAAGGAATATTTTCAGAAATATAACTTGGCTTAAAATACGAATGCTTGTCATATGAAAAAGAAAAGGAAGAAGGGACAATTTAACCAGAAGCACTTTAAAAAAAAAAAGGAATGCACAAATCGATGTGAGCTAGCTTGCTGGCTTGAATGATAGACTCTAACGTTAGCATGATTTCTATGGTATGTTTTTTTTTCTAACGGGGCAAAACCAAACAGACCATTTGGCTATATTGTGTCTGAACTGACCCACAATCTATATTAATTATAGGCCTGTTGAACTAAATCAATAATGCACTCACAGTCGTGTGGTTATAACGCATGCCTGTGATTACCCATGACACGGGCCAAATCACAATCATGCTGATATTCAGTATACCTGCACTCTTGCTCGTGCGATATCGTTTAAATAACATACACTCACCTGTACTGTCAGTTGATATTAGTTTATTAGCTTTATTGGGGAACAGTTTAAAATGCAGGCAATATCCAGGCTGGTAAATATTTTGAGCAGAGCAGCCTAGAGATAACACCCTATTTGATGTTAAAGTGAACACCAAACCTGTCCGTACAAAGCACTGATGCAGGCATGTGTAAAATCTGGGTTAAATGCACATAATGATTTTTGTTTCGGTCAGGAAATGGCCTGTGGGTAGCATATTCTTTGTGTTTACTCATTTGTGTTTCGTAACACCTGCCACTAAGGAATTTCTTTGCAGTGTGTCATTACGTGTCCAACGTGCTGGAGATTAAGCTCAGCATGATCCTTCTCGTGTGACATGCAAACAAACAGGCATTTCGTCTCTAACTCCACGTGACTTACCCTGTATGCTACGTATGTATTTACGTATACTGTGCAGCAGAAGACTGGCTTTGGTCAGAGACCTCTATTTGCAGAGCACTTATCACAATTCACAATATACTCTAGGTCTGTTTTCATAATGTTTTTTCAAGAGACCACTATTTAGGTTTACGCTTATCCAAACTGTTCCTACAACTTATTTGACGCATAAACAACTGGAACATTTGCACATACCAGAAATCCACAGATCGGATCACAGCAAACCCTTCCTTATGTCTTTTTCTTTACTTGTTTTTCTACACTTTTTGTATAATAAAGTACGAATATTTTCCACATTTTAGGGTGTACTGCTCTGCTGATGTTATGTAAGTTGCTTCAGCATAGCACAGTGCACATCTAAAAATGGATGCACTGAGTATTTATTTAAGGCTCATCCGGGACAAGAGTTTGAATAAGGTATTAGGTGCTTTAATATTGTTTGTATGTTGGTATCTTTTAAAGGAATATGGAAACAAAAGTGGAATGAAGCATTGAAGTCACCAAAGTGGTATTAATAATGTAATAGCTACATAAAGGCAACAATGGAAGCTTTTATGCCAGTCCTGCAGTGGAGAATTCCATTCGTGATAACTTTGTCTTCCAGGCTCCACTAGTCTTATCATATCCCTGTCCTTCTCTCAGCAGTCACTTAACTATAATAAGCCTTAGGAGGCTGTTGGGCTGCTGGACTGCTGGAAATCTTCATTTAGGTCTTTTTTATTTATATATATATATATATATATATATATATATATACACACACACAGTATAGAAAATTGTAAAAATGAAAAAAAAAAATCTATACACACTTCAGGAAAAGAAAAACTTATATTATTAAATAAATATTTTAATACTAAATGTATTGCTATATGTTATATATTGATATATATGATATAATATGATAATGTTGTTAATATTATATTAATATAATGCTGTTTATACATTAATGTAATTTAAACCACAACGGCAGTGCATTTTTAAATCGGATAAGTCAGAAAGTATTAAATATTAATAATGATTTATTTCAATATTTTTGTTCTAATATGTTATCATATCTATAGTTACAGCTTACAGCTTACGAGGGGACATAAACAAGATTAGCAATGTGTGTAATTGTTGATACTGGGAGAAAGATTTAAAAAAATGAAACATTTCAGTGATCTTAATATAAAGAAAAAGGCATATTCAATTCAATTCAATTCAATTCTATACAGTTTTATTTATATAGCAATTTTAACAATGGTTATTTGGGAAAAACTCCCTGAGATGACAAATGGAAGAAACCTTGTGAGGAACCAGACTCAACAGGAACCCATCCTCATTATGATGATATCCAATAGCAGGTATATTAATCTGCTTTCATACTCTGTGTTAGTAGGTTGGACGTTCAGTATAACATGAGAGATGTTTAAGCTATAACTAGTCCTGAGTCTTCTGCTTTCACTCTGCACAAAGTATTCTTTGTTCTATGACAGTATATGTATACTTTGCTTTTCTTTAGCTAGCAGTGATTCAAACACCTCTTGCCTTCTGATCCGGTCTGATGCATCATAATGTTTTGCTTCTGGTTGGAGTTGTTATTACATGGAGACCACTACCTCCTACACACAGTCATTTTTATAGAACAATTCTACCTAGTAACCATGAAGCTTGTTTGGATTACATTAATGCAATCAGTTTCACTGTTATGGCTTATGACTGCAATTGCTGGAATAATTTAAGGACTAAAATCTCCTGCAAAATTGCAGTTTCGCACCTGGGTGGCACGGTGGCGTAGTGGTAAGCACTGCGGCCTCGCTTCTCTAGGATGTTTGTGGGGCTTGCATGTTCTCCCGGTTCTTTGGTGGATTGCCTTAGGGTACTCCGGGTTCCTCCCAAAAACCAAATGCAGACTAACTGCTGTTTCCAATTGTCCCATAATGTTTAAGTGTGTGTGTGCTTGTGTGCCCTGCAATCAACTGGCATCCCATCCAGGGTGTTCCCCCGCCTCATGCCCTGAGATCCCTGAGATAGGCTTTAGGCATCCTTTGATGCTGTACTGGATAAGCGCTATAGACAGTGAGTTAGTGAGAGAATGAATTGAATCGAAAAGCTGCTATAAATTAATAACAGGCACTGAACAGTTGAATCAATGTTAACATAGGACAATCTCTCGCGGACAGGATTGTGCTTGGTTGCGTCAAATCATCACATGGTTGATTATTTTTCCAAAGCAGGAAGCAAATTTAATTATTTATTTATTCATTTATTTACAGTAATATGAGTGCATTATAACATATGAACAGAAGGAAAACATGCTGAATATAACTTTGGATGAAAAACTCACAGCAATCACTTAAGCAGCTGGAGATGATCTAAGTTCAGTCTGTGCTGAAATTACGGAGACGCGGTACAGGATGTACATGCCATCACACACAGCACTAATGCATGCAAATGAAATGCACAGATGGTGTTATAAGGTATGACAGCACTTTGTTCAAACAGCAACAAAAAAAACTGACATGAGAACATTTCTGATTAGCTGAAATAATTCAATTCAATTTAATTCAATTCAATGATATTTATATAGCGCTTTTAAAAATAGTCACTGTCACCATGATATAAATATTGTTTGAACCTTTAACAAAATACCAAGAATGATTTAATCTATTGGTATTCTCTAATGAACCAATGTGTCTTAAAACCTGCTGTCAAAACATCGAAGTCTCCAAAACTCCAGAATGACTTATGGTGCACTTGTGTCTTGGCTGGAGACAGGCCTGGAGGCAGAGTGCCCCATGCAGACTTGTGCTTTATTGGAAAGGGGCCCACAATAATCCAGCTTGCATGTGTCATGAGCTTAGTGAGGCAGTGAGGCTCATGGGAAAAGAAAGCCCTGCAGGTTTTAGCTGTCAGTGTAACAAGCCAAACCATCACCTCAGTAAAGCATAAATAAATCAAATTTGTTAAAGAACCTAATCAATCCCAATACACCGACCTCCCCCAGACCGTCGCCCAATTAAAAGGACCTGTTTTTCATTTGGCAGTTGATTTATTACTGACAGCGTGTTCACATTGTGACATCAAACACACTGGTTTGATCATTTGGTAATCTTGTTAAGCTAAATTTTGTGTATTCGCTCACTGTTAGAAACCAGCTGCATCAACAATCATCTGAGTCACTAAATATTTTCTATCTAACGTTACAGCAAGATTGCCTTACGAAAGTGTTTATTCAAAGTACTGTTAACTGTGAATAGGATATGATTCAGCAAGACACAAGAGTAACATGACTAAAGCCTTAAATATTAAAATGACATGTAAAATGATATATTCAAAAAAGTCTGGAACTGCATGGGGATTGTCCGTGTACGATATACAATCCAAAGATAATGTGCTGCCATCCAAATAAATTGCTCTTGGCTGTGCATTCAGCTCGTTCCTCATTGGCTATTCATGAGGCCTGTGAATTTTTAAAGTCTTTTTCTTTGTCCAATCTCCCTCGCCAGGAGCTATTTTTGTAACAGTGCCATCTGAAAGACAGGTCTTTTATGATCTTTTGTCACTCGACTCTATAGCTATAGCATTACCGGTTTGAGGTGATGCCACACATCCCTACAGCGACTGTCCTCATGCTTCTCCGGTTCCGGTTCGAGCTCTGTTCTCAACACATAGTTATACTGTAAATTTATCATTTGGCTAACTTGTAATAGGTGCAGGTAAAAAAAAAAAAAAAGAAATACAAAAAAAGGTTTAGGTTTCTGCTGTGGTATAAAGAGCATGCACCTCTCTGATCTTGGAGCATGACCTTGGCCCAAGACACAGCTCTGCTAAAGGGGCGCGCCGCCAGATTCTTAGCAACTGCCATAGACCTGATGCGGAAACTATTTGTGAATGAGACACAGGTCCAAAGATAATTTTGCACCCAGTGTGCATGGGCATTTCTTCATGGTCCATAATGGTGGCGTTGTATGTTATTATCTACAGTAGATGCATGCTGAAGCCTACTTGGAATGGGTGGCATAGGAGAGAAAGCAGATGCCTGTTGGTGTAATTGCGCCAACAACAGCATGTCACACTTCCAGACATAATGTCTGTGGAAAGTAAGTATAGGCCTGCATTTTTTAATGTCACTTATAACAAATCAAAGATTTGCAAAAAAACCTCTTGCCCATTTCACAACCTCTTGCTTGTGACTCAAGAGGCGTTAATCCAGTCGTTCAGAGATTCGGCCCCCACGAACATGTAATTGCTGCTATGTTATGACACATAAATGATTGGAAACCTGTAAGACAAAGGCCTCTTTTATCATATTTTGTGGGGGAGAGTTTGACGTCTTTTCCATCACAGAATGTTTGTCTTATTATGCATAGTGCTGCATGGCATGAAATATTTCGATTACAAAATCCTAATGAACAGAGCAACACCCACCAGGATGACTTATATGTCCGACTATAAACAAGGTGCATGTTTTGGTTTAAAAGTCAGAGTTCTGGTAAATTTCATTTTCCCGAATCAATGCAACATGAGATAGTCATAGGGGTTTAGCCAGTAATTACCTTTACCAGCTGTAATCCTCTTATTCGATGCCTCAAGATTCATTTCCTGGAGATTCTAAGTAAACTCAGGGTTGTTGACTTTGCATGCTTTGGATCAAGAAGGCACTGAGGCAAAGAAACCAGAGCTCTGGTGCGATTAGATAACTATGAGGTAGACATCTGAAACTCCTCGCAGCCTGGGAAAAGGCACAATGCAAAGACAATGGAGATTTATTCTGGTCTGAAGAGCTGCACAAAAACTTTTTTTTTTGCTTAGTGAACAATACAGGCCTGAGAAGCTGCATACCATGAGTCACTACGAAAGGCTTTGTCTCATTGACTGAGTGCGTCACAGCTTGCCTAATGCACTATAAGGGAGAAACTTCAAAGACGAGCCAACGTAGTGTTGAGTCAATGGAAGAACTATGCAGCATCATATGTTTAAAATGCAAGAGGAAAAAAAAAACATGTTGCGTATTGCTACTTTAATACGTAGCAGAAAAATACTTCTTTACAAATGTGTATCATGAACACTCAGACAATAAGTAAAGGCATATATATATATATATATATATATATATATATATATACATTTATTAATTTTTTTGAAATTCAAAGTCAGTATAATTTATTCTTCACGTAAAAAGGTGCGGCCTGAACAAAACCTGCCTTCTGTAAAGAGGGGATGTGATGTATAAAAACCCCACCCTGTACAGGGGTGACAGGGCTGGTAAACTCTTTCATTACAGTCAGAATATTGCACCCTCCAGCATAATGTCAAGGCACATATCATCAAGATCGCCTTACTGCGGTTAGTGAAGGATATTGTTCCAGCTATGCTGACAGGGAGTGTGAATGTTCCATGGGCAAATGGAAAGTCACAGGTGGAAGTGTGACAGATGAAGGTGTGGACAGTTTAATTCACAGACTGGATTTTGTTCGGCATCAGCTAGACAGGAGAAAAAACATTTTTTCATTTAGTATTTCAGTATCGTTTTATTTTAAGCTGTTTAAATTCGCAACATCAAAAGCTAAAAATGCAGTAAGGGATCATTTGCACTGCTGTGTAAACATCATCCATCAATTCTGGATTTTAACGCGTCTTCCAAAATGACTGGGAATAAAAACCAGGCACAATTACTGTAACCTTTCAAGTTCGATCCCACAGCTTGATTTTTTTGTTTTGCTGTAAAATAATACCGATACTTTGGACCAATCTACAGATTTAAGTTCCTCCTATAGAGGTTCTTGCAAAGGATACAATGCGATGTGGGCCAACGAGCAGGGGACTGATGCAGTGGAACCGCAGTCCCGTCTCAGTGCCGGATGGCAAGATGTTCATACATTCCTTGCAAGCAGCAGGGGACGTTCCCTTAAAGCCACCATCCTCAGCAGGAAGCTAATTACTCTTTCTGTGCATGGAATTATGGGGTGTGTGAGAACACCTGACACTGCTCTGGAGGCAGTGAGGAAAGTAGAGCAACAGACACAGATCAGTGTAGATAAACTATACACATATTGTTCAATCCAAAGTTTAAGCTACATTAAAAAGATGACCGAACACTTTATTGATTTGTCAACAGATTATCGCACACACATGCACTCTTAGTTTTGACTTTGCTATTATAATAACCTCCACTCTTCTTGGAAATCTTTCCTCTTGCATTCAGCCACAAGAGTATTAGTTACTACTGTATATTTTTACTATAATATAAGTCATTATAAAAATATTAGTTACTAACAGTACAGTGTTCGGCGAGGGTGCCTGGGGTGCAGTGAACATTTCAATTTATTTCAATTGTGCTCCATGGGGTCACGGTCAGGGTTCTGGGCAGACCACTCAAGTTCTTCCACTGTAAGCTTGGAAAGCAGTGTCTTCATGGTCTTTGCTTTGTACACAGGTGCATTGTCATGCAGAACATGTTGGACTACTAAGTTCCAATGAAGGAAAATTGCATGGCTACAGCATTCAAAGTCAATCATGTGTTTCCAAATTTGCAAGGGGCAGCGTGGTGGCTTAGTGGTTAGCACTGTCTAACCACTGTTGTTCTTCCAGGGTCTGGGTTTGATTCCCGCCCCTGTGTGCATGGCATTTGCATGTTCTCACCGTGTTTTGTGGGTTTTTCTCCCGGTTTCCTTCCACAGTCCAAGATTGGCTAATTGTTGTTCCCAAATTGCCCATAGTGTGTGTTTGCGCTGTTACTGTCGAGTCTGTCAGTTGATATAATAGTTTCTCTTTTATAAGCAAGCGAGGAGTGGAACTAATTTTTTAATGTATTTTGAAATGCTTTTCTGTTCACCACAGTTGAAAAGAGTGGTTATTTACATTACTACAACCTTCCTGACAGTTTGAACCAGTTTGGCCATTCTCCTCAAATCTATTTTAAACGATACAGAACACAAAAGAAATATATACAAATTCCATATTTTTTAAATATAAAAATACTTTCTTGAACTTATATTGAAACAATATTTGTTCAAAATATATATTTTGCAAATATATTATATTGTAGCGTTTTTCACCGCTACGAAGGGACTTGGAGAGACGAGTGAGCTTCCTTGCTGCCCAATGCAAATGGC
>JAOVVB010000037.1:14889400-14901424 GCA_028570985.1 Heterobranchus longifilis
GGTGCCTGCTGGGAAACTGAGTCAGCCAACAAAAACTACAAAATAAAAACAGTGACCTCTAGTGGCGGAACCTTACATTAACAGAAATTACTCACATAGTTTTCCACCAGACCTAAAGACAGGGGGTGTTCAAGTCAAACTGGGACTTTTGATTGTGCAGAGTAACAGAACACACTTATGAGAGTAAAAACTCACCTTCATTTCTCTATATAAAATCCCCTGCTACACTAATGCACCTATCCCAGCGATTCATTAGTGCTTGGATACCATCAAGGTAGAAAGTTTTCTCAGTACCATGAAGCTCTGATCAGACTGCCTGTTTCACGTCTGAAACACTGGCCTCCCGGGAACTCCTTTAATCACCCAAATGTGTGGAAATGGCTTGGAGCGAGGTCAGGACTGTACAGGGGATGTGGTAAAAACTCCCAGCTGAGTTCCTTTAACGTGCAAGTGGTGTTCGTGACTGATTGTTTGTACAGTTCTCACAGACAGATGTGCCTCCTCTGTAAGTTGGTGACAGGAAGTTATCCGTCGATTTTTAAGGATCAGGCGTTCCGTTCACTGCATGTTCACGGGAAAGACTGCAGTGTGCTCCGAGTCGCCTTGGCCAGGATCGTCATTCACGGCCTTTTTTAAAGCGTTTGCACCACTCAAATGTTTTACTGTGACTAAGAGTCTCATCACTGGGCTGTGCTTACAGCCTCTGTAAATGTCAATCAATTTTACACTTTCATTCATGAAAAAATTCATTACAGGTCCCAGGTTGGCTTAAACACCTTTCATATATATACAGTATTACATGCTTGTGTCATTTTCTTGATTACTTCTTTTATTTTCCCCATATGCATTATTTCTTTTCACGCATTATCACTTCTTATTACCCATTACTACTTTTACTCGAGTCAGTGCGTTTTATACTCTTTCCACCACTAGATGTAATTTACTTCATCTTTCTGTCGATCATTTATTTTAAAATACGATAGACGCCGGGGGAAAAGTATTTCATATCCATTTTAAAAAGGCCTTAAAATTCCCAACTTGTTGCATCAATATATTGCATATGTACACCTTACAGCAAAAAATAACCACTGAGTCGGAAAGAACATTTGTTCAGGAGTGTAATGCGCTCATATACTGTAGGAAAGTGTCTTAACTTGTTTAATGTGCACAACCTTCATTACCAGTCCTCAGAAACCATCAGAAACCACATATTTCAATTTTTCCAACCTAAATAACCAACAAAACCCAATTAATGGTTTCATTAGACGTTTTAATTCAACATTCATAGTACATTATTCATCACTCTCTAGTTCATATTCAACCAGAAATGATCTTTCTATTAGTTACACCACCTTTACCTTTATAGGTGTTAATATGATTCATCATACATCAGATCATTTATGTCGTACAATGGGAAATATGTACCTCATGTTTTATTACTAAGGATATGCCGATTGCATTTCGTTTTAACACTGATTGATTTACTTTGGGCAAAATGAAATTAAGTTTTACTATCTCTCCAAATAGACATCTGTATAAAACAAAAACAAAAAAACAAAACAAAAAAAGCCTTCCTTGTAAAACAATGGCTATATGATACAAAATACAGTAGTAATGGGCATAACATAGTCATGTTTAAGATATTAGTAAGGTTATGACAGAATACTGCATCAACATGGAGAGCTTTCCAACAGAGCTCAGATGTGGTTGTGTTTTTGTGAATATTAAGTACAGAAAAAAAATAAAAAATGACAAGAAGAACAACACAAAATCAGGACCAAGACACCACCAGTGACTGGAGCTTCACTGCTGGACCACAGCATGAGTTCACATTCAGTCCAACATGCTTCCATACAGTCATGAGAGAAATACGTGGAGATATGTTTAGCTCTGTGATCCATTCTGCTTGGGATTCTGCTCTTCTTTCTGATGGATAATAGACAATTGAAATAAACAAAGCAAAAACACAAAACAACCAGAAACATCTGCGCGTAAAATGAACTTTTCAGAGCTCTTGAGATAAGCAGTTCCAATCCTTCAGCTCTGAATTTATGTAACGAGTCCTTTGTTCTGTCACAATGCAGGCTGGGTGCAAGGCACAGTTCCTGTTTCACCAGCGTATAGCGGTCCTCTTCAGGACGGTGAGAGTTTGAGGTTCCTCGTGCGCTTCTTTGCTGGCATTATAAGCTTTTTTAAAAATGATACCTGCTCAGTGTCCTAAAAAATCCCTCTCACACTCACTCGATACACATGCAATACACACTGTATTAATCCTCAGGTTAGGCCGTACATTTATATAGATATACACACACATTCATATATATATATTTATTTATATAAAATTCATATACTTTCAGGAATGTTAATCTGATGTGTGTGTTTGTGTGTGTCTATGTGTGGGTGGGTTTTTTTTTTTTCACGGATACAAAATAACTTTTATATCACACATAAAAACAGTCTCTTTAAAAAAAATCCCTTAATAAAAATAAGTTCTATTTGTTTTTTTTGTTTTTTTAAATGTACAATATATTTTCTTCTTTCCCTCTGGTTCCATGTGAAATGGGGGACGGGGAGGGTGATCATTATGAAGGGCATTTCGAGCAGCCGCACTCCAAGGTCGTCTCCATCTCTTCGGAGAAGGAGGAGCCGTCCGAGCACTTGAAGCTCACTTTCCGTTTGCGGCTCTTGGTCGGGGCGCAGCAGAGTCCCGGGTGACACGAGCGCGGACACTCGACACGAGGGATCTTACTGGTGGACGTGCACGTCTTCTGACCTATGTGACGTCTGAGGTGCTCACGGATCATCTCGCCCTGACATGCCAGCTCTGGGAGGGGGGCAGAGGAGACAGGTTAGAACTCCAAAAAAAAGGAACATCATGAATATCTGCACTCGAGCAAGACCCTTAACCCTGAACTGTTCCGCATTCACCGTGATCCTTTGCTCCCTTTGCTTCTAGTTGAGGCATGCAGAAAAAAAAAAATCTTTTAAAATGGTGATGGATAAGGTGATGGGTGTTTCATTCTGTTAAAGTTCAAATAACTCATGTAGGCTGCTACATCTTCAGCAATACTAATATGATTTGTTAACACTGAGCATAAATTATTCTTATCATAATCTACAGTGTTATTAAATTCTCAATCTAAACTATTCTGTGTGTGTGTGTGTGTCGTACCGGTGTCACATGTGCTGCCTGTGTATCCAGGTTGGCAGTGGCATGTAGGAGCCCCGCTCTCATCCACTCTGCATTCCCCATGTACACAGTACTGCCCCCTGCAGGCGGGTGGCTCCTCTCTCCTTTCACAGTACAGACCAACGTAACCCGACGCACACTTACAGCTGTAGGATGAACCTGTAGGCACGCACAGGCCATGCACACACCTGCACCCAGAGAAAACGAGAAAACGAGAGACAAGAGGCTTAAAATAAAGACAATCTGAATCTGTTTTGCATTTTCTCTTACATTACAGTTGCTCTCCTTATTTTTAAAGCAGCATAACGAACTAAAGGTAGAATCTGGTGTGCCTTTAAAAGCATTTCTAGAGCTATGAGTGTAATTTTCTTTTAAAGATACCTCCTAAGAAGTATTACGTACAAGTATTATCATGCAATATCATGATCAGGGGGTCAGGGGTGGCTCAGTGGTTAGGTCATTGGACTATGGTTCAAACACCACAACCACCAAGTTGCCACTTAACCCTCAACAATTAATTAGATGTATAATGAGATAAAAAAAATGATAAGAGCGTCTGCTAAATGCCGTGATGTAAATGTATCATGCTGGAAACACAAAGGGATGCCAGTTCATCACAGGCCACCATGCAGACAAACAGTCACACACTCAATCACAACTAGGGATATTTTTGCATAGCATGTCCACCTCTTGTCATGTTTTTCAGGAGGCGGGAGGAAACCGGAAAAAAAACCTGCAAAACGCATACAGGCATTACGCTGAGTTTAGGAGAGACTAAGGATCTGGTGAGCGGCAACATCGCATCACTGTGGAGTCCATTTGAATCTTGAGTTAAATAACACTTACAGAGATTGTGTTTTAGATCATTTAGAGTTTATATAAAGGAAAGATCTTCAATCTTGGATTCACAGCTGAACTAAGTGTGCAGGACGGACTATAGTGCTTTAGATCAGTTTTACAAATAAGACCAAAACCATTTAAAGCATTGTAGAACAAAGTGACTTTGAGGGGAATTTAGAACTAAATAGGCAGCCACTAAAACTTCAATCAGACTAAGTTAATGAGCTCAGCTCATTTCCAGGTAAGGTCATGGACTGCTGCGTTCTGAACTAACTAAATCTTCTTGAAAGCGACAGCAGGGCAGCCTGCATTACAATAGACCTATAGAGCGGTGGATTACTTCCCCAGAATCAGGTGCTATTAAGATAAGTGACTGGTTACAAGACAGACCTTGTTATGGTATATAAAATTAGATATACTGTATAATGAGAGGGTGTGTTTGCTGCTACCTGCTGGATTGACAGGGATTGGCGTAGCTCTGTTGCTCGCACAGCGGCCCGCTGGTGCTGGCAGGACAATCACAGGTCACCCCCGCATCCCCCCTCTGCCTGCATGGCCCCTGTGCACACACACTGCACGCGTGGCAGCCGGGCAGGATGCCCCCCGTGCCCGTTAGCCCGGCGCTCAACTCCTGCAGCTCCCCGTTGATGCGAACATTATGGATGCAGCCGTTGAATGACTGGGATGTGCGCTCAGCTTCCATACGCAGGCCGGTGGAGCCGATCACGGGCGGCACGCCTGAGAGAAACAAATTATACAACTCTTTACTTTACAAAGTTTTTAAACAAAGTTTTTTAAGCAAAATCAAAATGTCCTACTGTAGACTAGACATGCTGGAGAGGTTGGTGCATTCTTAACTGTGACCTACTGTATATTGTTCTTCTGTACAGTATATTGTTGAACGAGAGCTCAAAATGAGAGAGAAATCTTTTGTCACATTTTTCTTATATATTTTTATTCATCTTTACCAAGGGTGCCAATAATTCTGAAGCTGACTTCATGTAAGACTAGGACGTTTGGACTGAATATAACGTGTAAAGTGCTCCAAAAGTCAAACAGTTTCTATAAAAATGGAGCCATAATACTGTGATTAAAAATATTGGTCCCCTGATGTACCTTTCAGGTAGATTCCGTTTTTGTTTTTTTTCATCTAAGTGATAACTTACTGTATATAATATACTGCTTTCTTTTCTGGCATACAAATATTATTCTGTAATTAAACATTTTGTGATGGAAAATCAGTAATGTTTTTGTACCCGACTCAATAATAAAATCATAAAAAAAAAAATCAATAACAATTTTTGTACTAAAAACACAGAGTGCCTAAGACTTTTGCACATTACTGTATACAGTAGTAGTATATAGTATAGTGCTCTCACCTCCGATGTAAAGATGGGTGTTGGGCTCTAGTGATGGCGGCCGAGCCAGTTTGCCCAGACTCTTGGGGGCTCCTTTATCCACCACCAGACTCAAAGTTTGATTCTGGATCAGTAACTCCACCGTGTGAAAGAGTCCGTCGTTCACCGATTCCACACTAACACACACACACACACACACACACACACAGATGGACAGAGGAAAAGTTTGTTAGTTAGTGCACTGTGCATGGCATCTCTTCTTCAGAGTAATGAAAGTTAAACAGATTTTCAGTATCCACTTTTAGAATGAACATACTATGCACGTTAAAGTATTTTCTGGCCAACGGATTAGTAAAATGTAAAGAAAACGCAGGTACTATAAATGCTGTAAAATTTAAACGGAATGAATTTATGTATTTGGCCGTAGACGTGGAGGGAAAAATGTAATGAGATGCCACCAATACTGCTGTTATACCACTCGAGTATTCAGTAAAGAGCAGTTCTCCTGACCAAATAATTTTAAACTCACACTTCAGCCGCATTGGTATATGGTATTTAATGTCAACCCGTTGTAAGCGGACACTGTAACATATAGCAATCACAGCATGAGCAACCCCTAATGGACAGGATGAAATATACAGTACGTGCATGCTTTGGCTGAGTAAACGTGATGGCTGTGCCAGGTGTGTTCTTTGGTTTGGCACTGAATAAGCGGACACAATAAGCAGATCTGACACTTTCTTTCTCACACAGTCATCCACGAACACACTGAATTCAGCTGAGACAGAGTGGGATTTGAGGTAAGGGCTTGGTTCTTGACTTCGGAGCCTGAGAGAACTCAGGAGCATGATTTCTTTTGTGTGTGTGTGTTTTTTTGTTTTTTTTTTCAAAACATTTTGAGAATGCTGAGAGCTCGCTGCGCCCCTCAAAATCTCAGAGAGCAAAGGCACCAAGCGTGACAACGAACTCTCGCTCAGCTGGATGATTTTTGGCAGAGACCACATGCTGTGCTCGCACACTGAAGTTGCAACAGGCTCGTGAGTGCTCCAGCTTCCCACGCTGTTCAGACCAGGACATGCTGGACCTGGTGACTGCTTGGTAATTGTGTTTTGTCTGAACGTGGTATTGTAGTGGACTGGGTCATAACCCCAGTAACCCTCAATAACCCCCCCGCAAACTGACATCAGAGCTTGAGAAAGCAGGTCAATTTTGGCTACAGAGGCTCGTCTTAAATGAGTTATTCCTGGAAAGAACATAGGCAGCTGCAGACAGCTAGAGACAGTGGTTTGGCAAAGAGTAAGACAGAGAGAGAGAGAGAAAGAAAGAAAGAGAGAGAGAGAGAGAGAGAGAGAGAGAGAGAGAGAGAGAGAAAAGGAGAGTAAGCGGGAGAGAGATTGTGGCTATAAAAGTGTGGCTTGTTCTCCTTCTGTAGCCAAAACACACTCTTCCTCTTTTTGCACTATGTTCCTCTTCTCAGAAAAGAAGGGGTCCAAGAACAGCACACTGGCATACTGCGTCAAAACCATCATTCTCTCCATGGTGTGAATCTGACACTTTCCGCAGCTGGACCGCAGGTCAAGTTGCACAACCATCGAATTAGCAGCTCAGAATAATGGGGTGTGGGATAAGGAAAAAGGCTTTGAGCCTGAACCATAGGTGGTCCTCCTCTGTCTCCTTGTTACTCTGTGAGTGGTCACAGCTGCCCCGCGTAGGGAAAGAAAGACAGAGCGAAATCAATTAAGTAACTTAAACAAACAATTAAAGTGAGTTTACTTTGCCTTGCAGGGCTTGAATTTGAGTTGAAGGTTTTTTTTTTCCTACACTGCAAAAGTACCAAGGCTACATGTGCACATGATTTGATTTCGATCTCGATTCTCACGCTCCATCCTTCCTCCTCCTCCTCCTCCTCCCTTCCCCCCGATAGCCAGTCGAATTCTTGAATATGATTGGTCAGAAGTGAATTTTCTTTAAGAGCAGCTCAGATAGACCTTCCAGCTGTATTTCAAGTTTCTGATATGTCACACTTTTATAGTAACAACACATTCACGGAGACTTGTACAGTACGACAGATGCAAAACATAATCTAAGACTAAGAATTAAACAGAAGAAAAAAAAAATCCTTAAAAATTATTTATAGTTTTTCTGTAACATGTGGATCTTTTCAACTTCAGGTTAAGAAAAGAAAAAGATGTAATGATTGTTTATACTGTATATGAAATGATATAACTATTACCGGTAACTGTAAATAGATAAAATTGCATGTAATAAATAAAAAAAAGTAATTGTGTTAAATTGCAGTGTCCGTAATGTAATAAAGAAACTAATCAATTTACGGATGGTAAACGTATCTCTGCTTAGCATTAAGCCACATGACTGATTAATTTCCTAGAACAGCACACCCGGTCATGATTTATTCCTTACATACTGTATTATCATGTCTACCATTATTGTGCTCATGGACCATGCTTAATGTATTTCCAAACCACTAAAGATATGACACTGTTGGCATTCTTCCAATGAAACAATAAGGAAAATGCCCAGGTCCACAGCATTACAGCATTACAGCATTAATGCATGATTCTGTTTTTTCCAAGAGTGAGTTTAAGAATTGACCATTTTCTTCTTCTTCAATGCACACAAACATCAGCATGCCTCAGGAACTTAACTCAACTCCTGGCCTCCTTTACCGGGTCTTGGCTCGACACAGACACATGTGTGGTTTATATTACAGCCTCATAATTCAATTCCATGTTTGCAAATGTTCTCTTTGTGAGCAACACAAAGGTCCATTTGCTAGACCCCCCAAAAACTTTTTCCCTACGGTCTATTTGAAACTCCACATACCATGTATGCTTTGCTTTATTACAGTTTACGGACAGTGCCTTTGACAACGGCCTTTTATTAACAGTAGCCGCAGGAGTTAGGAGGCTAAGACGGAAGAGGTGGCTTTTTGTATAATAAAATAAAGCTGAGATTAAATACACATAACCGGACTAATCCTTTCATTTCGGCCGTGCTGATGTGGATTGGTAAAGCCCGGACAACGCAACATTGTTTGATGCACTAGCGTTAAATTCAGTCTTCCACTAGATGGCACCACACACCAGACCAGAATCATATGACGCCCCTAAGGAGTGCCCACTCCTGCCAATACGGGCCAGGTTTTTAACCGGATGAAATTTTCTTAATGTCTTAATATTTGTAAAGGGGGAGAGCTCTGGCTTTGATGTGTGCCCAGCCTGCGTTTAACCTTCAAATGCCCCGTTATTGGGCTTTATAACAACAAACAGAACGCCGTCGAAGATTTGAGTAGCCTTTTGTCCCTCTCTCATGCAAGTCAATTTCCTGTCAGCTGAAAATAAAACACCCTCAACAAAACCGCATTATAAACAACACACGCAAAGTTAGACACAATTACCGGAGCCTTCATCTCAGAAAGTTATCTAAATCAGTGGACCTGCGGACATATTTACATTTTCCAAATTCAATTATCCAGCGCTGTCATTTGCTAACAGCAGAGTCACACCAGACTGGCTGAAGTCAATGGTACACAGGCAGCATGTGCAGTTATGGACTGCAGCTGTAACCTCAATTAGGCCTCTTTTGGAGCTGAGGAGCTGGGGAGTTAAGCTACGTGCTTGTTTAGTGAACAGAAACTCAAAAGGGCGGGGGGGGGGCTGACTGATTTCGACAACCTTCTGAGCCGTGTGAACCTCTGTCAGTACAAGTAGGAGTCTTTTACCAGAAAAAGGAAGTCTAACGTTAACACGGGGTCTTAAAGTTGATGTTCTCATATGTGTTCGAGTGGCACTGGGGTGTTTTCCAATAAACTCTCAATAACACTGAAGTCAACCAGGCTCAGAGGAGCTCAACACTCAGCTCTTAGCCCTAACCTGATGTGATCCACTATACTCCAGTTCCAAAACTCTGGTTCCTAGTCCCAGTCCAAGATACACTGCCTTTTCTAGCAAGCCAGCCCTGCTTACCTCAATCCCTGCTTGACTTCTTCTTTAAATAAAGGCTCCTGTTTTCCTAGCACTTCAGTCACACAGGAACCGAGCGCTAATCCCAGACGGAGGAAAGAAAACAGCCAATAAAAACACACCCTGACCCCCCATCACCCTGGCGCGTTAAGCCTCAAATTCATTTGATGCAGAAAACATTAGAGTCGTTCTGTGAAGTTGGGTTTTGGGGGGGGGGGGTGAAACACCATAACGCGTGGGACAAGGTAAAAGGAAAGCTGCAATTCCAACTTTCTCCTTTAATTTCCTGTGAAAGCTTCATGAAAAACTGCTGCTCGCTGTTTAACAATGCCCACACTGCTCCTTAAATTAATAGAGAGATTAGCATTGAGTTTGTGATAAGGGCAGAGCATTAGCAAGCAGTACAATGTAAACCTAATGATGCCTCAGTGCTAGTTAAGATCCCTTCTTCAGTCTGCCTCCTCAGTGCACATATAACTCTCTTCCATCTTAAATCCCCAATATGCCATCCTTTACCCTCCACTAGCATTCCATCACATCATTTTCTCCAGGGTCTAATCTGTCTTTCCTTACTTCCTCTCTCACTTCTCAACTGGTCATCATTGCCTCCCTCGGCTCCAAAAACATGATTCGGTTCAGATATGGATACGGTGAAGATGTTTGGCCTCTCTTTTGATCCTCGCCGCACAGACGTTTCATGACTCAGTGGGACGCCCAAAGTCAATCACCCTTAGCGAAGCCCCTGGACCAGAGCTCGACAACGCTCTTTCTCAGCCAAGGATCTTCACGTCTGTGTTTCCCCAATGCCCCAGAGTTCTTGGTTGGGATGAAGTTACAAATTTGAGCAGTTGCTACAAGGACCTTAATATGTTAACCATGACATGGAAAGCTTAGGAACATGCCGGCCTGACTAGTGAGCTTTGTGTCATGGCTCATATCAGGCTAATGAAGGTAGACAGGGGCAATTCTGCCCTGTAGTCATCGAGAGCTGCCTCCTCTCCATTCCCTCTTAGACAGCTCAGCACTATCTCTACATAAGCCCAGGGACAATGGCCTTCGGGCACGCCAAAACCACAGAGCTCTACGTCATCGGGGGAAAAAAACAGCCTAATGAGAGGGTAAGCGTGCAAAATCAGGCGATGACGCATCTCGACTAGAGCCGCAGAAATCACGATCCAGAACACAGCTGCACTCGGGAGAAGTGCACCGAGTTCATCAAGTCTGATGACAAATCTGAAACTTTCAAATTCTGTCTATTCCGTACTAAACTGGTGAATAATCATATACCTTCGAGAGCATGCTAATAAAGTAATTGCACTGCTTCGTGCTAATACTGAGTAATATAGGCTTTTATATCACACACATGCAAGACTCCTGGATGAAGTGTTATTTTTACATGCTGTGACACTCCCGACAGCGATATCGATTGAGCCCCAGGCAGTTAAGAAAGGCCCTTTTTTTCCTGAGCTAGCGAGAGATATGGTCTGGATCAATACATTTCTATCTGGTGTGCTGGGATAGGGAGGCTGGCTCAGATCAGAAACCAGTCACAACTGCCACCTCTGAGTGTGCACTTATGTGCTGTGTGAAAGGGAAGTGTCTTAAGGCATTCTTGCTGCGTGAACATGCCGGCTTTAAATTTTCTCTTGGCATCCATCAAATGATGCGTCTAGACTTTAAGAAGAAATGTTGCTGAGATACGGTCAAACAACTTGAGCGTGGCGCCTTGTATATTTATGAAGAAAGCACTTTTGTTTGCCCCGCGGTGCCAGCTCGACTGTACTTTGAGTCAACAGAGACACAATGAAGCATAAAAAAGGAAAAAAAAAAAATACACACTGCCATTGCTTTTTTAAAGTATGAAATAAATTTAAGATGTACTACTAAATGAAAAGATTTAGACACACTTATTCACTTAGGCAGGATTTTATCATTTTCTATTATTTAAAAAAATAAAGACATTTACATTGTCACTATGTGAAAAAACACATATAATATATGTATTATCATGATACCTACAGTAGGTGCTAATTCAATTTGTATTTCTATTGTGATTTAGTGATCACAATTTTATAAATATCATGATTCAATATTTCTTTTCTTTTCTTAAATTTTGTTACAATTCTAAACAAACTTATTGCAATGTTTGTTACAATTCCAGTGTTGGGTGTAACATGTTACAAAGTAACGCGTAACAAAGAGTACTTGGATTACTTTTATGATGTAACGTGTAATCTAACGCGTTAGGTCCGCCATTTAAGTACTCAGTTATTTTGTTATTTTTTCAAAAATGTAATCTGTTATTCAGACAATTTATGTAATCAGTGAGCCAGACAGCAGTGATTCCCAATCTGTTTGTGTGTATGTGTGTGTAAAAGTCGTCCTACAAGCCCCGCCCCGATAACCCGTCCCCCTCTGTTATTCCTGCTGTTATACCCCTATCTCACCTATGTGGTTTGACTATGTCAGGACCGCCATGCGGAAAGATGGAAACCTAATCACAGCGCCAAAACTCGCGGTGAATCATGATGAACCGTACTTACGACCACCGCGCGAAACCGTGTAGGTGAGATAGGTGTATTAGTAGTTAACAGATTATGGGCCAAACTTCGCTGAGTGATGATGGTAGAATAATTATAAAGGTCTTGACTAA
>JAOVVB010000037.1:14912725-14923577 GCA_028570985.1 Heterobranchus longifilis
ATATAGAGTGTGTATGAGTGCACTCTATGTTGGAGTGGGGCTGAGGATTTCTAATTGTGGACTTGCTTTGGGGCTTCCCTTCTCGTTAAACGCGCGGCTTTACGCAGCAGCTGTGCGTAGGGCAAGGCTTCAGTTTTGGCTTCTAGTCCAAAGCTGGTACCACCACAGCGGGCACATCCACACACGCACACATCCACACACACACGTGGATGCTCTCTCCCAGACAAGGATACAATTAGACTTCCTGTGAGTAATAACAGGGCTTGCTGAAAACAGCTGCATGTCTCCTCTCACTAGTCTCAGTCCTGCAGTACGCCAGCAACAGCCTTAACTCCAACATCGCTGAGTCAGGATGACTGACACACTCGGATTTGGTATTATTTCAAAGCTTCAAACCTTAATTGCATAAGATGCCCATGAATAAACCAGCATCAGCTTATAGCCTCGAAATAAAAATGGTTATGAAAGTAATAATGCTGAGAGGAAATACACTCCTTGAACAATATAATCACAGTAAATGGGATCTGCGTTCAAAGTTGCACCTGGTCTCTTATTGCTAAACCCTTTGTGTGTGTGTGTGCGTGTGTTCAGTACCTCTGTAGTTAGGAGGGCAGACACAGGTGTAGTTGTTGATGCCGTCCACGCAGGTGGAGTTATTCTCGCAGTCGTTGTCTTCACAGTCATCAGGGTTAACCTCACACCGCTCGCCCTCGAATCCAGGCAGACATACACAACTGGGGTGGGACCGAATCAGAGATAGGTTGAGGTTACAGTATGTTTGGTGGTATGGTGTAAAAAAAAACCCCACAATTTTAAAACTTATTTCAAGCATTAGTTCACATGAACAAACCACCAGGTTACAGTAAATGTCTGTTGATGTGTCCTCGAAGGGTTACGTCCAGAGGTAAAACATACCAAAATGTAGCCCTTTCTTTTTTATATCAGAGAAATAACCTCCGTACCATTGGAGTGTTACTGGTGAATATTCTGCACACCATTATCCTGATTGTTATTATTACTCCGGTAAGTGTTTCTCTACATGGTCATCAGGGACAGACACAACAATTCTCAGCATTTCTGTTCAAGCACTTTTACACAAAAAGTCTAATCCCAGAAGGAATCTCAGACTTACCTAATCATCTTACCTAATTAACATTCCTTTTGTAAATCATTACATACATTCTGACCTACAGAATTACTGTTTTGGTTAAAACCCATTGGTCACACAGACTAGATCTAAAGTCGTCTGTAGAAGTTCTTTAAAACTCAAGCCTCCTTTAGAGGTCAATAGGTCATCGCCCTGAAAATAAGAAACGACTAATTACTCTGTTCAGACATCCTAAAGCTGGCTTTAGTATGAGGATTGAAATTAAGCCCCGAGGATGTCTGGGGTATTAACATTTTTAGAGTTTTAATGGTTCCAGAAGACTTCCTCAATGGATATGTAGTTTAGATCTACAGTAGAAAATATTTTAAGTTTGGACACACCTTCTAATTCCATGGTCTTTCCTGATTTTTATTTCTACATTGTAAAACAATGATGAAGTCATCCAAACTACAGTATGCAATAATAATAACTATATTTGAACAGTTGATATTGAGATGTGTCTGCTACTTATTCTGACTTCTGAGGCTGGTGACTCTAAATGAACTTGTCCTCTGTAGCAGAGGTACAGTACGTTTTGGTCTTGCTTTCCTGGGAAAGTCTTCATGAGAGCCAGTTTCATCATTTGTAAATGCACTTGACAACACTGTTCTTGCCAAAACAGTTTGAGAACAACTGACTTGTTGACTTCTTGTTGTCTAGTCTTAAGGAATAGTTCTCCTGGCTTCCTGAACGATTTTTTTTTTTTTGTCTCCCATTTTTTTGGCACGTTTTTGCCTCTCATTTTCAGTCCAGTCCCTGTACCTGAGCAGTTTCAGATGAATGTATTTTGCTTGTTTCAGCCACACAGTGATGTATGAATCATTCAAGCATAAAATACCATCTAACTTAACCAGTGGCCATGAACCAGTGAGGAACAGGTGCGGACAATGACAGATGATCAGGCCGGTGATTAGTATACTGGTGGTGCTGAATGCTTGTGTGGTTGGAACAGACGAGAGGGGAAATGAGGTCGCTGCTGAGGTTGTTACATAAACAACCAATTTTTACATTGTGTCTCCACACACGTTAAACTTTACAGCCTGCCACAGTAAAACATTTGTTTTCATTTCTTTCATTTAATTTGCATAATTATTCTTTTTTTTTTTATTTAAAACGAAGAAATGAGGTGTGGCTAAAGATTTTTTTCTCACAGTACTGTATATACAATTTTGGTTGTATACAGATTTTCAGTAATGTTTTTAATCTGATCAGTTATGGCTTCAAACTTATTATTTTTTCAAGTAAAATGAACTGTTAAAAAAGTTTACATTCATTTGAATTTCCATGCCAGGCTTAAAGTTAATACTCAGCACGCTTTTTAATAATTTATGCACAAAACTGACCCTTATTGGTGATTAATTTATATGGATGGTGTGTTGGTCAAATCTGTTAATTCCTCACAACACAAAAGACAGTTTGTTTCTTAAAACGGGTGCAGTTTGTAATGTCCCATTCTCTGTTATGAAAATTATGGTTTAGGGAACACATTTCGATGAGCAACATTAAGATTCCAGATTCCTAAAACAAATGAGAGCACTAAATAAGATGGTAAAATATTTGAGATGATGGAGGACAGTTTGCCTATAAATGTATATTTATAGACCTTGTTTTTTTCACTCAGGCCATAAAACACATTTAACAATTTATTATTCTATGCAGATTGCTTTTAATGGTTGCAAATTACACGTTCACAAGAGTACTTTAAGGTTTCCTTTTTGAACCCACTGTATGTTGTGGCTTGGCACCATTGGTGACTGAGGCTTCGGAGGAAGCGCAGTGTTTGATAAAGCCCTGTCTCCATGGAGACTTGCCATGAAAGACCAGCAACACTTATCTCACCCAGTAACCAGCTCATGCGCTCGATGGTGCCACCCAGGCACTTCCACCCGAAACCCTCCCCACCATACGCCACTCAGACTTCCAGATTTCAGAGACGGCTCTAGCTCAAAGGGCAGCTGCAAGGCTGGAGCCGATATATCATCCTCACTCCCCCGGCATTGACATCAACCCACGCCGCAAACGCGCACCATGACCCCACTTCATCCAAATGGCTCACCGCAGCAGTTTCATTGCTGTTTTTGTAATGTCAAGTGGAACCTGACGCGGAGCTTATTTGTTGCTTGTCTGGACCCTCGGTAATCGAAAGGAAAGGGCAGAGCTGCATGCATGTAAAATGTTATAAGGTGATTTAGGAGACGGAGTGTGTCCAAAGGCAGGACATTTACTGGGACATTAAAAATCTGGATGGCTTTTGGTTTTTAAAGTTTAGTATTTAGTAGCCGTGCTGTCAGTATGTAGTTTAAAGACGTTTAATGTCCGAGCAGTAAAATCACTCCGAGGTGAGAGAGCGAAGCGTGTACCTGTAGTGACCATCCTGACCGGCCGAGAGGTGACACGTTCCACCGTTGACGCAGGGTTGGCTCAGACAGGCGTTCATGGGGACCTCACAGTTCCGTCCCTGAAATCGCAGGAAAAGACAAACAGAATTTATAGCAGCACTGTGTGATTTATGACTTTACCATACCGTACCAGTCAAAAGTTTGGAACAGTTATCGTTGTGTTGTGTCTGCTACTCGAGTTCTCCAAAGACGACATGTAGACTCTAATCTGAGGTTCTGTTTATTTCTGAAGCTGGGAGGTCTAAATGAACTTGAACTCTGCAGCAGAGGTGAATACTGAGTGTCCTTTATTGGGACAGTCGTCACAAGAGTTTCATAATAATGTTTGGTAGCTTTTAAAACTTTTAAGATCTTTTTTAAAGTGTCTTGGTGGTCTATTTTTTTTTTTTTGTTTTTCACTTAATTCCATACGTTATTTTAAATTTTGACGTTTGTAGTATTGTTCTACAATTAAGAATTAAAAAAATAAATAAAGAAGGAAAAGGAAAGTCCTCACAATATTTCCTAATAATTAACTTAACGGCAGTCTAATTAACATTTATCCACAAATAAGTGATAAAGATAATGATGATTATTGAAATAGGAAAAAAAAAAACCTGCTAAACCTCCTTTGCCTTCTGTTTTATTATTGGTTACAGAATTTGGTAACAATGGTTTTGGCTATTACTGCTTAGAATAATCATTAATAACTAATTAATAACAACAAATAATAATAATAATAAACAAATGTTTAGAAGCATTAATGTGGGACTGATATTCAGTATACAGTATATTTCAATAGATTTTTCCATTGGGAATTAGTTGTAGCCCTTGATTGGCTTGTGTCATTAGAATTGACGTGATAATCTGCTCTCTAGATCTATTTTACAATGCAACACTCCTGAATGGCCGGAGCATCACCCGGGAATTAAACTCGCTATCTCCAGATAATAGTGGCAAATGAACACTTTACCAACGTGCCATTCGGGAGCTGTCATTTGAGATTTTTATTTTTTAAAGGTATTCTTTAAAATAAAAATGCCTTTTTATCATGTCCCTTTAGGCGCTCTGTAAATGCATGCACCGTGAGAATGAGAATTCTTGCAGTGTGTATAGCCAACCCACATACTGATCACTTAATATTTTGAAAGTGATAAAAAATTTGATACATCAGCCATATTATCCATAATCAAAAATGATTATCAAGTATAATAAACTGATAAATGCAGCACTTAGGTGGACACGAATTCACAATCAGAAACACGACACACTCAGACAGTAAGACTGAAGCGCCAGTACGCACGATACACACATTTTACATTTCTCTGGAGGAATTATGAGCAGCTGGAACATGCTTTATTGAGTTCGACTCTGTAACAGGAGCTCCTACCCCGTTAATACAAACGCATGGTTTGGGTTTCTCCTTCCCACATCCTGGCCCATACATTTAACAAAAAGCAGAATCATTTGTTCAGATCCATTTAGCACTCCGTGGCTGTCACTTAATTCCAAACCAAAATTTTTGCTTTGCTTAATTCCTCTCAGCCACTGTGATTTTTTTATTTCCCTGCCACCTCCGTACTGCTTGTGTTTGGTTTCCCTTTTCCGTCTTTAAGACTCAAGAGAGAAAAAGAAGAAGGTTAAGGGAAGGGGATGGCTGTCAAAATGGAACACACACAAATACACACGCATGCACACTCCTCTTCTAACCTTGGATTCAGGGATTTTAATTAAAAAAAGGGAGACATTGTTTTTTTTTGTGTGTGTGTTGTAGAGGGCGTGAGGTGAAAGTCTTATCTGCTCAACTGCAGACAGACTCTGACAGGAATCCCATAACCAATCATTCATCTTCAGTACAGCTCTAACCTAGTCAGGGATGCTGCGGACCCGGAGCATTACAGGCTGTGAGCCGGGAATACACCAGAGACATACATACACACTTTTACTAGTGCATCTCTTGCCATCATTTTTAGGGAGGTGGGAGGAAACCAGAGAACGCAGAGGAAACCAAATACAGGAAGTACATGGGGAACGCCACACAGACGTTAAGTAAGAAGAGCTTAATATCGAACTGAGGATCCCAGATGTGCGCGGCACGATGCAATATTAACAAGCCTAGTTTAGGATCTGACTGTTCTAACAATTAATAAGTAGGTCTATGGTTCATATTGCTACAATATTTGTTACACATACTCTCACGATGTCATTATTAATCAACCGTAAGTTAACATAAAATCATGCAACCGATCTCACACTTTATCAGTTTTATGACTCATCAGTCTCAAAAATATTTCATAAATAGCCTGAGCAGGATGACAAGTAATAGAGCTGTACTGTACTGTAAATGCATCCTGACTCAAACTCTTAAATCTGCAGTCCTGGACGTCTTTCCGCATCGATCACCCTCTGAGCATTGTGCATGCATGAGCAGAGGAGATTCCAATATATTGAGCAAGCTCAAGAAGATTGATGATATGAGCTTCTTTCCGGGCTCCCTTGTAATGATACGCATTACGACTCAAACAGGCTGCGTACAATAAACTAGGATAGGTCTGTGCAGGAACAGATCGTACAGGTATCTGCAATGCGTGTATGTGAGAACAAAACCGTGTTTCACCTTGTAGCCGAAGGGACAGGTGCAGTGATAGGAGCCTGTGACGTCGCTAACGCATGTGCCGTTGTTCTGGCACGGGTTAGCCAGACAGGGGGCGCACTTTGACATCATATTCAGATCGACGGGACCTGTGGAGAGAAAGAGAGAGAAAGAGAGAGAGAGAGAGAGAGAGAGAGAGAGAGAGAGAAAAAGGGATTAGGGGAGGGAAGACAAATTTGAAGTCGAAGACATGTCTAGATGAGCAGGAGTCTGCTGAAATCAATTTTTCCACCCCATATGTTAGAGATTTTTGATGCGACACTGATGAAATCAATACTCTAATGCCATCATGTTGCACTGAAGACAAAATCAACTTTGCTCCACACATTTAGTCAGCTCGACCCCTTTGAACCAGGTTTAGCGCCCTGGCGTTCCAGGGACAGACTCCAGTCCCCCCTGACCCGACACAGCATAAGTGGTATAGATAGAATGGACGGATTACCACGTTATCGATCTTTGAAAATTTTTGTACACTGCCAGAACATCGTCAGTGACCATCTTCGGTTGTTCCAGCACTAAATCTGAGAACGTCACATTAAGCACACTGTTATAACCATAATTGAAAATCATACAGTGTAAATCCGGCTTTTGTATGCTCTCTTCATCCCGTGATTAAAACCCCATATACACCACAATGATGCACTTAAAGGAGAGATGGTCAGATTAAAAAAGTGGACACAAAGAGAGAATCACAGAGGGGTGTCGCTAAGTCCCGCAACATCCAAATATATAAAAATCCCTTTAATCTTTTGCTTAATCTTAAATGAAGTCCTCAACACTTTAAACTGGCTTTTAAGGGATTGTTTTTTTTTCGCTTTTTTTTTAAACATGGAAGCACTTGAGTGATTTTGCCTTTTGGAGCTGAAGAAGAGGACATAAACTGAAAAAGAGAAATATCAATAAAAAAAAGGGTCACCGTTGCACTGGAAGCGATTGAGGGGCGTGGTCAGAAGAAGACGGTCAGCCATGTCAGGTGGTCCAGTACAGCGAGCGATGCCAGGCTCCTTAAAACCAGCTTTAACCCACTGTGAGAGCCAGCGAAGCTCACAGTCACAATAAAGTGGGTTTGCACCCAGAGCCCTGGTAAAACACACACACACACACACACACACATATATAATATGTACATAATCATATGCATGGATATTATTTTAGTTTACTCCTGTGAGGTTGGCTAAAATATGAGACAATTATACAAATATGGAAAACTTTATGTACAAGTATTCAGATAGAATTGAAATAGGAAGTGTTTCAGATGTTAAGTGTAAAGGTTATGCAGGAAAAGTTAGTTCTCATTTTTGTGATTGTGTGTGTATTTCTACATCTGTAATAAAATATTACTAATAACTTTATTTAAACCACCATAACCCTGAGCTGCCAGTTATATGAATGTCGTATCCACTTTTGACAACATTATCTGTTTACTCCAATAAACAAATTCCTATTCATAAACATGAGATGGGGTGTGTCGCAAAAAAAGTCAACGTTTTTTTCTGGATAAAATCCTGGTCCGGACAGGTTGCGTCGACGATGAGAAATAAGGATTAGTCATGCAGACCGGAAAAGACGGGTTTATCATAAAAGCACGCTCGAAACTTTTGTTTTCAACACACACATGCACACATTTGAACATCCTGCTGGAGAGCACAAAGGCAGCCTCTCCATGTACTAAAGTGCCACTTCCTTCCATTCTGTTTTTAATGAATCAGAGGACCCTTATTCTTAAAGAGGAACCTTTTGTGACGGTTCTTTTCACGGCACGACTAAAGCGACGGCAGGAACTGTAGCCGGAGAAAGATGGAAGATGAAGGGGGAAGAAAAGAGGTATAAGAACACACCGATGGATGCCTTTTTGCTGTAATAAAATTGACTAAGATTTCCTGTGGGGCCCAGGTTCTGAGAGTTGAGCACAGGATAGCTCTTTAAAAAAAGAAAAAGAAAAAAAAAAAAAGACCTTTCACACTTGGTTATGAAGTCAATCCTCTGTGGGTCAAAAATAGGTGAGTGATTGTGGGTGATGCACCAGGTTGTTATTAATAGCGAGGGATGGAGAAAGATAAAAAGACAGAATTGAAAGGTATAGAGATAGACAGAGAGAGAGAGAGAGAGAGAGAGAGAGAGAGAAAGAGAGAGCTCTTGCACAGGATCACACGCACTCACAGATGAGACAGAGACGTCAAGTGGTTGAAGGCTCCCTCTGGAATAGTTGAAAGGTCGTTTCCGTGGAGAGTCCTGAAAGAAAAGAAAGGATAAATTGAAAAAAACAAGTGCATGAGGGCCTCGTTGTTTAAGCAGCTAAAAGGAAGGAAGGAAAAAGGATGCTGCAACAGCAATTAGCTCTAACTGAGGCCATTTTGTCTGTAGAAACAAAGTCAGCACAGACAGTTCATGGAATGTGTAGTAATGTGTAGATTCCTCCTCCTCCTTACACACACACACACACATACACATATAAATGCACGCAGGGGTTTGGTGTCAGTCTACCAGCAATCAGACCCTGTGACCGGACAGCCCCGCACCAATGAGGCCACGCCAGTGGTGCCCCCGGGGCATTCTAGGAAATTAACAAGTGAGAGTGACGGCTGGCTGGCAGACACAGCTGACCCGGGTTTGAGTACGGGGCAGTTTCTTGTCAGCCTGGCATAACAAATGAAAGAGTTTAGAAGAATAGTTCGACCTAATGTCTATCCGCTTTATGCGTGTGAATACCACGGACAGAAGTTCCATCATGCTTCCTACATCTGGTCTGAGAAAACGTCATGGAAATAAAAGTGTAAGGGCTTTACAAAAGTTGGCGGTGGGGGGGTGGGGGTGGGTAATACTTAACATTAACAAAAAAGCACGCCCATTTGTCAAAGATCTTTTTTAAATAAGATTTTTTTTTTGTTTGTTTTAAGTAGAAAAAAAAAATCTTGTTAAGGCAAGAGAGATCAAGTGTATGTTTAGTAACACTTGAGGATTCCTTTAATGGGAGATGATAACCTCCAGACCACAGGATATGAGAGGTGAAAACGGAGAAGAAAGGAAAAACAATTGATCTCTTCTTCCATGCACAAAGGAGAGAACCTGCTGATTCCAGAAACTCAATTCACCTCTGAAACCTGCTCTGTTTCACAACCTCCTTTTAAAAAGTGGAGTTAATAAGGCCTGCTGTGGGGCAGCAGCTGGTCCTAGGGGCGTGTACTGTATGTGTGTGTGTGTGTGTGTGTGTGTGTGTGTGTGTGTGTGCATCTGGATTAGTGATGGTAACATCAGATGTAGGCATAGCATTATTTAGCTACAATACTAATTATGTCAATGGAAGGTCCTCATGTGGATATGTGTGTGTGTGTGTGTGTGTGTGTGTTTGTGTCAGCGTGTCAAGCACCATCAGAAAGTCACTTACAGCAGACGAAGTGAGCGCAGTCCGTCGAAAGCATGCACCGGCACACAGCGGATCTGATTATAACTCAGGATGCTGCAGAGATAGGGAAAGAGAGGAATATATTAAACAAAGTCATTTAAGTCCTCACACACACACACACACACACACTGAGCCATAGACAAACTACTGTGCTTGTTGTTAGCGGTGTGTGGCAGATGGGACACTCACAGTGTGGAGAGCTGAGTCATATTGTTGAAGATGAAAGGAGTCAGAGAGCTGATACTGTTGTTGCTCAGGTCTCTGTGGGCACACGAACACACGTATGATTAAAAGAACAATGACGGACACCGCTATGCTAGGCATGTCCGAAAAAATAAACTTAGACTGGAAATACATACACGAGAAGTAGCTGTTTGAGATTGCTCAGCTCCTTGGGCACTGAGGTGAGCAGGTTTCCTTCCAGATACCTGAGGCATACAAGATGAGCATGATTAAACACAACGCTGCATCTGCATCTTTAATAAAAAAAAAAATCCAAAAGTCTAAAAAATGTTTTAAATAAATAACACAAAATCTAATATAACCATGCACTGTTTTTCTTTTCTTTTCTCGATTTTAGGATTATAATAATCCGAATATAAGATTACTAAACCTACTGTATTTCAAGAAAGACAATAGTCCTGTTCTATTTGAAACTCATACCAAGGGGTGTTTAAGTCAAACCGGGATTTTGAACACAGTTACGAGAGTAAAAGCCACTGTACCTTTACTTCTCTATATGATGGAATCTTCTGCTACACTAATGCACTTATCCCAGTGTTTCACTAGTGCTTGAATACCATCAAGGTAGAACGTTTTCTCAGCGCGGTAGAGCCATGATCGGACTGCCTGCTTCACATCTGAAACACTGACCCCCCTGTAAGTCCTTTAATGGGCCAAACATGTGGAAATGGCTTGGACGGTCAGGTCAGGACTGTACGGGGAATGTTGCAATAATTCCAAGCTGAGATCCTTTAATGTGCAAGTGGTGTCTGTCAATGATGTGTGTGCAGTCTCTTCCACGAGGTGGCCACAAGTTATCCGTCGATTTTCAAGGATCGGCGGTCCACTCACTGAATGTTCATGGGAACGACTGCGGTGGGCTCCCAGCCACCTTGGCCACCATCGTCATTCATGGGCACACAATGGTTTGGACCATTCACATACTTTAAAGAGTCTCTTTAAGCAGTGTACTGTGCTTGACGTTTTCTGTAAATGTTAAACTGCTTTACACCTTCATTCATGAGAAGTTTTTTTTTTCCCCCCGATTT
>JAOVVB010000037.1:14923677-14941616 GCA_028570985.1 Heterobranchus longifilis
TGTATAAAGTTCTCAGATGTGAAAATTACAATCACTGTAGTATTTCTTCGATACAACATATTGTTAAGACTTTTTTTATGACTTAATTCTATTTAAAACTGCGTAGAGTGAAAAATGTCACTTTGCGCCACCTGGCAGGCATTTCACGAATGCAACTGATTTATTTTGGCTGCTGACGTTTTCCCACGGCGGTGAGCGCGACGTTAATAACCATTCTGGTTGTCCACCTACTGTATGTACATGTGCTATCTCAATTTTTTTTAAATATATAAATCTGCAAAAATCTCAAGTAAACTTTTTTTATGTTGTCATTATGGGGTGTTGTGTGTAGAATTCTGAGGAAAATTTTTTATTTAATTCGTTTGAGAATAAGGGTGACATAAAATGTGGAAAAAGTGATGCGCTGTGAATACTTTCCCGATGCACTGTATGATTTGCCTCACCTACTTTAATAAAAACATGTATAATAAGAAACTACAGCAGGGGCCAGAGCTTTTTCTTACAAAGAGGCTCCAAAATAACGTTCAGACACAGTGTCAGTGTTTCGTTCTAGGCTGAAAAACCCAGAAAACAATTCTGAGAGAAATACTGTACAGGCTGCTCTGGAAAAAAAAGTGCTGGTAGTGTTACAAAGGAATACAATAAGGAGGAACTTGAACACAAATGACCTGCATGGTCATTTCAAGGTGAAAGCAGTTACTGTGCAAGGCCCACTTGAAGTACGCCAGACTCATTTGGGGTGATGACACCAAAATTTAACTTTAAATTTTAAGTCAACAATTCTAAGTCAACAAGACTTAGTCAAAATTGATGACAAGATGAATGCAGCATGTTATCAGAAAATACTGGCAGACAATGTGCATTCTATAGCACGAAAGCTATGCATGATAAAAGTCATGGATGTCCAACATGACAATGAACCAAAGTTGACCCTCTAATTTCTACAGCAAAAAAAAGGTGAAGGTTCTGGAGTGGCCATCATAATCTCCTGTCCTCAATATCATTGAGCCACTTTGGGGAGATCTCAAACATGCAGATTATGCAAGACAACCAAAAAGGAACTGGAAGCATTTTGCCAAGAAGAATGGGCAGCTATACCATCTGTGAGAATAAAGGACCTCATGCACAGTTATTATAAAAGACTGCATGCCATCATTGATGCTAAAGGGGGCAATACAAAATATTAAGACGAATGGTGTTCAAACTTTTGAACAGGGATCATTTCCTCATTTTCTTTATTGCCATTTTTTGTTTGATTGTGAAATCTCGTTATCCGAAACAACTTTCTAAATTAGTTATGCATCATGCATGTATTAAATAGGTACACATACAGCTCTGCTGGAGAACAGGCCCTCTGTTACTAAAATCACATAATGCATAAAATTATGCAGATACAAGTCAAGCACTTATATTTATAAATACAGTACAACAATATTATATATTTATAATAATCCACTTAAATTGGGACACATGTATACAGATGAACTGGGCGAAATATGTTGATATGCACACACACACACACATACATATATATGCACCTTACTACCAACAAGGATCTAAAGATCTTACCACCTTCACCTACATTGCTAAAAACCCCTTTGCATCCCTCTTTTTTCCTATGAGGATAAAGTTTAATAAATCACTGTTTTCTCCTGCACAATGTCATCTCCATGACTATTGTTGAAGTACACATGCAGGTAACAGAGGACTGGAACACTCTCATGCACTTACTGGAAATAAGTATTCAACAAAAATCACTTCTGCAACAGCTAACAAAGGGACTGCAATCTACAACAACAGAGCTCTCCCGGCTTCAGCAGCATGGGGGAGAAAACGTTTTTTTGACACTGAGCGAGGCCACTGGCAGTACAGGGTCCTCCCCAGGGGGGAGCTCCAGACAGCTTTCAACAGCTTATGGACAGCATCTACGAGCTTTCGGTGCCGACCTACCTGGACGATGTCATAATCCACTCATATAGCTGGGAAGACCATCTCCGCCATCTTCGGCAGGTCTTAGAAGAACTACAAAAAGCTGGCTTCACTGTGAATTTTAAGAAATGCCACCTTGGCCCTACCGAAGCACAGTACCTGGGGTGCTCCCAAGAGAAGAAGATGGAAGCAGTGCATGCCCACCCACAGCCGACTAAAAAAGAAACAGTTCTGTGCATTTCTGGGTTTGGCAAGCTATTATTGCCATTCTGTACCTAACTTTTCATCTATTTCAGCACCATTCTAGAATCTTTTCTGCAAAGGATAGCCTGAAAAAGTGAAGTGAATGACAGAAACAACTGAAGAGCCACTTCACCAGCTCTCTCGTTCTCCTTACTCCCCAACTTCAATCAGCCTTTCATTGCGCATATAGCCGCGTCAGAAACTGGACTCGGAGCTCCTTTCATCCGAAATTAATGAGGAAGAACATTCGATTTTGTGTGGGAAACTCGAGAAGCAGAGGTATGCTGCTGTTGAGCAAGAGGCTCTTGCCATCAAGTTAGCAGTAGAGGAGTTGAAATACTACTTAATGGGATGGAAATTTACTTTGATCACATGCTGATGTGCACAGGGCAGAGCTAAAGGTGCCTGAGCATCTGCCTATTTGTCCTGTTTGTGTGAGGTTTCCCTCAGAAAAAAAAAAGTGCTTTATTTTTGCTGTTTGTAAACTCATAAATGCTAAAGACGAATCAAATCTGCAGGACCAATGGAAACCTGCACTGCTTCCCACTTCACCAGCTACTCCAAACACACACAACTCAACTTCCAGCTGATTTTGCATGTAGAGAAGGCAGGATGGCTCCCGGAGAGGCTACGTTGCCTTGCTGTGACCCCACTCTGCTGGACAGAAAAGATTCTTGAGTTGTGTGTGTTTGGAGTAGCTGGTGAAGTGGGAGTACAGCATTGTGCTGAAGAACTGCATACAGCACCGTACTTCATATTATTTGGATGTGGGCACACATAAATCAAGTTTATTGGTGATCTCCCTGCTCATGAAATGCTTCTTGTCCAATTAGAAATCAGTACCTGCCTGATCGTGATTAATTGTAATGTATAAATTTTCCAATTGTAACATTCATTTGTCTTGTAAATGTTTCAATCTTCACGTACCTTTGTAGGTTACACACAATTAATTTTAATATATAAAAAATAAAGGCAGCAGATTTTGCAAGTTTACAAGCAAATCTCTGTATTTCTCTAACGTGTCTTTAAAGTTGTATTTGTGTAGAGGTTAGAGTAAGCAGCTTTTAACCATGCGTTCACATCTTCGTGCTACCACTAACACGTTTAGTCATTAGTCTCTATACCTTTTTTTCCGTAATTCATTTGGACGCTTAGGTCATGTTAGAGTTTATAAAAGCACACAAATAACGTGTCTTTTGTGACTTTCTTTTACGACTAACAAACAATCTGTATCAATTAATTAGAAAGGAGTCATGTTAGTGTCAGAACGTAGCGATGAAGTGGCGGAGAGATAGATCCAGATGCAGAGATGCAGATGTGGTCATGAGGCGTTTGGGGAGCTGTGAGAACCTGAAGCTGTGTGTCGTGGAGAGACATGAAGCAGAGCCATAGTTGAGGGACGAGAGCGAGAATTCAAAGCCGTGTGATCAGTCAGGGAGGGCATCGTGCCAAAACAAACGCAAAGCAGTGGGCAGTTTACGATACGTCGTATCTGTGGCACGTAATAAAATGGTGGGCCGAGTGGACCTCTACCTCTGAGTTGGGAACAGCGGTGGCTGGTAGCAGATGGCAGGGAGTTGTGAGCGTACTCAACCCACGGGAGGAACTTACTCCAGGTGGTAGCATCATGATTGGTCATGGGGGCGACTTCCATTGCTTGGTTCTTTTGTTCTGTTTGGCCGTTGGATTGGGGATGAAAGCCAGAAGACAGGCTAGGAGTGGCCCCGATGAGTTTACAAAAGGCCTTCCAGAAGTGTGAGGTGAATTGAGGGCCTCGATCTGAAACTATGTCAGTAGGGAGACCGTGAAGACGGAATACATGGAGGATCGTTGCTCTGCTGTTTATTTGGCTGAGGGAAGCGGAACCAGGTGGACAGACTTGGAGAAACGGTCGACAATGGTCATAATACAAGTGTTCTCATCTGACGAGGGTAGACCTGTTACAAAATCCAGCGAAATTTGAGACCGGGGACAGTGAGGTATGGGTAAAGGTCTGAGGAGGCCAGCCGGGGGGCGGTTATCCTGTTTACAGCGGACGCAGATGTTGCAGGCTGCCACAAAGCTGGAAACATCCCTCCCCAACGTGGGCCACCAGAAGCGCTGTTGAATGATGAAGCAGGTTCGGGCAGAGCCTGGGTGACAGGACAATCTGGAACCATGGCCCCATTACAGGACCTGTGAGAGTAGACAGAGAGGAACAAAGAGGCGATCCGGGGGAACATTGCTTGGGCCGGGCTCCTGGGTCAATGCCTGCTTACCTTTAGCCTCAATGTCCAGTTCCACGGCTGCTATTAGACAACGAGAGGGCAGGATGGTGTCGCATGGCATGGAGCCTGTCGGGCATTGAGCATCTTGGCCCTATGTAAGCATTCAAGGTTCCTGTGATCGGTCCATACTAGAAACGGGAGCTCGGTCCCCTCCAGCCAGTGTCTCCACTCCCCTCGTGCTAACTTGATGGCTAGTAGTTCTCGATCACCCGCATCGTAGTTCCTCTCGGCCGGGGAAAGACAACGATAAAAAAATTAACAGAGATGCAGTTTGTTATCCTGTGGCGACCTCTGGGACAGGATCCCTCCAACGCCGGTGTTGGACGCATCAACCTCTACCACAAACTGGCGGGACGGGTCGGGGATGATCAGTATGGGAGCTGAGGTGAACCTTCTCATGAGGTCGGCGAAGGCTCTCTCCGCCTCCTTGTTCCAACAGAAGCGCGTCTTGGAGGAGGTCAGAGAGGTCGAAGGAGCGGCAATGGAGCTGTACCCTCGAATGAACCGGCGGTAGAAATTGGCAAAGCCCAGAAATCGTTGAAGATCTCATCATGAGACTGGGGTTGGCCAGTTCGAGACCGCCTGAACCTTGGCCGGTTCCATCTCCAGCCATGAGGGGGAGATGACAAAACCTAAAAAGGTGGTAGACGTTGTGTGAAATTCACATTTCTCTGCTTTGACGTACAAGTTGTTCTCTAAAAGTCTCTAACACTTGGCAATTGTGATGCCAAGGTCATGAGAAAAAATCAAAATGTCGTCCAGATAGACGAATACATAAAGGTTCAGGAAGTCTCCGAGTACATCGTTTATAAGGCTCTGGAAGACGGCAGGGGCATTGGCGAGTCCGAACGGCACTACCAAATATTCATCATGCCCGGTCAGGGTGTTGAAGGCGGTCTTCCCCTCGTCGCCCTCCCTAATATGGACAAGATGGTATGCATTGCACAAGTCTAGCTTAGTGAAGATGGTGGCTCCCTGGAGAAGCTCAAAGGCTGTAACCATGAGCAGTAAGGGGTAGCGGTTCGTGACTTATTAAGCCTTTGTAATCAATGCATGGACGAAGGGACCCGTCTTTTTTTTGACAAAGAAACTCCCGGGCTCTGCCTGTAAGAAGGGTGATGACAAAGGCTACCTGCGACCATTCTGAGGAGAAGGTGGGGGCATGTAGCTCAAAAATTAGTGAGCACTGAGAGAGAAATGATCTGCATGTACCTGGCTCTCCTCCATACGTGGGCGGGGCTGGTAAGCGTGGCTCGCGTGGGGCTTCAGGACTCACGCCGAGGATAACCGGAGTTGTTGCATCTGAGTGGTGACGTCAGCGAGAGTCTGCCTAGTGGTGAGGGGTTCTTGCTGTTGCTTCCCGAGAAGGGCGCCCTGGATCTCCAGGGCCAGCCTCATCCTGTCATACTCTGCTGGATTCATTACGTTTGGCAGGATTATTCTGTCAGAGCGTAGCGACGAAGTGGCGGAGAGATAGATCCAGATGCAGAGAAGCAGATGTGGTCGTGAGGCGTTTGGGGAGCTGTGGGAAGCTGTGTGTCGTGGAGAGACGTGAAGCAGAGCCGTAGTCGAGGGACGAGAGCGAGAATTCAAAGCCGTGTGATTCATCAGCGAGGGCGTTGTGCCCAAACAAACGCGAACCAGAGCCATAGTCGAGGGACGAGAGCGAGAGTTCAAAGCCGTGTGCTCTGTCAGCGAGGGAGTCGTGCCCATACAAACGCAAAGCAGAGCCGTAGTTGAGGAATGAAAGTGGGAGTTCAAAGCCGTTAAATCCAAGTGAAGCTACAAATCCAAATCGTGAGACAGGAAGCAAAAAACGAGAAAAAGCGAAATCGGCAATGTTAAAAACATGAACTGAAATGCAAGAAAACTGCGGCGAAATAACACACAATAATCCAGCAGCGAGATCGCGCGATGTGCTTCCTTAAAAGCCGGCTGAGAAACCGGTGTGCAGGTGGGGTGGTCCGGGAGCGTGTAAGGAGTGATGACAGCGTGGAAAAACATGACTATGTGATGAGAAGCATGACAGCGTGGGAAAGAAACTGTCAAAGGGCTAAAAGCAGACTTTGAACGTGGTGTATGCGTGAGTTCGTGACGGTTAGCATGTATGGGTATGTACATGGTTGCTAGTGTGCTTCATTTGCGTTCCATTGTTCTTGTTTTTTTTTTTTTTGACTTGGCCAAAGAAAACTTCTGTGACATCCCTTTGCTAGTGAAAAAAAAACTGTGAATAAAAAATAACTTGTAGTACAAAGGTCTACAATTTGTTTGTATTCTGGTTTTGTAAATGTGCACTTTCCACATTTCAGTTCCAAATTGGATTTCTTGTGGTTGTTTTTTTTTTCAGTTATGTTAAGCGCATACGTCTTTATTTCAATTTTTTTTTAACCTTTATTTAACCAGGCAAGACAGATTAAGAACAGGTTTCTTATTTACAACTGTGGCCTGTGGTATTCTAATACTTTACATTCTTGATTTTAATGGCTCACACACAGACCCTCACATAGCTTATGCTAAATGAAGCCTCACACAGCATATGCTAAATGAAGCCTCACACATTTTTTCAGGGTTTATTTGTTGTATTGGATTCCTTTTGATGTTGTTTTATCCAAAACAATTTATCAAGATAAGTATTTATTTTTTTTAAATATAATATTGTTAGTGACATACATTTTAAATTTACCAAAAGGACTCACAAGTCTGGATTCAATCTCTGTTTACTTTAAAATCGTCCGAAATGTCACACGTTGGTTTATGTGTGAAGGTGTTCTTGATAACAAGGCACCATCTAAATGGTGCCAACCTGCAAGTGAATTAATTGAATGGGCATGTTTACTGTGAAATCTGTGAAATGTCTTTCTGGGAATAGGAGAAGGAGGGGCTCATGATAACTGCCTAGTGAGTGGCTTCTTATATAGTTTCTTTTGTTATTTTACTTGCGTGGTATATACAAGTTCATATTTCATGGTGCTATTCAGGAGGTGTTATTCCTGTGTGTGTCACAGTTGTCTATTACATTGATGCGCTGACTGACACTGTCATGGCCTTAAACGTGTATATGGATTTCTCTCTCTCTCTTTCTACATGTGCTATTCCCACTGTAAAGCATAGAGCAGGAGGTTGGAAGGTATGAGGTGCTTTGCTAGTGATACTGTCTGTGATCTCATCAAAATTGAGGAAAATAGCATGTTGCAGTTAAAGGTCAATCCAATCAAATCTGCACTTAGTGGGACCATTATTCGCACAGTTACTCCATAATGGCACATCCATACGTACAAGTACAGCACAGTCTCAAAAGCATGGAAGAGATAACAGGAGACCATTACACCAGGAGTGCGGGCTAGGGTCATACAGTGCTGTGAAAAGTTTTTGGACAGCTTTTTTCCTCAAATAAATGAAATTTTAAAAAATGCATTTTGTATTTACTTAGAATATCTTTGACATTTAAATTCATTTAATGATCTCAATCAGTTAAGCGTGACAAATATGAAAAAAAAAAGTTTTTTAAAAATCAGGAAGGAAGGAGCAAAAATCACTGTAGAAGGGCAACAACCCAGCAGCAGGACCAGTATCTGCTCCTTTATGTAAGAAAGAACAGTAGGAGCACTGTAGGAGCCCTACAAAAATGGCCTCCAGCAGGGTATTGGTGTGCATGTTTTTGAACAAACTGTCAGAAATAGACTCAATGAGGGCTGCATGAGGGCCCAACATCTTCTAGGAGAAGCTCTGTGAAGTCCGCCATTGGAATCCCATTCTCTTCACAGATGAGAGCTGGTTCATACTTGACCATATGGTAAATGTTTTATGTGTGACAGTCCTCCATGGGTTGATGATTTTGGTTTTCATTAACCGTTATCATTTTGTTATGAACAAATTACACAATTTAGTAAAGATTTTCAATGTGAATTATTTGATCCAATAATAGCATGTTTCCAATTTGTGATTTAAGTGTTTCCTTAATTAAAGTGTTTCCTTAAACCGCTTTTTTTTTTTTTCAAATTGGGAGCGGCGTAACACACTCGGCGGACAGCGCTATCCGCTCCTTCCGCTTGCGTGAGCTCACAGCTTACACCCCTGGTAGGCTGTAGAGCCGTGATTAATGTGGGAGCACTAAATACCTCTCATCCCTCCCCTGAGAGAGCTCGGCCAGTTACAGCATCTCCCGGGGAACTCGCGATCTCCGGATGATAGGGCGAGCACTTTACCACTGCGCCACTCGGAAGCAAAATAAATATAACATAAATAGATGACTGGGTAGATATAGTCTCTGTCGAATTTAGTTGATTATTGCCACTAATAATTTAACCAATTAAAAATGTATTAACTAATGTTTTGTTTAATATTTCTCTGTACCTTAATTATTGATTGTGAATATGTTCAAATATAGGTTAAACAGAATACCTTCAGTTAAGCCAAAATATAACTGCTTAACATCTTGGTTATGTGATGTGGTTTACTTTCTACACTACACATAAAAGACACTTGAGTCCGGTTAGCATCGTTATTGTCATACAGTGTGTTTATGGGTGTTGTTGTGCGGGCGATACAGAACTGCGAGGTACAGTATAAGACTGAGAGATACAGGATAGCAAATCACACCTTGGCTGATGTTTCTGTAGTGCAGCAGGTGCTGGAGATCCATAAGCATAAATTATGTTTAAACACACACAAAATGAAAGCTTTGTCTGTGTGAAACATACACATTGGTTCAGAACATCGCTCCTGCTCATTTCTCAATTTTTCATCTCTTGCTTTCTTGCTACTATCTTCTTTCCCTCTATCTTTCTATTTCGCTCTCTGACTCCTTGTGAGAAGAGGAATGGAAAACGCCCGCATCTCCTAAACCAGCACTTTGTCACTGTCTCTACGAGGGCCGAGAGCGCGACCAGAGCAGGACTGGACACTTGACGTTGTGGTAATGCCTCAGGAGAAAAAGGAAAATTGAAGTGCTTTGGGCAGCTCATTTTACCTAATGGGGCTCAATATCTGTGAGGCACCCTGTGGGTCAGAATTTAAAAAAATATATTGAAAGCCAATAAAAAAAAGATGAGAAAATGACAGGAGTGAGAGAAAAAAAACAATCAGAGAGGAGAGGGACAGAGACTCACAGCTCTGTGGTGTCCTTGGGGATGCCCTTGGGCAGAGAGCGAAGTCCACGGTTACTGCAGCGCACCACTGTATCTGAGCATGTGCAGGGATCTGGACAGCGAGGGGCCGATGGCAAACAGACATTTTCCTCTATGCCTGGAGAGAAATCCATTAAAAAAAAAGTGAGACAGGAAATCAGGTGCAGACATAAGGGTTTTGTTTAGAATATAGCTGCAGTTGCTCATATTTCCACATTGGCTAATACAGTAATGATGCAAGTGTGTGTAGGTAGAGGACTGCAGGTGTCACAACTGCCCCAGGATAATACCCCTACCTGCCAAAAAAAGTAAATGTATTTCAGTTCCGGTCGCAGTTTTGTAGACACTTCCAGTCCACGCACATGTCCACACGTCCACAAGTCTTGCCTCTATATCCAGTGTACATACTCTTCATCTTTTTTTCCTGCCTGTGTTTTGTTCCTGGCTTGTTTAAACTGACCCCTTTCTGATTGTGTTCAGCTATATTCTAGACTGATAAATCGCTTGATCTTTGTTTGAAAGCGAAAGCTGTCTATTTAATTACCGTCTAAAAAAAAACATTGCATACGGATCTAACGTGGAACTGTAAAGAGACCGAAAGCTACTGTGTATTTGGAATTACAGTACGATAATTACAAACCCTTCCAACTTGTAAAAAAGCATTCATGTTTTTGAGGGACGGCATAATTACCAGTTGGGAAGTCTTAAGCTTTCTAAAAGAGCTATAACTAGCCATATGTGACGTCATGGTCTAAACACACACACACGCCGCTAAAAAAGAAAAAATGATTAAAAAAATTACAGCGATGTGATTCACAGTTAAAGTAGCTAGGAATGTTATGTCAGAATTTCCATCTGTTTAAACCGTCTGCATCATTTCCCAATAATGACCTATAGATAACAAATATTATAGTTTGGCTTTGTATCTAAAAAGATATTTCCATAAAATCAACAAGAGCGGATGAACAGCTCCAAAAAGATTGTCATTCTGTCATTACAAAAACATACTTTTATAGTTAACTATAGCTCCCGGCCACGGCACGGTGGTGTAGCGGTTAGCACTGTCGTCTTGTACCTCTAGGGTCCGGGTTCGATTCCTGTCTCTGTGTGGAATTTGCATGTTTTCCCTGTGCTTGGTGAGTTTCCTCTGGGTACTCCGGTTTCCTAAGATATGCAGGTCAGGCTAATTGGCGTTCCCAAATTGCTGTATGTGTGTGTGTGCCCTGTGACGGATTGGCAACCTGTCCAGGGTGTACCCTGCCTCGTGCCCTAAGCCTCCTGGGATAGGTTCCAGGTCCCCGCGACCCTGAATACAGGATAAAGCAATATAGACGATGAGTGAGTGGGCTCCTAGCCAGTAAAGCTGTAAATCATAGGTAGATTTTTGACTTGATTCAATTTTATGTTGGAGCATTGTGATTTTCAGTTCGATTTAATTCCATAACTCTCATGTTTAGTGTCTGATTTGTCTACAGCATTTTAATATTTTTTTATGATTTATTAATATTACAGTGACTAAAAGTTTCTAATAAGCATTGAAACTACTTTGCAACTTGTGTTGTTGATTGTTTAAATGGCATGTTACTATTTTTCCTGCTTCACACTCCAGTCCAGTAGGTGGCGGTATTGCAGCAACTGTTCTAGTGATGGGAAGTTTGAATCATTTTAGTGACTCGGTTCTTTGAATCAAAATGAACTAATCTTTTTTGAGTCATTTCGTTCTTTTGTTCAGAAATAAAATAAAATGTTACATTTTCAGTAAACAGACTCCCAATATGTCTACATACACAAATTTTGGCTATAGTTCCAGTAATGAAAATATTGAAATGCAGCTAAGGACATATTATGATAAACAGAATGAGCAGGTCACCTCTTATATCTTCTGGTCCGAGTCGTTCGTTCTTTTGAATCTATTGCACTGCATAGCGTCTATGGGAGTCACGTGACAAAAGAACAAACAATTCGGACCGAAAGACTCAGAGGTAACTACTCATTCCTGTTTCCTGTACATAACCTACGGAGGTTTTGCGATGATTTGCACATGCGCGCCCAGTAGAAATGAATGAATCACTCTCCGAGTCTATTCGTTCTTCTGAGTCACGTTAAAGATTCGTTTAAAAAGAACGAATCGTCCATGAACGACCCATCACTACACTGTTTATAAATCTGTATTTGCGAAGGATGGAAGCAGTTTGTATTTTTAGCAAAAGCTGTCGTTTAGTTTTAAGGACTTATTGACGTATGAAATTACATTTCAGACCATTTACCTCATGGAAGTTTCCCTAAATAATTTAAAAAGTGTGCATCAATTTTGAATTGAAAAATGACCCATTGTTTTAATTAATTGAAAGGATCAACAAACAATTGACTGAATTGCATAATCGATTAAATCCTACAGCTCTGGTTACCAACATGGAGATTTACCTTACACATAATGCTTTTTAATGTTTTACATTATTGTCCCATCACATTTATATTTAATTGAGGAAACACTAAGAAATTTTGTTTTACATTTCCAAAGACAGGAAGCAGACCAACTCTTCATTAACAAGGTCACTGACTTCCTCTGACCTGCCTTCAAGATGGGTTTTGGCTTAGTGGCAAAATTCCAACTTCAAGATGAACTGTGTAGTAAATGACAGAAGAGAGAAAAAAAATCCGATTTGACCGAGTCAAATGTCTGAGTGTCTGTTTTCTTAAACAAATATGACTTGATTGGAAAAACTCAGATTTCATGTGTTTTCTTGGCAGTCATACTACAGAAAATCATTTCTCCTAACATCACGTATGCCAATAAAATTGTGAGCTGCCTGTCTGAACATATCCGTAGAGAACCTTTAATTTTTAATGCTTCTTTTACCAAGATATCTCACACGCAAGAGAAAAATTGAGCCAGCATCGCTGGGTTTAATATAGACATTCATAAATACTTTAAAAAGGAGAGAACGGGGGATAAAAAGAGGACAGAGAAAGGAAAAAAACAGAATAGCCGCGAAACCACTGGTATGACTGGTGTGTATGTGTGTGTGTGTAAATGTAAGTGTAAGTGTGTGTATGTGCGCTTTGTTAACTGGCCCAAAACTAATTTAAGTGGCGATCGTGCCAAAACATCCCACTTCTTAAGATATCTGACGATCAGCACCAGAAACACTTGAGCCTAATAAGCGACACGGCACACAGGAGTTAAAGATTGTCCACCAAATGTTGTGCTTGGCTGGCGTTTCTCGTTTTTCCTCGGCCGGGCCTCGCAGCTTCCCGGTTCGCCTATTTCACTCCGGGCTCGAGAGATGCTATCTACAAAGGAACTGAATGGCTCTCCAGATTAAAAAGAAACAAAGAATTAAGACATTAATGAGAGGTAATGGAAGCTCAGGTCTGCTCCAACAATAACAGCTTGAGTGAAGACTGAGGAAAGAAAGAGAGGGAGAGAGGAAGCGAGAGAAACTAATTTTATTCTATTGATTGGGTTTCCCTGAACTGCAAAAAAATATCATCCTGCAAGTCAATTTAGCTTATGGGTAATTTTAGCACTCCAAAAATAGGGGGATGTTTTGTAATTGTAATTAATTTCTTCTTTCTTTTCAGAATGAAAAACTCTGTGACCCTCTTAATCACCTCTCTTGCTCAGGTCTAAAGAAAAACCCAGTGAAGTTAGGGGAGGGAAAAAAGCATCCTAATGCACAAAGCCAGCTTGGAACGCATGCGTTGTGCTAACTAATGGCCCTCTTACTTACTTACCGAGCTTCCTCCCTTTGAACCTCTTCATTTCAAAGTGTTCTGCTGCCTACATCTGTGCTGCCTATTCCCTGAAGCTCTTAAGCAGCAAAAGAGCTGCTCGCCCCAGAACACTTGGGCTTTGGCGACGAGGCCTGACTCTAGCTGCGACTCTGGCCAGACAGAAGCCAAACCACATTTCCTTTTTCTCTGTTAAAATTTACAGCGGTGTAGCCGGACAGCGGTTCTCCCTCAGTGTCTGTAGGGAAATGGCCGCTACATGCCTCAAAAAGCTGGCCTGATAATGAAGGGGTCTTGTGGACCAATTTGCACTCCCGATGCCCTCGCGGTGCTGGGAAGGGGACGCATGAGATTTATACATATCCTGAACAGCGTCTAGGCCATTCTTAAAGCGAAGGAACCGCTCAGAGATGGAGTGTGGAGTGATCCATGGGCCTGGGGGGTGACCAAAAGAATGTCCTGTTCTGATCAAACTAGCATGATTCGACAGGAAGATGCTTGTAATGCTAAGCAAAGAGTACACGATAATAACATAATGACCGTGCTCCTCTGAGTTGAGGAAAGTTCAAGGAGCATTAAGTGCTGCCATGTGATTTGGGTTTTGACCTCTGAGAACCCGTGTGCAGGCGTCATCTATGGATGCTATGCGCATAAAAGGTTATATTGATATATGTGTGTACACATTCAAATTAAAGCTGATGCATAGGTCCGTCAACAGAATCATGAATAAGACATAACGACTGTGTTGAAAAACTGTATAGCTGCGTACCATCACAAGTGAAGTCAGGCGTAGCCACGTCCTGTATCGGGATTTCCTTCAGGAAGGCAGGCTTCTGGCATCTGGGGTTTCCACTCACCACCCTGGTTTTCTTCAACCACTGCCCCAGCCATGCCAAGTGACAGTCACACACATATGGGTTGGACAGCAGGTTACTGTGGATTGAAGGTCAAACAAAAATCAGGCATTCTTCGCATACTGTAGATAGTCAGTCATTTTGGGGGATGTCAGCTCAGGTTATCTGTTTAAAAAAGCTAAACTCAAACTGAACCAAATCGTTCATGCTTTGGCTCAGACACCTAAATGCTACTGTGAGGAACATCACTTGACACCCAATCAGAGATGCCTCCTTGCCCTGACTGGTTTGATGTTAAGAATCTTTATCATATATAACATTCTTTCCTTGTGGTTTATAGTACAGTACCTCAGACATACAGAAGCGATTATCTGAGCTGATATTTTATCAACTGCTGTTGAAAATATGAAAACAACTGAACCTTAAACAACCACTTTATTGTGGTCAAGGTCATAGTAAATCCGGTGTCTGTGTGAGGGGGGATATAGCCTAATACCCCTATCTCACCTATGCGGTTTGACTCGCGGTGAGATGCGGTGTTAGGCACCGTAAGCCGCCACAATTGCCCGCCGACGTTCCGCGAAGTTCTGCAAGGTCCGCAAGCTTCCGCGAGGGCCAGCAAAAAAATTAAACATGTTTCATTTTTCGCGCGGAAATAGGGAAACTTAATCATAGCGCCAAAACTCATGATGAACTTTGATGTACTTACGGCCACCGCGCGACACCGCGTAGGTGAAATAGGGGTATTAATGGAATGCCAGTCTATTACAAGGCATCATGCTTATATGCACACACACAAACACTCACCTATTGGGTCTATTTAGAGAAACCAACTACATACAGATGTTTAAGAAGGAAACCGGAGAACCCAGAAAAACCATCTCCTCAGTCACCTTGAATCAGTTGAATGTTTTGGTTTGCATACACTGAACAGCCATAACATTCAAATTAGATTTTCAGCATAAATCGTGGAAATTGGAAACGTTGGGCGAGATAGAAACACGCCAGAACACAAAGTGCAACACATCCCGCGGTGCACAGGGCCTAGCAGGCAAAAGGTCCAAGGCTTGTTGCAAATTCCCCAGTCCTCAATCTGATTGAGAATGCATGGGATGTGCCAGACAAATGAGTTCGGGCCACGGCATCCACATCCTGCAACAAACAGCACCCAAAGGATCTTTTGCTAATGTCTTGGTGCTAGACCCCACAGTACACCACCAGAGGCCAGAGCTGCCCTGGTGGCACGAAGTGAACCCAAAATACTCGATTTTTTTTTAGATGTTTATATTATTAATGTTATGACTGATTGGTGTATAAGGAACATTGTAATCACCATAATGACACTATTTAGTGAACTAATTTCTTTTCCAGGCTATAATTACAGTAATAATTATAGTAAAAAAATTTTTTACTGCAGAATTGCAAGACAACATTCCCCACCCCTTTCCCCCACCTTTAAGACATAACACAGGGCAGAGACATAATTCAGAGACACATTTTTATCACATCAGGGCTGAGCCAGGCTCTAACCTCTATCCCCGAGTCTGTTAAATGGACCACAGGAGTCGAGCTTTCAGGACCGAGATACTGACCCATTTTTCATAGGTCCTGCCAGAGCTCCAAAAGCTCGCCTATTGAAGCAAGATCTAAATCATAAAAGTTTAGCCTCCAGCTGAAGGTGTCACTGGTCATGAGTCAGCGAGGCTGTAAGCGAGCGGCCTGGCTGACTGATGCAGTGTTCGAGCGTCCCGGTTTTTTCGACTGCAGCCGACTGACTAGTGGAGCTGCCGTGGAGCCACTTTATTCACAAGCAGCAAATGGTGCATCTGAGGGCTGTTGTTCCGCACTACCCTACAGCACGGATTAATTAAGCGAGCTGACCTTCCAGTGCACTGCTAACATACGCGTGAGGGCTTGCAGGCAGCAGCGCACGTTAATACCCGAGCAGACTCGCCATGTGTTTGCCTTTAATTATTCACACGGTGCACTGTGAAACAACAAAGCACTGAAGGAGTCATTATCTTCACGGAAACAACGAATAAACGATGAATCAAATGCAGAGAAAGTAGCTTAGTTCTCTTTCAGTTCTCTGAGAATTTTTCGGAGGCATTTCATAACATTCTGGGAACGTCCTATTTTGCTGAACAAGCGTTTTTTTTCTTAACACTTTCAGGACTATAAAAAGTGGGTTACAGCAAGGATTACTAAAAGGTTGCCAGAGCATTAGGGGAACATTTTCGAAACCACTAGAGGTTACTAAAAGATTATGTAAAAGGTGGGGAACATTCTCTGAACGATAATGCCCAACGAATGCAAAGAGCACATTTTGTGAAAGAAACCTTTCCTGGAAAACCAAAGCAGAACTAAAATGTTTCAGTAAACAAAATCCAACCACTCAACGAATGCTCCAGGATACAATGATACTTCGTGAACCTGCTCCTCTTTGGACCAAAAACATGATCTTCTACGTATACTGCAATCAATAATTTAGTTAAATAATAATAATTTAAATATGAAATTTATTCTTCCTGTTGTCCATCATTTTCTCTATGTACAGTATTCCCCAAGCCACCTACCCAATTAAGTGACATTTAATAAATACTAAAGCTCAATTTAAACGTCAATACTTATCTCGACACTTCAATCCAACAACAAAACAACATGTTGGCGCCATTTTAGCCAACGCAATCTTAGTAATGACTGATGCTGACATGTAAGTGTTTCGTAATCTTACGAGCTTATAATAATATACGATGGAAATGTTTTGGACGCCATCGACACGCCGTTTAAACTTGTTTTCTAGACGGGGGAAAAAAAAAACAGCTTAAGTTTTTGGACTTTTATGTTGTTCGTCATGCCTGAAGGGAGCCAAACCCAAATACTGACATCAGATGTTGGAGTGAAAGCAGTGAGTGACCAAGAAAACAACCTCAGAATTTAGTAAGGCATCTGCAAACAATAATGCCAAAAGAAAAGCTCAGTGTGCACTGATTGCACCACATGCTATGGGATTATAATAGCAGTGTGATTGGGACTTCTTTGGACTTCCTGTATACAGCAAACTCCAGTTTCTTAACTCAAAGCTCCCCCAAGGCGACATACTGTACAACCAACCACAATGGGGATATTTGAGCCTGAATGAGCAGAGATTGACTGATACATGCAACATTGTGTCATAATGGTAGCAAAAATGTGCAAGAGGACATGCATGAATATCTTAACCAGTTATTGGTTAACAAATGATTTAATATGTCTGGGTTATGCATGCACCGAAACATTTCTACACACTTTCAAATTTGAGTGTGTGAGTGTGAGTGTGTGCATATATACTGTACATATACGGGTGAGCACTCACATGGTGGAGAGGGTGTTCAGAGTGGAGAAGGCTCCAGGGACGATAGTGGAGATGCGATTATCGTAGAGAGACAGTAGACGTACGGAGCTGAGGCCTGTGAAGGTGGTGTTGTCCACACAGGTGATCAGGTTGCTCCTTAGCATCCTGTAGAAACACACACAATAGGTACAGCGTTAGATAGGACGGTTTGTTGCTGCGTTTTTTTCCTCCCTGTAAATTTGATACAATTTGCATACTGGAACATGACTGGCACTAACACTTATTTTGATGTAATATGTCACCTCTTGAATGTTATAGACTGCCATAAAATTCCTGATGAAATTTTCATCTCTGCTTTGTTTGCAGTAAAACTGTCACTAAGACCATATTCACACTCTGAGTCATTTCAAAAAGAAAGTTTTGTTCAGTTTGATTTAGGGTGACAAAGATT
>JAOVVB010000037.1:14950266-14976589 GCA_028570985.1 Heterobranchus longifilis
CTTTTAGTTATGTTGCCATAGCTAGTCCTGCGGGAGTCCCTGCTTGCACGCTACACTAAATATACATTCACATTATACATTGTTAGACTGTGACCATACATAACTGCCATCTTTCCTTCTCTTCTGCTCTCTCCTCTTCTCCTCTCTCTCTTCCTCTTTTTTCTTTCCCTCTACCTGTCTCTCTGTCGAGCTATACATGTTGTTCCTGAGCTACCAGTGATCCAGACCCCCTCTGCCCCCTAGAGCTGCCTGACTCGTCCTGGTGTCCTGCTCCTGGTTGTCCTGCTTCTGGCGGTCTGCCTGGGAATGCGTGTGGTGACTGGAGACGGTTCCACTTCTCCATGAAGACGGTCCTGTCCTCGGCTGATGCAGACAGCTGTTCTCTGAGGATTTGTGACTTCAGTCGCTCGATAGTTCAGGACTGGAGTTTCTTACAGTCTACCTGAGCCTCCAATAACAAACTGGATTCAATTTTAACTTGAACACATCTCCTGTTATACTGAACTTCCAGTTTCACACAGTATGATGTAGATGAATCTCTGCAATCTGTTTCACCCAAATGAGGATGGGTTTCCTGTTGAGTCCGGTTCCTCTCAAGGTTTCTTCCTATTACCATCTCAGAGAGTTTTTCCTTGCCACTGTTGTCGTCGTCCTCGGCTTGCTCATCAGGGACAGTCTTATCATTTTGATTCATACACGTTCACATCTCATACAAGCTTAAATAATTCTTTTGATTGTGGAAAGCTGCTTTGCGACAATGTCAATTGTTTAAAGCACTATACAAATAAAATTGAATTGTATTTACACTCTCTGATACAGCAGGTGGCAGTATGCACCCAATAGGTGGTTTGCGGGGTTCAAGCACTTAACAGGAGCAAACTTTTGTGTTACAGTTCGCTTGGCTTTCATATTTGGTTTGAGCCACCGTACCACGATCAAGACCACGATCGAGACTACGAAGTACGCTGATCCGTGCGCGGGCGCACTATGGAGTGTTACGCAAACGTTTCGAACTTTGCGGTTAAACATACTGTGAAAGCAACCCTAGTCAGTATTGTAAAATAAAACGTTAAATTAGATTATTAGACCCTTAAAATCGTTAACATTTTTGTCAATACTGCATTCTATGTCTGGTATCTACGTAGGTTTTCGTACATGTATATTTATGGATCTAACCAACATGTCTCCATTGCTTGCCTGGGAAGATATAATTTTAGATGGTTCTGTTGGCTGGAATGTCAACATTCCTGAAATAATCTGCCAAACCTCTGATCTTGTCCTTGAACTCAGAAGTATGAATCAGTGGACCCTATGAGTCCTTTGTGTGTGTGTGTGTATGTGTGTGTAAGAGAGAGAGAGAGAATGCAGTTGCGTTAAGTCTACCTGTGCAGCGGAACTTCTTGCCCTTGATTTGACTGATGCGCTTGTTGGCGAGGCGGCGCGGGTGGCTGCAGCGTGCTCCACTCGTCTCGATGGGGTTGTCAAACAGGTAGTCAGCCAACCACTTCAGGTGGCAATCACACATGAAGGGATTCTGAGCAAGATGTCTGTGGGGGTAAACGGTATAAATAGAGAAATATGTGGCACAAAGAAAGAGGAAAATGATCTAAAAAAATTTAATTAAATTTCTTTTTATATTTCAGCATGAAAATGTGATGGGTTTTTATTTTCTCACTCCACTATGAAATAACTTTTCTGATAAAAATAAATAAAATAAGTGGTCGAGCAATAAAAGTGTATGAAAAATCAGCAGAGGTTGCCTGTAAACTAGAGTGTGCTGCTGAAGTGGACATGGAGGCATGTGTGCGTACAGTATGTGTGTATACAGTATGTGTGTGTGTGTGTGTGAGACATACAGGGTCTTGATGGAGCGCAGTGGCGTGAACAGGCCTTTGCTGATGGTCTGCAGCTTGTTGTCATAGAGAGAGAGCAGATTGAGACTCTGTAGGTCTTTGAACGTGTTCACCCTCAGGCAGTTGATCTTGTTGGCGTTAAGCAGCCTGGATGGACAAAAAGACATTTCATCCTTCAGTCAGAGCTGTGGTAAGTGAGAAGACACAACACACTAACATAATACGCCTGAGAGTCCATCTGTCATCGATCAAATTTACTATTCACCCTTTCGATTCGACCGGAGGCTTTGAGCTGTGTTATATATCGAAGTGATTTCTCTTCACAGCCACGCTGTTCAGAATGGATGTATTGTTACGTATTATGGGATTTTAGGTAAAGGGAATGTGAGGTCCAGATCTAAACATTAGACAGATAAGTCTGAATAAATGTCTGAAAAAAGCAGGCGGCTTAGTACCTCGAAGGCCAATTTTCCTGGCAATTCCACCACAAAATCTTTGACAACTTTAAGGACACAGACTTTTTATTCTTCTCAGGGCTGAGCACAAAAGTGCGTCTCGCTCTGAGCGCTTTTATGTCCCCGGAGCCGCCAGCAGAGTCAGAGATGCTGTAAATTCATGATGCCACTGCGCTGGCATGCCAAACTCTACAGAGAAGCGCAGTATCACAAATAGCTTAAGAAGTTATTTCTGTAAACCAGAATGGAAAAATCACAGGCTGTGTTTTCCTTCGCCCAGATTTCCACACTGTTGCGAAAACATACAGTTTACTGGAAGGCATTTACAATTTTCTATATATAGTGTATAGATAATACGCATTTGATTCCACAGTCACTTAGATAACCAAAATCTTAGTACACTTTTTAAGGATATTTAGTAAATCAGAGGCACGCGTTTGCACTATTTGTCTAATTTATGTCCACATGCCCTGGTCTTTCTTCCAGTGTTCCACAGTATGTCTCACTTACTTAGACCGCCTGACAATCGACTAGCACATGGCCTGTGTTTAATTACGGAAAGCCGTCCTAATGAGGCTTTGTCTCCCAGTGAATGCATGCATCGTTAGCCTGCTCACTGGGGGAGCTAATTAGGTGTGGGGATTTCAAAAAAGAAGAAAACAAGGGAACCCTATTCACAACAAGGTGAGACAAAAACATGGGCATGCATTACAGGCGCCCTTTTTTAAGGAATGGTGCAACGTGTGCCTTTTGGATGGAAACTAACAAAACTAAATTAGAGCGGTGTTTCCCAAATAGCAACCCAGAGATGCCATCACACTCCATATTTGTGTTCTATGCTTCCAAAACCCTTCAGACAAGAACAACTGAAGACCTACAGTGAAATTTCCATCCATCCCATCTAGGAACCAGATAGTCCAACTAGAGACAGTGGAGGCCAACGGCAACCATTGGAGGCCAAGGGTGACCATTGTATTTAGTCGATACTCACACACTATGGGCAATTTGGGAACGCCAATTAGACTAATCTGGTCTAAATTAGACTAAACCCACCAAGCACGGGGAGAACATGCAAACTCATGTGAACCCATGACCTGCTAACTGCTACACCACTGTGTCGCCTACTTTAGAATTTACAAACGTTTAAAAGTCAATTCAAGTGGATAAAACAATCTTATATACCGGAATGACAAGTTAAAATGTTTGTTTAAGGGAGTTTTATAATAATGCATAGTCTTGGCTGTAGTTATTGTGAATGCCTAATAAAAAATGCAACACCTCCTTTTCTCCACCACAGTTAAAATGCAGTTAAGCATCAAAAACAAGCTGGAAAAACTGTATATTGTAAGCAGCTGTGATGCAAATCAGACATTCTCATCAATGCATTCTTTCTAATATCATTTAGGGATACGTAGGAGTCTGCATTATCAAAACACTTTAATGGTTAATTAATAATGTACCACTCATAACCCAAGTCTAAAGGTTGAGTGGTACCGAAGCACGTACAATATTTACCATGTAGTATCTACCTCTGTAGATGTGTTTTCATGCAACATTGACTTATTATTTATTCATTTGAATATTAAAAATGTAAAATTTTGATTTATTCATCCAATTCTTATTCGTTCCTGAAACATTCCACCGTTCCCAGAGCAACAGGGCAACCCTGATACTGATCTAAGATTATTTACGCCCCCCTCTATCTTTTAGTAAAAACTGCTGTAGCAAGAAATGCTCAGGAACTTTTATGCTCGCTTAAAGAGCGCTGTTTTTTTCTGAGACAGCCCTTGGTGGTTGGGAGTTGTGAGAAAGCAGAAATGTGGAGCAAACATGAGTCTCCGAGGAGCACTCTGAGACACAAAAGTGCATTACGGGGAGAAAAATGTAAATGGCGCAAACACAGGTAATTTGACTCATTAGTGCATCTAACAAGGCAAAGAGTCGAAAGAGCTGGAATCGACGTGTACTCGGCTGATAATAACTCGCTGACGTGTCCTTGCTCGGCTCGATCCGGTGATGCGCGAGCAGAGGAGCAGCCAACATACCCATATCCCCGCAAATTGTAAGAGGCAGCTCAGACAAAGTCATTAAAACATACAGATTTGCTCAAATTAGACCACTAAACACAGGCATCATGTTTGAACAATGTTTCAGTGTCTACATCAATAGGACTAGGTGTGAGAGATATGCTTTCTAATCAGGCCCAATTTAAATGCTAATGATGTTAGGTATACTCCAGAGGAAGAGGAGGAGAAACACCAGAGGATATATCGATGTGTCTTCCTCTAACAAGTCGTCCAAATGGTCCATTTGAGAGTTTTGGAGGTTTCAAGAAGATCTTTTTGCTTGAGCTCGTTTTATGAGAGGAGCTAGGGGAAATTAAATAGGTTTTTTCCTCGCAGAGTCTGCACTGGATCACTACACACACACACACACACACACACACACACACATATGCACGTGCTATCCTGTTGCTACTGGTTGCAGATGTGATAGAAACAGTACTTACAGCAGTTGCAGGGAGACAAGGCCATCAAATAAGCCTTTGGGGATCTCAGCAATTTTGTTCCCATACAGCACCCTGTACAGGCACAGAAACAAAGGCAAAGAAAGCTTGGTAAATCACCTCAGCATGATGACTGAGACTAAGACTGAGTCTAATCCACATCCTATAATAAATACCTTTTTTTTTTTACTCGCCCTTTACACATAGTCTACTTCACAGGCTTGAACGCAGCCTAATAATCAATTAACAATCCACACCAGCACCTTCATTTATGCAGTTAAACTGGAATAGAATAAAACGACTAAGGTCGATCTGATCTGAATGAAACATCCATTCTGTCCATGGAGTTGGATAATCTTTTAAATAAGATTTAATAGGACATTTTTCTTCTTCTCACAGACCCTGCAGAAGAATTCACCAGAGTTATTCGTACAGACCTCGGAAAAGGATTCTTTGTTCTGGAGGCTGGACATCTTAGAATATGCATAATGTGATCCTCGATTTAATGCCAAAGTGTCAGAAATGTCAGTGTGAGTGCTACTATGGCATGGATTGAAAAGCCACCATTAGCTAGATGGCAGTGGATTCCTGGATCAACTACAAAAAAAAAACAGTACTGGTGATCGAATCAAGACTAATCTGAAAAAAAAAAAGCTTCATTTTGCTAGGGAGCCTAAAGATTGGACTTTGGAGCAATGGAAAAAGGTCATATGGTCTGATAATACCCTATTCCAACTTATGGGTGCGAACTGCATTAAGGTTTACTACTAATGGTACAGGAATATTCCAGGACTCAATTTGTGAAACAGTGATTCTGGGAGCATAAGCAATGATTTTCACACATGAATTGGCCACCACGTTGTGTTCACTGTAATCAAAGCTAAAGGAGGTCAATTGAAATATTAGAGTGTGCAAGTTTTTTTTTTTTTTTTGGCAGTATTCATATGAAACTTAGCAATGCTAATAGATGAGCCCAGATTGCACTGATTGATTAAGTAGAAAGTAAGCTTTTTCTTTAATCACAGATCTGTCAGTAGAATTTATCCTGTGTATATATATATATATATATTTACATGTAGTAATCTTAACTGATTAATGTTGGAATATGTTCATACACATGCGTGTGCATAAACTGTGTTCATAGTTGTCCTTTGATGATACAGGAAGTTTTACACATACTGTAGAGAGGTGACCGAGGCATTCAAGTCATCATATACTGTATATACACTGATCAGATATAATATTCTGAAACATACTTCACGAAACATTATGCCCAGTATTGTGTAGGCTCCCTTTGTAGTGTCAGGGACCAGAGTGCTGGCAGTGGATCCTGTGGGTGCTGTGGGTTGCAGGGTGGGGCCTTCATGGATTGGACTCGTTTGTCCCATGGGTGCGTGATCAGATTGGGATCTGGGGAATTTTCAGGCCATGTCAGCAGTCTTGGACTCTGCGCCTGCTGGTGGGCTCTGATGCACTGGGTGATTTGGTGCCTTTCTATCATGGCCAGTATTGATTTTTTCCCTGTGATTTGTACTGTATTGGCTTTTCTGTCGGATCAGATTGGATGGGCTGGGGTTTGGTCCCTGAGGGCATGGGTGAGCCTTGGGTGCCCATGATCCTGTCACTAATTTATTGGTATAAAACTGATAATCAGCATTAATGTGTTAATGTTTTTGGTGAAAAGGTCTGGGTTTGATTCCCGCCTCGGAATCTGCATGCATGTTCTCCCTGTGCTTGGTGAGTTTTCTACAGGTACTCTGGTTTCCTCCAGAGACGTGCAGATTAGGCTAATTGGAGTTCCCAAATTGCCCGTAGTGTGTAAATGTTGACCAGTGGTCCTACCACTGTATATACAGTATATATTAAAAGTGTTTCCCCTATGCTTTGGTGGATAATTGCTGCTGTAAGACTTCCCTAATCTCAGGACTTTTATTAGAACAATCTGATCATACTAAACTTGGAATCAGCATTTTAACACACTTAGCACTGTTTAACTTAGAGTAATAATTTATTATCCCACTATTTATATTTTCCCCTCCATCACATCTGGATGGCTCATTACAGATCTTTATCCATGTCTGGCTTCCTACAAAACTGCTTAGTGAAAATGTTATAGTCTTCCTCACTGAGACCATGATCAAACCTGATATGAAATAAAACCATGATAAAAATAAAATAGTTTTAAACCCATATGACTGCCTTTAAGCTTGAAATGGACTTATTCTTATAAAAGATACTATTGTTTATTTCATGGATTTATTTCTAGAAAGGAATATACACATTACAGGGTGTATACTGTAAACACTTCATTCTGAACCTACAATCTAAATGAGTTCAGGGTTACAGAAATCCTTTAATGTAAATATAGTCTGTGTAAGTGAGTAGATCTTTAATTGCAGCACAGGAAATAAGTGAGTGCTGAAAGACTGAGGCCTGTCATGGCTCCAGCTGCCAGGGCTGAACGCTGTAACGAAATTAATATGCACAGGACGAGGCTCATGTCTTTTTCTGTCTTGTTCAGGTGATGTAAATGGGAGCCGTCTCTTGTGTTCGCACCATGGTGGATGTCAGCATACACACACACACACACACACACACACACACACACACACACACTAAGGTTACTGTTGCACTACATGCTGATTTAATTCCCTTATTTGACAGCTGTCTCATCAACATCAGGCCTTACACAGACCCGCTGCGCAAGTTGTTAACTGATGTGAAAAATGTGCAAAATGTGAAGGAATTTAAAACATGCCTGTGCACATATCAGTGCATTTGTTTATGCATGGGTCTGTGTGTGTGTGTGTGTGTGTGTGTGCCTGTGCACACGTTTATGCCAAAATACTTACAGTGAGGTGAGAGAGCGGAGGCCGCTGAAGGCGTCATCAGCGATGTCTGAAATCTGATTCTTGCTCAGATCTCTGAAAAGCAGACATGAAACCGGGATGTTAAACACATGCCTGTGGCTAAAGGAATCGAGACGTCTCTCACCAAAAGCATGTAAAAGCCCAAACACACTAAGTTTAAAGAAAGAGAACAGCATTTAAACATATCACTGAAACATTCCCCTCGTTCCGTCGCTGGCGTTTGCTTTTATTAGCAATAATATGCATTATTAATACACTTCCTGGCCAAGGGAAAAAAAAATACCCTGACGCACACTAATATTTTCTTGGCCTGCCTTTAGTTTTGATTACATTGCATAATGTGGTGGCCAGTTCATGTGTGAAAATGATTCCTCATACTCCCGGAATCACGCTTTCACAATTCGAATCTTGGAATACAGTATATGACTGTTCCCTCAGGGGGGAGATTGGGTTGATGTGAAAACCTGGTCATTCAGTACATTCAGGTCGTCATTGCCACATAAGTCTAGATCTGACCAACTGGAGCATCCCCAGATCGTATCGCTGCCTCCAAAGGCTTGTACAGTGGGCACTATGCATGATGGGTGCATCGCTTCCCTTCTCACCCTCATGCACCCATCACTCTGGTATAGGGCCAACCTGGATTCATCAGAACAAAAGCACAATCTTTATTCTCCCTAGCAAATTATTATCATTTCTGATTATTCTGATTCATTTTTCTGATTATTAATTATACTACTAATGGGGTTTCTTATGGCCACAAAGCGGTTTAGTCCCAAGCCTGTGAGTTTCCTCATCACACTGGTTATGGAACTGCTTTCACTATTAAACATAGCTGTGCTTTTTACAGCTGCTTTTTTACTATGCAACTTATCTAAGCGTGTAAGTGATCTCCGATCACGACCTTTCACATCTTTTTGTTTTTTTTCCTGACCTCATTTCTTCCATGAAATTGCTGGTTCAGCACTAATCCCTCCAGGTTTTAATAATATCTTAGACATGTCTTAATTTAGGTAATTTTTTACAGTGCCCTTCTGAAATAGTGACTGTTTTTGTGGCCAGGCAGTGTATGCAAGATGATACAGTATAACTCCATGTGCAAAATTAATTCAGCTTATATTCCAGCACTGTTAAATTCTTAAATCTGATTAGTTATAAAGTTTCTGTATATATATATATATATATATATACAGTAGTTATATAGATAGATAGAGAGAGAGAGTTCGGAATATGACTTTTTTTTAAATTCCCTATTTGAAACTGCCTTTAACACACAGCAGGACAGCACGAAGCCCGATCACATTTCGCAGTCATATCATCAATTGCGGTGTAAACAGAGGTGACAGGTCAATGCATTACACAGACCCCTAAGAAAAAGAAAAGATTGTAGCCAAATTACAAACACAACCCGGCAACAGCCTACTGAAGGTTATTGGAAATCGTGCAACCGTGCAACGGATAGAAAGTGCTGATGCGGCTAGGAAAAGGAATGACACATAAACAGTGTGTTTACAGCACTACTATGCATAGGTTGCTGTAAATGCCCCTCTCGGGAAGGCTAATACTCACATTCTTTTCAGCTTCTTATACGGAGAGAAGGCCCCAGGTGGAATGCTCTTAATCAGGTTTTGTTCCAGACGACTGCAAAAAAACCCAAAAAAAACAAATGTCTTATGTACAACTATTATTTTCAACCCAAGGAAATTAAAATGTATAGTATTGTGTAGCAGAGTCTAAAGTTATCAGGATACACATGTTTTATTTAACATGTACTGTAATGTACTACTGTATATATGGCATATGCACCGTATATTTGTTGCACAAAAGACTTAAAGATTAAAATGAATTAAAAAAAAATGAGTTGTTAATCTGCATAAACTAATCCATCTTTGCCACTATACACATGCCTGCATGAATACTTATACTGTAGGTAGTACTAACACAAACACACTCCTGGCTCACTTCTGTATGGATGAGCTCCGGCTGGCAGTTAAAAGCTCCTACAGGTGAATTACTGAGTGAGCCATCCAGCCATTCGATGCAGATCGAGAGACTGGTGCAGATTGAGAGGAAATGGGTTTGAGTTTTCAATCTCCTCTGGCACGCGCCGTGATTCAGTCCTGGCAGCTGCCACGGCAAACCCGGCTCGGTCAAAATGAGCCCGAAGCCCAGTGACGCTCGGCCTGTACATCATTCAATTAGAGCTATTTGTTTCTGGCCAGGGGCACCGCTTGAGTAATGCATCCAGCCTAGCGCAACCGTTTGTTACACAAAGGTCATACACTATTGGCAGAAAGTGCAGGACGAGGAACGGTACACATCAGGGCAATTACGCATCTGTCCTTTGGTGCAAACAAGAGCGGTACGATCAATATGTATATCAAATACACATGCTGAGACACTTCAAAGCCAGTAGGAATCTAATTAACACACACATATACAGTAGTATATATACATGTATGTGTGCGCGCGTCTGAGAGATGTCTGATTAAATATACAAATACTATTCACATTTTTCTAAATGAACGTTTCTGCATTTGAATATTTAAGGTCGAATTTTATTTTGTAGTCGTCTAATGCATGTCAGTTGGAAACATATTTCCAAAACCTTCACAAGTCAGTCCTTGAATAAATGAATTGAATTGAATTTACATCATGCTTTTTTTTTCAGCTTCTCCAATTTTCTAATTGACTATGAATGAGATCGATCTTAAAAGTTATATTTATATGCAGGTAGTTAAGAGTGTTCAATTAGTTTAACATACTGAAGTAGCTACATGCATGTTGCGTAACACCATCATGTAGTGAACAGGAAGACTGTAGTGCGTTCAAGGTAATTTTTTTAACCTAATATTACGGACTAATCCACATCAGGGAATAAAAACTCTGAAACTTCGATCCACAACTATAGTGGATAGATCTCTAAGCTGTGAGCTATTCTTCTGTGTGTGATTGCGAGTGTGTGTAAGAATGATTGAGTTAAGGCCACTGCAGGGCTGCTGATTAGAACAGGGTCCGGGAGCGATTTCATTCGCCTGACTCCAGCTCTTTGGCTGCGTGCATAATTGTCCTGAACTACGGAGGAGAATGTGAAGGACCCTGAGTAGCTCGAGCCGGAGGAAGCCGCAGCTCTGGCAGACTTCTGATGCTCCTGCTAATGAGGCTGTGAAGTGCAGTGCTAATGGCCTTCGCACCATGACAGGAGGAGAGGAGAAGTGAACCCGGCTATTATCACAGTGACTTTATGTGTTTACTACACAGGAGATAGAGAGCGACGGAGGGGAAGAATGAGAGCAGAATGAGGGAGTGTGCGCGAGATAAGGAAGGAAAGAGACAGATAAAAGCTAAGAGAAAAATGGAGGACGATCATCGCGTGTGTCTGATTTGATGGGCGGGGATACTCACATTTCGACGATGCCCTCGGGCAGATTGGCTGGGATTTCCGTTAGGCCTTTTCTCCTGCAGTCCACAATGTTGTTGTTGCAGGTGCAGCTGGCAGGACAGACGGACGCTTGGGGAGCACAAGACCTCGGCTCCGACTGAGTTGGGCCTTTGCAGGAGAAAGAAAGATCTTATACGTCGATAAATTGCAAGAAAAACACAAGACCCACGGAACGTGAAGATATAGTTTCGGAACGGAAATAGTGTAAATACTAAAGGCGACGTGTGTGCGCAAAAAAAAAAAAAGAAAAAAAAAGTTTGTTGCTGCACTTAATAAAGCAGTAGAATCGCGACACACACACAGACTGTGTTGCTTTATTGTCAGTCCTTGCTGCTTAATTATTCCTGCTCATCGTATTCCTCAGCTGATTAACGAGAAGGGGGAGACAGAGGGGCTTAATTAACGAGGCCTGGATGGGAATATTTTTACCAATTAAACAGTGAGGTCTATTAGAAAGCGTAGAACATTGTAAGAAAACAAAGACATATTTGCTTACATTATACAGGCTAATGATGGCACATTATGCATCATTTAACGTACATTCCGTGATGGTGCAAGATAAGCAGTATTTTCAGGGAATGGAAAGATTATTGACTAAACAAGCGCTTTCATTGGTGACAAACGATGTGTGTGCACGTGTGTGTCTCGCACCTGTGCAAATGAATTCGCGTTTCTGCACGTCAGGGACGTTGAGGCCTCTCATGTGGGTGGGCGACATGCACTGAGTGAAGGGGGCCAGGCCCCGTCGCTGGCGCAACCAGTCAGAGAGCCACGACAGGTGGCAGTCACAGTGCAGGTTGTTGGAGTGCAGGCGGCTGGGGATGATGGGTAGACAGAAAGGAAGGTTATTTTATCATTTTGGTGAGGCAAGATACAGTACAATCGAGCGTTTGAGAAGTAGAGATGCAAAATTAAAAGGAAGAAATAAAATTGAAATCGAGAGAAGAACGTATAGAAGAGTCGGGAATGGAAGAAGAGGGATTAGACAGAGAGGGAGCAAGAATAAGACCTAAAGTGAGAGTGAGACAGGATATAAATGAAATAAAGACAGGGACAGACATCAGCCTCAGTAGAGATTCTTATTTTCTGGGGCTGTCTGCCTGGTAAATGAGCGATCACTGAGCAGTACGTAATGACTGGAATAGAGTTCACTAATGCTGAAAGAAGATACTGTTTTAATTTGCGCTGGAATGTCTTCACATCGTTCTATCGCCAAAGAAAATATGACATCGCACCATCAAACACAATTTGGATCATAATTTGAGGAGGAATCCCAAAATCAAAGCGCATAATTAAAAGAGCTCTGCTGGGAAATCCTAGCAATTTCCTCCACCACTCCATGTATCAAAAATACATTTGCAGTATGTACATAATCCACTTCTTCTACTTCTTGCCACGACACAAGACTGTGGATTAAACTGCCCGCTTTTGCCAATGGTGTCATTTCTTCAAGGTCTCCACCAGCATGGCGGCTTCCCGATGAGACCAGCGATCTTAATATCTACCTCTACGGGCCATTACGCGCCACAGAGGGGGAGAAGAGCTGCAGAAAGAGTGGTGTCAGCAAATCAAAAGACGACAGCTATAACCTTGACAAAAGCCTACAAATTAGATAGGAAGGTAAAATCCTTTTTTTTCGGGAAAGGGTCGCAAATTTGCCCATTGAGAATAACCACAGGAACAAGAGCCTTTCTCATTATAGGTCCAGTTTACAGCTTCATCTTGTTGCGGATTAATTCCGGATGAGCGGGATTACAGAGATGGAGGCCATACAGAGCACGAATCCCAGCTGTCTAAGGTGTGTAAGGTTTGTATCTTCTGAGCATGCACAAAAGAGCAGCTCAGTGCACCTCGCGTATTGACCGGCCTCCCCAGAAAATGACTACTCGTCTAGCCACGGGAGTCTTCTCGCTCTTTTTATTTGGCTGAGTTATTGAATGGCGAGCACCATGGGGTGATATCATTTGATCTAATTGAATGGTTGCTGCACTAAGAGATGGAGTAGAGACCAGGGGAGGAGAGGACAAAATGGGTGGTTGTAAAGATGGGGAAGTGGGTTTAAAGTAAGCCAAATTATCTCTTCAGAGACCCAGTGCCATACACCCCCCCCCATCCACCAACCCCCCAATCCTACTAAAGAGATTACAGTCTTCTCTAAACATTTGATTTAATAAGATGTTTTTACGAGCAAACAAATTCAATACTGAGATTGTAGGGATATTAAAGGATGAAAATTCGATATGAGGGTACTGGGTAGCAGAGCCGGCCTCACTGCTGATAATTCAATACAGCCTGAGGGAGCAGAGCGTCAGCAAATTCGATCCCCCACGCGAGGGGGCGAGTCTGTCAGGCTTCTTGACGGATGGGAGCATGGCCAAACTGACTGGATGAATGCAGAGGAGGCTGTTTGAGGCAGGACCATGCAGTGGCTTTGGAGCTGTAGACCCCCTTCATAAACGCTTAGAGGAAGAGAAAACCAAGGCTTCCAGAGAGCCGTGGCAAGGTTCCAGTCGCCTACTGGCCCACACAGCGTCATGGTCTTTGGGGTTCACACGCTTAGACTGTCTGTCCCCCTAAAACCTAGAGTACAACTAGTGTTTACCACTGACAACCTCTCTTATTTATGTCTCTCCCGAACCCTTATTCTTCACGGCATGCAAATCATAAGAAAAGCCACCCTGATTCCATTCTAATACACAGACTCGGGCACACATGGGATCCATCCAGGCGTGGTTTGGTCGCCGCGGAATTATTTGCATCGATTGCGGGTTAAATCCGACAGCACAAAAGTGGTGTAGTGACAGGGGTTTGTACCCGAGCCATCTCACCCGACGCAGCTAACACAGTGACGCCTGCACAAACAGACGTCTGAGAATTACCAAAGTCCCAGAGACAAGCTAGGGGTTCCCCACCGAGCGCCAAACCTCAGAGCTCAGACGGAAGACTCTGGGATTTAATTTAAGTTTGTTTAAATATGTGTGTGTGGGTTTTAATAGGTATACCACAAAGATCTGTATAATATCTGCAATGCATTTTAGAAAGAGACTAGTAGCAGAAATATTACACAAAAATCACTAAGCTCTAAGCAAGTGATGATCAGTAGCTCAGCGGTTAAGGTCCTGGCTAGGTCTATTCATCAATAAGGTTGGGAGTTCAATTCCTAGGACTGTTAGAGAGCCACAGAGAGGCACTCAAAGGAGAGTGTTGTCTCTGCTCGGCTCATTTGTATAAAAATGGCTGGAAAATTAGCTTGTGCAATATAACAGTTTCTATTATTATTATTATTATTATTATTATTATTGATGTTTATCCTGTATTGTCAACATCTACAATTTACACTAGTATTGGAACCCTAGTATGAGATCTCATTACACAAAAAACTGCGAAAGAGCAGTATTTTTTTCCACAGTAAAATGGGCACCATATGAACCTGGAATGATTTAAACAACTATTTTGAATTCTTTGATATTAACCAATGATGCATGAAAGCCATTCTAGGCCATGAAATCTCATACTGTATTCTCTTGACTGGACACATGCTATGGCATCTCTTTCTATTTTAGCAAGTTAAATGAAGACAAGCACATAGTAGTTAACAGTTAACACCAAAAGATTCAACCAAAAAATGATATGCATAAAAGGTGGAAAAAATAAAAGACCTATCGAACAAGTCATAATAATGGTAATAAAATCATTCATCTCTTGTTTTTTTTTTTTTTTTTTGCTATTCTGTGATTATTACTATTTAGCGTTCAAATATTTTAAGCAGGTTTTAAAATTAGCCATGCAGACATTAGACAGGCAATTTGCATCGGGAAAAAAAATACTGTGTTAGGTTTTTACTGTTTACTTTGCAAAACTGCAAAATCATTTAAAACTGCACCAGCTGGATTTTCCTGACTGCCACCGCCAACGAGCAGTTCCCAACAGCACAGCTGATAACATTACAAGAGCCGTTCGAATTAAACTGGGACTTTTCATTGTGCACAATCACAGAATACATTTATGAGAGTAAATACTCCCTTTATTTCTCGACATAATCCCTCGCCACACTAATACACTTATCCCAGTGTTTGAATACATCAAGGTGGAAAGATTTCTCAGTATGCTTGACTTTATCCTGCTTCATGTCTGAAACTCCTGGGGTGAGGTCAGGACTGTACCAGGGGATGTGGCAATAGCTCCCCGCTGAGTTCCTGTAATTTTGCAAGTGGTGTTTGTGATGTTGGTGACAAGTTATGTGTCGATTTTCAAGGATCAGGTGTTCGACTAACTGAATGTTCACTGAAACGACTGGATGGATTGTCATTCACGGATGTACGCCTTTCTTAAAAACATTCACTAAAGTGTCTCATCACCGTCCTGAGGTTGATGTCTTCATTCACGCCTTCATTCATCACAAATTTCATCACAAGTCCCGGTTTAACTCGAAAGCCCTTCATATTACGCCCACACTTACTGTAAATTCGAAATAGAAATGATTGCGTTTCCTATATTTTACTTTCATTTTCTATCTCAGTTCTGGATGATTAAATTAAAAATCTTTTTTTGTTTTATTATTTATTTAAAATTTTATTTCAAAAATAAATGGCAAATTGCAAGAAGGGAAATATGAATATTGCAGAAGCCTACTGGCAAGTGAATAAATGTGAATATAAATCTAGTGCAATACTCACAGAGTGCGCAGCTTGGGCATGTGGTTGAAGCTGGACAGCGGAATGAGGGTGATGTTGTTGTTGTTGAGAGTGCTAGAAAGCAAAAGAGAGATCAAAAATCAGACATTTGTATTGATCCGCTGTAGCCTGGATAGTGTTGCAGTTCAAGAAAAAGAGGCGGGGTATTGAAAATGAAGACTAGCAGACAGATCAAGACCAGTGTGTGTATTATGCCTACAGTATATTAGGATTAGGAGTGTTCTATATGGATAAAATATGAATAAATAATAAAAAAAAAAAATCCTAATTTGGACTAATCCTTCGCTCCACTGGTGTGCGATGCGAACACTGTGTGTGTGTTAGTTGTTCCCAGAACTGTCGTGGTGCACATAATGCATGATCGGTGTGTGTCCGCGGCAGCGTGTAATCGGCTTTAAAATGAGATCATCAGCAGCGTGTGCAGCTGTAAACATGGCTGGCAGGCTTCTGCGCTTCCTGCCAGAGCAGCAGCCCTCCTTATTAACGTTAGTTAGCTGCCTTAATCTTGTACTCCAGCCATCCCACAGTCACCAGGCCTAAACCCACCCTGTACAGAAAGACACGGCGGGGTCTGGGTCTGCTCAACTGTTGCTATAATATTCCTGCCTGCCTGCCTGATAAAAATGCTGAATGCTGTACTCTGGGTTTGAGGGAGTTGGACTGTGCTTTGTAATCTAAGGGTCACCGGGGGGAGAAATGATGCCAGGGTTTTTCAGTCCGGGCCTGTTACAGTAAGTGGAGAACTGTGGCACAGTGTTGCGCTGAGGTGACGCCAGCGATGCGTGCTAGCAGACCCGCTAAGCTTGCGCGTTAGACTCGCAAGCAGCTAATTCGACCTAAACCTCCATTTAAAAACGAGAGTGGAAGATGGATAAGACCGCAGGATAATATGTTTCGGTGTTTCTGACATTGGACTCGCAATCCCGACAGCGGAAAATCCCCATCCCCAACAACAGCATGGCTTTAAGAAAGAACAAAAAAAAAAGAGTGCAAATCCCTCGAAAACAAAACATTCTTGTGGACATTTAATGACAATCTTGACATTTATTTTGGCATGGTTCAGTAGGGGAACACTTTATTAAGACGCAGGAAAAGACTTCTAAATGGCATGGAAAATGATTGTTATTCCACCCAAAAAAAATGCGTGCCGGGAGGAGGAATCACCCTTTGTGAAAAGTTTAACAAAAACCTCTCTTCTCCCAAGGAAAGGAACGCGAACTCCTTCTCAAGGCCTTAAACTCAGAGCCAGCGCTCAAACCATGAGGCTAGGAGTAGTGGAAGTTCTGGCCCAGCCCGTGACAAGGACGCTCGGCTAAAACCTGCAATACCAAACCATAGTGGAGGAAAAACTGCACTGGAAGAACCAACACTTGTGATCGCTGGTTCCATTTCTTCTACAGCTGAGCAAAATCATACACACACACACACACATACGCACACAAAAAGATTCTTGTGGCTTTGGCTGGGAAACAGTTAAAGCACAAAAGGATGAATGCAGCCAGAAAGCAATATGGGAACAAAACAATCCGAACCCCTCCAAGTGTACCTAACAGGGGTAGCGCTTTCCAACTCATCTATATTTCATCTGGCCAGGGTCCACCTATATTAAGCCATCATAAAAATAATCTATATGGATTTTGTGCTCGTAGCCAGGGTTAGAGTAGATTAAGTCTTGACCGCACATTTGAGGCATAATGAGAGTGATAAGCCCTTGAGTCTAAGCAGGTATTACATATCCATTATCCGCAGAGGCATTAAGTCATGCCAAGGACACATGTAAACTGTGGTTCCTTGCATATGAACGCAGATAATATATGGTGTATTAAGGCTGTTAATATTAATTAATGTGATTAAAAATTTATGTGATTGATTCATACAGTTTACCACATTACTATTTTAAAGCGATTTAATCATATGACAGTTTGACCCTAATGGTTTCACATAACCGCAGCACAGTTACCTGGCTGTGTGATAATGGCACGTTTAGCGCGGATAAAAAGATGACTGAGGAAACATCATCGGGTGTGCTGAACGGCAAGTTTCTAGATGGAAGTTTGGATAAAACCAAAGTTGTGTGCTCAAGCTACCATGAAGGGGAACAAAGGAGAACAAGAACACATTAGATGGAAGTTGTGGGAGTGGTGGCTCATGTGGCTAAGGCTCTACAGTATGTCGTTTATTTTCGGATCTGGGTTCGAGCCCCTCCGTTGGTGGGTTTCCACACCCCATACTGCCCAGCCAGGGCATGCAGTGCTATTCGAGAGATTTTATATTTAACATTTGTTAAATGATGATGCTTGAGATATTACTGTTTCCTTTAAACAGTTTGTCATGCATTTCTTTATTCCAACATTGCAGGTTTATAATACAAATAAATCAAGTATCAAGTATTAGACTATGTATATTTAATGCTAATTCCTTGTAATTAACATGAGTAACAGAATAATTTCTGTGTCCCTCCACTGGCTGATCGTGACTTTTTGTGTGTGTGTGTGTGTGTGTGTGTGTGTGAAAACCTAACTGTTACCAGGAACAATCAATGAGTCCATGATGTCTCCTGAGAACGTGCATTCGAGCTTAAACAGAATCAAATCAATTGTGGCTCCTGACTAATAACGTGCCGCGAAGCTTAACGATGCAACTTTATGATTTGATTTAAAGCTCTATTGACACGGCAGTCAATGGGATTGAGTAGCCATTAGCCTCTCAATCCCGTAGCCTTCCAATGACACCGGGGACTGTCTCGATGGAACGCCTTTTCTTCCCCGGCTTCATTTCTCTCTCTCTCTCTCTCTCTCTCCTCAACTATGTCAAGAAAGCTTTCCCACAGGCCCAAAAAGGCAGATGCTAAGGTCTCAAGTGCTCTCAGTGTTTCTCCGGTCCCTCATTAGACGAGCTTGGAGAGGACCCTGGGTACGTCCCTCTTGAAGGCAAGTGAAATAAGAGAGGGGCTGTTGTGTGAAGGATGGAGCATTAAATAGGGGCTTGTGGAAGACAGAGAAAGAGAGAAAAATGAGAGAGAATAAGAGAGAAGGAGAGCACTAGAAGCTGTCTGTCTGTTGCTGATACAGAGACACACTCGTACAGCTGAGAAAATCGAAGGCTTCTTCTTGTTCCTAACTTGTACTGTCTGTAGCTGAAAAGTAAATTTTCTCACGATTCTGGAAGCAGGCCACTTTTTTTCCCCCTGTAATACCTCATCGCCTAACAGGGTCACTGCCATCCTTTTCACCTCTGATGGTAAAACCTGAGATGTGAGGTGACATTTGCAGAATTGGTGCTCCTAAAGAGAGCATCGGTGCAGCAGCCTGGGGCAGATCCTCTGTTCACACGAGCGAGCAACAAGGTGAGAGGTATGCATGAGCACAACACAGCCACGATTTCAGTAACATTCGACAATCATCATCTATTTGGTCAAAAACCAAATCCCGTTACCCCAATTTTTCATCTTATCATGTCATCACTTTTTAAGTTATTTGGAACATGCATACACACGAGAACTCTACAAATAAGCAAAACGAGCAGCTTGTCACTTGCTAGTGTGAACACATGCTATGGAAGGATACACATGCCTTCCAATTACCTCTACGATTTGTTTCCAGAGCCCCAGGCTCTATCATTTACTGAAGTATAACTGGATCCATGCTGGAGTGGAAATGTTTGCCTTTTAACTACAACACAAAGCCACAATCAGATGTTGTTGTATTAATTCAAATAAATCTTGGAGGAAAAACTGAAACAAAAATTGTATACAGTAAACATGATCTGACACACTAAATCCTGTGCATGTGGTTTGGGTTTAAGTGTTGGATCATTAGAGAAATATAATTATACCAGACGAGCTCTTGGAATTTAAAATAAATAAATAAATAAATAAAATCTGCTGCCTCTTCGAGGCATGGAGGTTCAGATGAGGAACAGGAGCAGGTCCTACCTTTCTATGTCTTGTCCTTTCTAAACTCTTCCCTCTTCATGTCTCTCATCCTGCTCTCACCAGGTGTCCAGGACCAATTGATTAATTGTGTTTGCAGGTCCGACTATACAGTAGAGACGCCACCATTTTATGGCTCCCTTCCTGAACCAGGCTTTTGCGTAGACCGAACAGAGATAAAGCAACAGGGCTGTGCATGGTGGCAAGGCAATTTCCTGAGGCTAATGACAGTTTCCCTCCTCCTCCTCGTCCTCCTCCTCCTGCTCCTCTCTTCTAATCCGTTGCCTCATTTAGCCACGGCCCTGCTCCCACCACTCGCCTGTCTCTTGTTGTCACATAAAGCCTTGTATTGACCAAAAAGGCAACCTTTCAATCAGACATGTCAGAAACAAGACGGATCTCTCTTAGGGGAGGGTGAACTGGATTTGGAAATCAAGGATGCATGGAATATCTGATTGCCCCCCACCATTCTTTAACCACACTGGGGCCATCACTCTGTAACTACCAGCAGAGAGGGCATTAAGCAGAGCAGAACATGACTAATGTTTTTTAAGTTGAAATGATTAGGATAAAAGGGCATGGAACTTGAAAAACACCAAGGTCCAAGGTCCACTTCTCTGGGACCTTGCATTCAAAAGGTCATAGTCAGAGTTTGGGAGAAAAGGGAAAAAAACCCAAAACAACCAAACCATTTCCTATGAAAAGCGTTTTATGTATATTTGTGACCTCGTCGTAAGTCATGTACTACATTTCTTGCGTCATACATCCAGACCTCAATCAAATCCTGACTCATTTTCCCCAGAGCTGTAATTGAACAGAAATTGGTTTCCCAGGTTACCTAAAAAAAAAATAAAAATAAAAAAAACCTTCCCAAAGTGGGGTCCGGGGAGTCTGCGGAGTGTAGCCAGTAGGTCTGTGATTTCTTTTTTTTTTTATGGGGTAGTTATGGGGTAGAAATCACAACCCAGGAGTATTATACAAGTTTTTATATTTATTCAGCTTTTTTTTTTCTAAACAAATAATCATTCATTTGTTTGAATAGCCCTTTAAATTAAAATGCATTTAATTTAATAAAAACCTGAATTGCTCAAACACAATGAGCCTTTAAATAAGGTTCATTATTTTAACTTAAATATTTTTATCAGTGCAGTCAAGTCAGTGAAGTAATCTGATAAATGATTCATATCACTGTCATCTAAATTAAATGTCTTATAAATATACTGTATGGGTTTGATCCCAGAGAAATTTTGTTAAGAAAAGCAGTGGCTCAGTGGACCGAGACTCAGAAAGTCATAGGTTCGAACTCCAGGACATGCCAAGCTACCAGTATTGAGCAAGGGCCTAGATAAGGGAGTCTAGATAAGGGAGTATGCTGTAAATGTAATGTAAGGGAACAAAAAGCTCCAATAAATGGGCAATGTATTACTCGACTAAAGGAAATAACTTTACAGTTAAATGGGTCCCAGGTTGCAAAAAGTTTGAGAATCTCTGTCTTAGACAAACCAGACTAAATGCTTTGGGATTTTCGCCTGAGACGGACAGCAACCCCTTATGCTTGCCATAATTTGGAATGATAATGGGCCGCGTTCCTCTAAACTACAATCACACTACATTCCGCTGTGAGTGGCGCTGCTTAATCAAAATGAGATTAATGTCTTACGTACTGTAAATTTAATACATTATACAACGAGGTGGCTTATACCGTAGAGAAATAGACTACCATGATAACGTCATCCTGATTCTGATAGGGGAGTGCGTGCCAAGCTGTCCCCGCAAAAAAAAGCAAAAAAAAAAAAAAAAAAGAAATGCACACACATTGACAAATGACAGCATTTGGCAGGACAGAGAGGTTCACAGCAATGTGAAAATTTGGTGCCTCATGTCAAAGCGTGGCGTGAGGTAAGGTCACCTTTGGCATATGGCACGGAAATATCCCTGCACTTTTCTTCCTCATAAAAAAATGACACAGTCCTGGCGGAAAAAAAAAAATTCACATGATTTGACATTTGATTCGGGGCCAGACTTTTCCTGTACCAAAGTGGCTATAAAATATGCAGATGTCCCAGCGCTCTGCAGAGTGCTCTGTGTGTGTGTGTATATGTGCGCGTGCATGCGTGGGAGGTTGTGCAAAAGCAAATCTGAAACCTGAGGGCACTTTCTCAAATACCCACCACATTAAAAATTTGTTTCTGCCATTTTTATTGCAGAGTAAACCTCTAAACCACCAGTTTAACATCTTGAAAGTATTCTAAAAAACGTACTGTCTGACAATCAGAGTACAGTCTGGATATTACGATCTTGTACAATAACAGTGCTGGAAATAAAATATACTCCCTGTGTCTCAGTTTCAACATAAATCAATCTCAAACGCGAGTGCTTGGACCCGCTTTGCTTTCAGCGTCAAGTCCATCCTTCTGCTAACACGTCTGATTGACCAGAAATAAATATTTTGAATGGAAGTGTAGGATTTCAGTGTTAAACGCTTATTATAGTTTAAAAACCAAACTCATGGCAGATATTGCCTCGCTCTTGACCTATGCCTCGGCTCGGAAATTTTTCACGATATTAAATATTCTCTTTGGTTTTTCAAAGAGCCATGTAAATTGGTTTTGACAACAACAAAAAAATCACTTAGTAACATAAATTTAACCCCACTTCAAATTGATGAGAGTTTTTTCAAACCGTGACCTTGGTAATATGACATCAACACACACACACACACACACACACACATTGTACGAATGCTCGTTACCATAAGAGCTCCAGATGATCGAATGAATTTTCTGCGTTTCTACAATCCATCAAATGCACCCAATAAAATACCTTGTAAATCTGGTATGATGTAAAATATATGAAGTGTAAGATTGAATATTCCTGTCTTCGCACAGATGAAGCAAAAAAGACATAATTAGCTGAAAACCCAAAAGTCAGCACAATGTGAAAATTTCAGGGTGATTATGGGTCCGTTACACACAGGTTGAGGCTCTCGAAGGCACCCTCCCTGCAAATGAACTATTTTACTCATTAGTGTGCTGGCCACAGCGCTTTATCCATCTCATTAAGATGCAAGGCATGGTCTGTTGGGGGGGGGGGCTGAGATAGCTTTGAAGTCATTAGTTCAATCATTAGCGCAGTTATGTTAAATAGAAATTACAATTCATCACCAGAAAGGGCCAATCATTTATTTTGCGAACCTTGGCAGGCGTTAAATCACACGCAAGCAGTCGGTACGAGAGGTCTGGGATTTGACACGTAGCGCTCCTGCTAGATCAAGACTCTTTCCTAAATCAGGAGTGCTCAGCATCCTTTAAAAAAAGGGTGTTATATCTGCGGACGTGGGGGACGTTTTTTGAACCGTTCCGATGTGTATGAAATACTTGTTCGTAATGATGGTTGCGATTAGTTGCAAAGTTTGGCCTTTTGGATTTTAGCTATCAAAGGAAACTCTTTGAACATCTGACACGACTTAATAGATGGAGGTTGTTTCTTTGATGCATCCCCCCCTCCCCCAGCACCCTCCCCCCCATCTTTTATCTTTCCTACCTTTTTACCGGGTAAAATGAACACGTACACCTGAGAAAAGAAACGGATTAAGCTTTGCTGGAAGCTCATTGTTATTATTTATAATGGTTTATAATCTTACTATTCAGAGTCACCCAGAAGAATCTGGGAACCTCTCAATGTTTCTTCGTTATTTCAGAACAGGAAGCGTTTCATCGACACATGCGTTCCCATTACAGATCTAAATCTGCATCTAAATGCGTCTATTGTGTCTGTCCTTATTGGCTGCTATTCCAATAAAACTGAATTTTAATATCTCTATTATCTATTATCTATATATATATATATATTACGCTTGTGTCATATGGAACATTTTCAAATATTTCTCAGAAAGACAGCCTCCAAAGCGACAGGTCTTGTGGGTTGTTACCAGTGTATGATGTGTTTGGAGAGATTCAGTTCTGAGGAAGAGCTACAGTACTGTAGCACAAACCTGCTGCAAAAGTTCATGCTGGCTATGATAACAAGGTGTCAGAACACACAGTCGATCCACAGCTTGCTGCAAACGGAGCTGAGTAGACTGGTCAGCATGCCCCTTATGACCTGTGTCCAGTGTTGATCACGCCTACAATGGGCACCTTAGCACCACGAATCAATGGAAGAAAGTGGTCCGATCTGATGAATCATGTCTTCTTTAATATTATGAGGTGTCTGTGTGTATCACTTACCTGAGGAAGAGAAAGAAGGCGAGAATTTTCTTCAGGTCCTGGCGTTCATACTGTATGGATGTTACTTTGACCACCTACCTGACATACACCTCTTCAGGGAAATGGTATTCCCTAATGACAGTGGACCCTTTCAGCATGATACTGTGCTCAGACCCATTGCCAGACCATTCAGGAATGGGTTGAGTAACACGACAAGAGGTAAAAAAAAAAAAAAAAAAGTGTTGGCTTGACTTGATCTCCAGATGTCAATCTGATCAGGTGGGCGAACAAGCAAGTCCAATCCAGACCTCCACAGCACACCTTTAGAGATCTTACACAATATGCAAGTCACAAAATGAAGCTGGTGCTTTTATTGTTATTGCCGATGCCATAGTTTGATATATCGGACTTACTGTAAACTGGACATACTCTAAGGACGATTTTCCTGTTCGGCATTATGACAAGGCACATCTTCAATGTGCTGGATATTTTGGGTCAAGACTTGCCTTCTAAAAACCTTTCTATCTTTAGGGAGGGTCAGCTTGAGCCTCGTCACAGCACAGCCACGGTGCGGACAAGAGAAAGGACTCATTAAGGTCTCCTCTGAGACGCACTGCTGCATTAATCCAGGAGATAAAAACAGCAAACGTGATTCACGGACACCATTTTCACCATGAACACCCCTGAGCACTCCTTAACACTCCCTGGGAGTCTAGTTTGCCATTGTGAGTAACAAAGCTGTCAGAGCCGATATTAACATTTTATCCGTCTAAGTGAAATCCTGCACTAAAAGGACATATAGGGTGTGAATTAATGAGTCCAATGCACCGAGTTAGCACATCATGATTGGTTGGATGATACATTACACCGCTGCTGACGACCACATGGATGGATGGTTCAATCAGCAGTGAGCAGTGCATATTCATATTTCCCTGTTCTTCATGGCTGGGCATTTGTTAATGGGCTTTGGTGGAATCTGAGGATATTCTGTATTATTAATGAAAATTGATTCCTGACTCACTCACACGGTTTCGCTCATAGTTTTTTTTCCTTCTTTTGTTTCTTTCTTCTCCCATTGTCCAATTCCAAAGGAATTACATCTAATTCCTGATCGTCTCATGTTCTTTCTCTCTGTCTTCTGACTCTCCTCTCTCTCTCTCTGTCTCTCTCTCCTCCGTTCTGCCTCTACTGCTTCAGTCTCTCCCAATTTTTTAGCACCTCAATAATGTCTCAGAAACTTCGGCCTGCCTAACAGTGATGAAGTGCTTGTGCCGTGGTCTGCTCTGGATAAATGGACGGGGAGGATTGCCCCCCCCCCTCTTGCCTGAGCTCGTTTGGAGGATGAGGCTGGCACTTAGCACTCTGCCACTGGCCTGATGGATGGGGCTGCGGTGGAGCTCAGCGCCTCCTGCTCTCTCCTTTCTTTCACATCCTCTGGATTTTAACATCCTATCTACAGTGTCACCACCGTTTTTTTCCCCTCCCACACCGAATTATTTTGTGGCAGTATCTAGGAATTCGTTGGAGGACCCGAATCCTTACTGAGCTTAGCAAGGTTAGGAAGGTGAAAGTGATCAATTTGTCCAACTAATGACTAAAGCAAGAATGGTGCAACGAGAAAGAACACCGATTTGAAATTGATCCAGAGGATCTGAAGTGAATAGAAAGTATGATTTGAAGTAAAAAAAAAAAAGTAGAAATGTCTCGACAGGACACAGATGTGTGGACAGATGTGCATAAAACGGAGTACACTGCATGTCTGGGAACAACGCGGAAAAGTCAATAGGGACACAACATCCTGAGTGGAGCCGATGGTGTGATTCGACAATGCAGCATGGGATGACAAACGAGCAACTTTCACTGTCGCACAGCCATTACGCCAACACACACACACACACAAGCAGTGGCAACAGATTAGACGAGGTGACACCGCTGCTGCTTCTGCATCGCAGGTGCGCGGCACTTTCACGTGCAACACACTTTGTCCTTTGAGGACAGTCAAGGCAAAAAAAAAACAAAAAAAAACACCGGTACACAGCAATACACAAACACATATAGAGAAAAGCAACAGGAAGAAATGATGAAGTGAGAGGATGTAGAAAAGAGAAAAGAGAACGGGACTTACAGTATCTCCAGATCGCGGAGGGCTCGGAAGGCTCCATCTTCAATGCAGCTGATATGGTTGCTGTCCAGTTGCCTGCAGATGAGAGACAGGAGTCAGCGGTGGGTCTGCAGACAAGTGGGTGGGGGCTGAGGGAGGGGCACGGAGGAAGAGAGGGAGAGGAGGAGAGGAGGGTGGAGGAATTGGGGGAGGAGTATGGTGGTGGTGGTGGTGGGGGGGGGTGCAGGACGGAGCCAGACACT
>JAOVVB010000037.1:14992495-15007858 GCA_028570985.1 Heterobranchus longifilis
GTGCTAACCACTACACTACTGTTATTATTATTATTATTATTATTATTATTATTATTATTATTATTATTATTATTATCTGCTTCATGAAGTTACACGCTTACAAAATCAGATAAGTGTGGATAATACAGTATTATAACGCAGTGGTAAAGTGCTCGCCCTATCATCCAGAGATCAGGAGTTCCCGGGTGAACCTCTCGCAGCCAGAGACCTGGAGAAGGCTGATTGGCCGAGTTCTCTCTGAGGGGAGGGATGAGAGGTACTTAGTGCTCCCACATTAATCACGGCGTCTGTGAGCTCACGGCAAAAAAAAAAGTAGAAAGTAGGAAGCCTGGAGAACTATTTCTTGATGCCTAAATTAAAAATACAAGAAGGTCTGTCTCTTTGGAAAGAGAATATGAAGAAATGATGGCTGGGCAGGACTGTATGATACCAACATAATAGTAATTTAATTTTCTTATTGATTGGACCCTATATATAGTAAATGTGAATAGCATTTGAAGCTGTTCTTTAAATGTCACTGTTGCTTTCATAAGACCGTCTGTAAAGATGAAATCACACAAATACATTTTTGCCCTACTGTATATCACAGAACTGCTTCATGGCAAAATCTGATTGGTCGGAAGATGATGATTAACCTCCTATAACAGCAGGTTTAACAGTAGTGCTGTTTGTATAAATGCATGCTAATAATTGGTATCAATTCTATAGTAAAACTCTCGCAGATGCTTTTATTTAAAATCAAAAAAGGTAAAAAAAAATGTATGATTGTATTGACATGGTTTATTCTTTACATTTCACCCAACTACAGTTTCAAATACTCTGATGCACAGTACTGTCTTTGTGTATGGATTTATATCCACTTCCCACAGATATATTCGTACATTATATATCAAATCTATCCATCACACACACGCAAAGGCACACAGGTGAAAGGTGACCGATACCCGATGGCCATTCATGTCAGAAACTCTGCATTATTCATGTAATCTCAGACCCTCATAACGGTGACCAAACCCACTGCCTTTATATTCCATCTAACCGGCGACCAATGTTTCCAGCTGCAGGGAAGGTCTTCACATTTAGAGCATGAACTGAGAATTCTGCATGTGTTGTTTGACACGTGTGTGTGTGTGTGTGTGTTTGTTTAGGGGCGGAAATTTAAGGTGTGAAGATTCCAGAATATCTGAGAGACAAACGGAGCACCGTGGGGTTCAGGCTGCACTGCCACACACGTATTTGTTTTTCATCAGGGTGTCACGGGGTGATGACAGGGTTAAGACAGTGGCCACACAGGGTCAGGCACTACTCTGTCTGAATACACACACACATACACACTTGGGGCACTTGGCGTTATGAGATGCACATTTTTGATTTCTTTCATTAAAAAAGACACAGCCAGAACCACAGGGGGAGAGCAGGACCCCCCGAGGGCTCCATAAGCATTTTGTTTTATGAAACCAAAGATGTCTTCAATGGACGATTCTCCCTGGTGCAATCTCTGCACATTCCCATTCCAGCTGCTGTTGCCTCTCTGCATGCTGAGTGCTCTCTCTCTCTCTCTCTCTCTCTCTCCCTCTCTGAGTCGATATCCATCCTTTTCTCCTGTAATAGTGGTAGGCCACTCCTACCACTTCTAGAGCGGCAATTCATTTAACACTTATTATATAAAGATACATAGAACAGCGCATAATAAATACGGACCCCGACTCATATTTCAGCCTTTTATGGCTGTGGTTATGGCTATGATGGGCGGTGAGCAGTACGCTAGGATTCTTCTGCAGTTAGCGATGGTCTCCTTTTTTGGTTTATGGCCAGTTCGGAAAAAAAAAAAAAAGGACACAAATTAAAACACTATGGATTCCTGGCTCTGAAAGACTCTTAACTGTAATTGGCTTTCAGGATGACAGTTGCTCTTAATTAAACCAGAGAATAGAGGCACGTTTTCAATAGACAGTATAATAAATAGCAGGAACCATGACTGACCTCTGCCTCGTATTCTCCATATAGCACAGGCACGCATAATCAGGTCGCTCTCTGCAAAAAAAAAAGCGACCTTTTGTGTTCCGTATGAATTACGACTGCGGGTTTCGATGCTGAAACATATTTCTGAAACGAAGAGACCTATACTAGATTTTGGCAGGTGGCAAGGAACCACACGCTGGCTTTGGATGCAAACCGGCCTGTTCTTCGTGATGAGTGAGATGCAGCAAGACATCATCTTGTTCTTATACTGCTGTGGTTCTGGTTTGTTCGATTTAAACAATACAGCAATACAGAAGAGTGTAGGTTAATACTTGTTAGACGTGTACAAGGCTGAAGGCAAATGAGAGCTTAAATGTGGTCACAGGGGAAATCTAGGTAGCTCCACTACACTACACATCTTAAACCTTCTTTCAGAGAAAGAAACAGCGTGCAAGAAGAAGCCGTGGAACTTAAAAGAACTGAGAGAGAAAAAATACAACATACATGTACATCAGTTTCTCCGATGTACCGATCAAAGCTTGGCCGCATGAGGCCTTGTGTTCTACTCCTGCCATCGAACTTTCTGCCCTTGCTTAACGTCTTACATCCAGCTCAAAGACTTCTTGATTTAATTAACTCAGAGCTTTATGAATAAAAATATTCCCGTATTGATCATCCTCAGCTCGCTGACGCAGGCCAAACTGTGACAGACATTCGCTTCATTACGCTGCTGCACGTTTTTTTTTTTTTCTTTCTTTCTTTCCGCTGGTAGTAGAGGGCATTGAGAAGAGAACAGCTTGTAAATCATTGTAAATGGCCTCAAACGCTCCCTTGGGTGCCCAAAGCTCGCCGCTTGAGCTTCTACATTCCCGTGCCGCTCCCGAGATAGTCCCATGTATGGAAATTATAAATGGAAATAGCTCTGCCCACCTCCCCTCGAACCCCTAAACCCGCGTAAGTATCTATTATGTTTTGTCAATACTTTAATTAAATTAGACAGTTTAATGTGATTTATCCTGATCCATACCCTTTATGGTTATAAAAGCCTTTTTGGCTTCAGGCCCAAAAGATGTCGAACAAATTTAGACAAGTTGGACGGCGGCAAAAAAAAAGAAAAAAAAGAAGGAGGAATAGTTAAAGAGGTTGGGCAAGGAGGGCAATTTGTTATTCGCTAATTCACTTTTATTCCTCTTCTGCCATTTGGTTTAATTCTCTTTTCTTCCACCGCATCTTCCCCCTGGACAGGGCCTGAGCGACAGAGCAGGCTTTTAGAGACATTTAGAGATGTAATAAAATGTCAGTTATAAGAGATGACAGGACCGCATACAGACAGCCCTGTTGCCCTGCCTGATATGCCAGAGTGAATTTCAGATTGGAGTGCGTCAAAAAAAAAAAAAAAAGGAGGAAAACCGCACTTCTATCAGTCTTATTCAAAGCCAACTCATAATTGACAAAAAAACGATACAAAAGGGATAAACCTGCTAATCAAACAATAGGATTCAGAAGCTTTTAAGAGGAGCGTACTGCCGGCCCGAAACAGATGACTCCGCTCTTCAGTCTCCATCTCTCTCTCTCTCTCTCTCTCTCTCTCTCTCTCTGCTCACATCTGGGCCCCTCAGTGGCACAGCCATAAATAATACTGAAGAGATTAAGAGATTGTCTGGGGTGGAGGTAGTGGGGGGGGGCAGAATGGTGTAATGGGAGGTGGTGTGCGTATCTGCACAGTTTCAATTCATCTCATGGCAGGTCGCAGTTGCCACGGAGACCAGGAGCCATCCTGTCCAATTAACTGGGAGCTAGTTGTAACAGGTGCAGGTGCTAGTGTGGTGCTGAGAGTGTGTATTATTTTGTGTAAGAGCAGTTTTTTTTTTTTTTAACAATTTACGTCTATGTGTATGTGTGTGTGTGTGTGTGTGTGTGTGTGTGTGTGTGTGTGTGTGTGTGTGTTTGCATCAGACAGATAGATAGACAGACTGAGACACCGCCTTTTCAATTAACGGAAAATGCAGAACGCACAGCATAAGGCGTGAAGTTAAATTGTTTCCAAAAGTCCTGTCAGAAATGCCACGATGTCTGGCAGCTAAAAGTTTCCAAGAGACTGCTTTTAAATTAGGACGATCTGCCATACATAATAATGCACTGAATAACACCAAACACACAGTAAATATCCATTTTTTTTTTACATAATACTTTTCTCTTATGCCTAAATGATTACAGAGGTTCTTTCTGATATAAGCATTAAATTTAAATTCTGTGTAAAACCCGCAGCTGAGAAAAGCACTGAAATCGTGTTTAATAGAAACGTACTTAGAATTGAAGGATAAGGGCATTTGTTAAATCAATACTGGTTTAAAGTTCTCAACAGCGAAGCAGTAAGGAGTCATTTGGGGTTCTTCCATTTTGCTCCAGGTTTTACAGAATTCATAGGCTATCAGATCTACTTTAAAAAAAAAAAAAAAAAAAACATTAAAAAAAATACATATATCATATATACAGTATATCAGGTACGAGCACCTGGTAGATCCAGCCAAGCTTATCAGCAGATCAGCAGAAGTGATTATTTAGAAGAAAAATACTGCAGCAGATCTAATAAATGTACAGAAAAAACTGGCCATCGTTCAGCGACTTTAGTTTTCTAAACACGCACAAGAGCAGCTTCTGTATCAGGTTCTCTGTTGTAGTTTCTCCAAGCACATGTACGTCTGTCTGGATTCACAAAAGGCCTCGAGTCCAAACTGGTGTCACTCACATTTTAGTACATGGCAAAAGAGTACTACGTCTTATTATTTTAAGACACAGTATGGAGGATTAGAGGTAAGCACTGTTGCCTCACACCTCCAGGGTTTGGAGGTTCGAATGTTCTCCCAGGGCTTGTATTCAGGCTTCCTCCTACAGTCCAAAGACATGCAGTGTAGCCAGACTGGCGTTTCCGAGCTGCCTGTAGTATGTGTGTGTTTGTGCTCTGCAATGGATTGGCACGCCATACCCCGCCTTGTGCCCTAAGTTTTCTGTGTTTCATAGCAGCCCATGTCAACAAAAAAGCAAGGTTGAGATGTTGCTGTGGGTATTTCGGCTGCTCCCGGTAAGGGGTCGCCACAGCGGACACTTACAAGCTTGGCACAGGTCTTACGCCGGATGCCCTTCCTTACGCAACCCTCCCATTTTACTCGGGCTTGGGATCGGCACTGTATCCAGTGGCTGGGGTTTGGGGACTGGCTTGGAATCGAACCCTGGCATGGCAGGTAACACTAAGTACATGAATAAGAAGAAAAGTAGAAACAATCCACCACTGTCCTTTTTGTCCTCTTCAGTGATGCGTCTGGTGCACAGATTTGTGTTTCCAGTGCTATTTTTGTTTGCATATTCTGAATGACCATGGCCTAGTCACATCACCTCTGTTCCCTCTGACCACCTGCTGTCCCATCACCTCACTCGGTGTGTTTAGGTAGGCATGAGCTCATGTGTTATCTTTGCCGTGATAGGATAAAACCCTGGTGTTCTTTGATCAAGGGCAGATCATGACAAAAAGAAAAAAGAAAACTGCAACCAAAGCTCCACCCAGTAACACATATCACGGCCCATTTCCAACAGCTCTATCTAATACGATGAAGCATCTACAGAAGGCACATTCTGTAAACACATTCCCAGAATGTGGCGTGTTGGAAACTGAATAGACAGAGGGTGCTTTGGTTTGCTGCTTGGTTGGCAAATACGCCTAATCTCTTTATAATGAGAGTAATCCAGTTATACTCAGTAAATGGCTAGCGTCAGGATAATTGAATAAGAGCCAAAGCAGGCTTTGTGTTGAAGAGAAGCAGCCCTGCCTAAAGCAGCATCCTGCGCCCTGTCAATGCAAACCGATGGCGAACGCAATCACCATACACCAATTCGATTTCTGCACCTTAACATGCCATTAAGAACTAATCATCCATGGACTGAGTCAAACTACAGTATAAGTAGATGACTTCTGCCGGTTTTCTGGTTTAAAACTTGACTGAGTCTGACTCTTTGTAGTCGCCAGTTGGATGCACGATCACAATCACTGGTCTATTGTTCTCGAATCCCAAAACTCCTAAATTGGATCAAATACTGTACATGGCTACAGATAATGGGGAGCACTCATTCAACTAAGGGCATTACCTCAGTTGCACTATGAAGGACTGCCCTTCAGTTTTGGAGCGTCTGATTAAATCTACAGAGAAAATATATAGCTCTATACACTTCACAAGTCATCCTCCTACTTCTCCGAGCAGTCACATAATCGATAGGCAACAGCGACCCAGTTCTACTGGCATCCATACACGCCCATGCCATACATCTACCTCTACCATGTTTGACAGATGACGTCGTGGGATTTGGATCATGACCCCTTCCTTTCCTTCTACATATTCCTCAATTCTAGCCATTCAGGTTACAGTTAATTTTTTGCTTCCTCAGTCCAAACTGACCATACATGAGTATTACCAGTGGATTGCATATAAAACAAACTGTGGAAAACCATCTGTTTTCACATTCATGGCGATGTCACTGAATTATAGATGTTGGCATTGATACACCAACCTCCTCCAGAGTGTTCTTAACTTTTTTAGCAAAGAAAGACTTCTGTGATCATCCACTCTAGTTGCCTTCTATGGTCTTCAATTCCTTTTGGTGTTGCTAAGTTTGCCAGTGCATTCTTTCTTTATAATAATGCACTGAATTGTTGATTACTAAAGTTTCTACTGCTTTTTTCACAGTCGAATGATGGCCTCCTTCACTTGCATCGACACCTCCCTGGACCTTCCAAATGCAAATTCAACACTTGGAGGCAACTCCAGACCTTTTAGCTCCTCAATTTGTCATGAAAATAAGCCTGGCCATGAGCCTGCTTATCAGTCAATTGTTGAATTACTTTAGAGTGTTTTAAAATGCAGGCACTATGCAGAATCCTATCTTAACTGCTTTGTTTCAAATATACCGTACTGGTGTACAGGGGCAAAATCCCAAATATCATCTCGCTATTCAAATACCTATGGACCTGACTGTACATCTAATAAAATCTTTTAAGGACCAAGGTGTTATAGCTAGTGGCATTGATTCAGTTCCTTGGTTTGTTCCGTTCCTGAGATCAGGATACTGTGCATGTTTTCTTTTTATCCTTTTGTCCATGTCACTTCCAATTTCCTCTAATTCCCCCTCAAAAAAACATGCGTTTAAGTGGATTGTCTACTATGGAGTGAGCAAATGTGTGTGCATGGTGCCCTGTCATGGAGTGGTGTCCCACAAGGTTGGAATATGCTCTGGATACATTGTGACATCATCACGAAAGATGAATGAAAGAATGGATTTCCATGTATGGTTGAAAGCTTTAGAGGTGTTTTATGGGGAGTAAAGGGAGCAATCCATGATCCAAAAGGGCCTGGATCAAAAAAGACTCCTTTTTTTATATCTGTAATTACATATGAATTCATCAAGGTAAACACAGAAAGGGAAACCTGACCTGAGAAAACAGTAACTGCATCCAGAAAAAGAGTGAAAACAAGTCAGAACAAGAACTCCGGGCTAGGACCCTTGGGGCCCCAATCAGTCTACAGTTCTTTTTTATCCTTTTATGTTAGAAAAATCCCCCCTTCTACTTTCCAACAATGGCCACCCATATGCGGATTCATAACAGAGAAAGACAAACACAAGGGTTTCCATTAAGCAATAATTACCTCAGTCTCTAATGTGGAAGAAAAGACATGTGTCATTACTGTAAGCTTTTCCAGGCTACTTATTTCTCATTCAGGTTCAATGTTGGATCATTTGGGTCATTTCAAAATAGCAAGCTCACCCATCATTACCCTTAAGGTACAGCACGAGAAAACAAAATTAATTTTCTGTTTCACGCAGCAGGTTTCAGGTTTTATATCAGTTCTTTAACGAAGGCACCAGGTCAAAGTAAGGAACTATTGATGCACATAAAGAACATAAGGAAGTATATATACAGTAGAGTGAGATGTGTATAGATTGCAGGCACCTCCTCAACCACAAGATGGAGCCCCCTGGCTTCTCTCAACCCTTCAGCCAACCAATCAATAAGTTCATCTAGCCACAGGCTGGCACAATGACTCAGGAGTCCTGGGGTAGGCCAGGTGCCCTGGGAGCCATAACATTCACCCACACGTTTATATGTGAGCACATTAACACACAGAAGGTCTGAGGAGAGAGGGTGGTAATTATGACACCTAGTATCTGGAGTTGGGCTTGGAACTGTTCTCCAAACCGCACGCTGGAGAAAACTGGACATGTAACACTGCCTGTAGCTGGCCCTGGAACAAATCCTGCAGATAGTGTGGGAAAGCTTCCGTGCACTCCTTCGCAAAAAAAAAAGGAAACATTCACGAAGACTGGAAATGAGTTTTTAATGAAATAAAACAAACACTAACCGGGTCACTGTATAAAATGGTCGATAATTATAGCAGCATTGTATCCCAGCGCCCAGCAGTTATAGTTGAGTAAAAGTGCAAAAAGCTGGAAAATTATACAAGTAACCATAAAAATAACTCAAAAATAACATTTTAAATGATCTAAAACCGTTTTAAAAGTATTTAATTAAAAAGCTCTCAAAAAAATCCTCTTTCATAAATACCGTACATGTTAAAGTACATTTTATTTTTTTATATATTTAATCAGAATAACAAGAAAAAAAAAGGCCTTTTTTACTAAATGAAATAAATCTATATTTGTACATGGTTTCATGTTCAAAACTTAACGATCTGACTCAGTCTGACTGGTCCAATCAGATTTCTTAGACATTGCCATATTACGTAAAGTCTGATCAGTGATGGATCTAATTTAAAAAGTGTAAACAAATTTTCATGTTATTTGAAACTGATCAAGTATTCGACTGGTGCAAGCCTCGTGTATGGTTTATTTCATCCATCCACTGCCAGTACTTTACTTTCCAACGCAAATAAATAGCCAGCTTATTCTGCACATTCTATATGTCTGTTTTAGTAATGTTATTATAATAGAAATATTATAATTTCTTTGGGAAATGGAGTCTTGATTTGCCCTGGGAATATATATAATATTATATTATATTATATGATATTATATTATATTTTATTATATTTTTAAGGGTGTATCAATCATATTTGATACCTTTCACCTGCCTGAACATACTTAGATGCACTTCATATGGTTACTATAAAAACCGATTAAGGTACATGAGTTTATGTGACATCAGTCTGGGCAGACAGATAGGATTTGATTACGTGTAATTTGTAATGCAGACACTGTGTTAAAAAAAAAAAAAAACTCTCAGATTGAAGGTACAAATTAAATTTCCCTTCCTGTCTGAACATAGCCTGCGGTCATTAAGGCAAATAAGAAATAACTTAACCAAATATAAAAGACTGAAGTAACTTGAAATAAAGTTTAATGAAATATTTTGACTTTACTACCCACTACTGCTGATTCTTTTTTCCAGGGTTTTAACAGAAAATAACATGCAACTTGAATAAACCGTTAATATCCTGTGTGATCTTTTCATCATCAGATGGGAATCTGATAAGTATATCTTAAAATAAGCCAAATAAAACGCTGCCTCTGCTATTTTGTTCCAGCAACCCAGAGGTGATCCAAGTGGCAATGCTATCATCGTCTTAAAAAACATCTTTCAGAGTGGTTGTGGGTGCTTCTCGTTTCGATTCTGTCCTGGACTCCGTGAGTGACTGTGGCTTGTGCTGAGCTTCTGCTGGATAGATATAATAGAATAGCAGGGGCAGCCGTGTGGAAGGTGGGGGGCACTTCTCATTTCCTAACCAATTTACACACAGACAAAGATGCTGCTGTCTGTCTGCTATCAAGCTGCTGGAAATAAGATATCAGTGGGGGAGAACGGCTCGCTGCTCACCTCTATAAAAGACTAGAATTAAAATATCAACATGGAAAGGGACCTAGGTATGTTGGACATACTGTAATGATCTAGCAGGAAGAAAGAATCAGAGAGCAGAACAGCATAAAATTACTATGATATGATGTGATGTGATATTATATGATATGATACAGTATGTGATATAGGATTGAATTCTATGGCATGCATGCTCGTAGAATGAGAAGGTCTGTTCAGACAAAAGATCCCCAGATGTACCTGAGCCAACTGTGAGATATCATCTCTCCAGCAGGTCCTCAGTCTACCTCCATCTATTAGAATGTGCTTAACAGAGCTGATCAGTGACCATCCACGTGAGCTACCCAAATTATCTCAACTACTTTAGTTCCTCTCATTCTGAAGGAGCAACCATTCATCAGTACACTGATTTCTAGGATTTTGAGGATTGATTTCCAGGATTTGGAGCTCTTTACCCCTATGACAGAGTGTAAGCCCAGTATCCCTGCAGGCGGAACCTGATTTTCGATGCCTGATGACCTTACAGTCGCTACCTACACCTCATGGCCGTTGGTGGAGTGGCTGGTGTAAAAAAAAAAGAAAAAGAAAAAAAAAAAAAGGATTTTCTCATATATCCTAAGATGCTCAATTTCTTTGCCGATGGCAAGGTCTTACCTCTCATCTTAAGTAAATATCCTACTATTTTCCTGAGAGATAACCATGAATAAGGTGGAAGAAATGGCTGGCTTGTGCACTGTTACTATTACGGTTGATGCCGAATGTGGCCTCAGTTGCCCGGCTGTGGTGTGTTAACTGCTTCCTGAGATTAGTGTCAAAACTCAATTTACCTCAGCAACCCCCGCCCGCCAAATCAAATCAGCAGCCATGCAGCATGCACCCATTTCCTGGTAAAGATGAGCTGTGGAGAGCCACACAAAGGCTACTGTGCTTCGGTGCCGTGGCAGGAAACAAAAACGTGCAATTCCGCCTAAAACCTGCCAGACCTTATAGGCGAAGAAATCCAGTCAGCCTCCACACTTCAACATGGGGCATCATTTGGTCTACATCACATCTGCATCACTCACTGTCATGTTGCCGCCAGAGACCACCATTCTTCTACCCCTTACTCCTGTTCTACTAAAACACTCTCACTTCCTGCACTGCCGCCTTGGCTCTCGCTCTCTTTTTTCTTTTCTTTTTTTTTTTTTTTACAGCGACCCTCAGCTCCCGTCTGTCTGTACTCCGTCCTGAGATACACAATCACCCTGTCCTCTCTCTCTCTCTCTCTCTCTCTCTCTCCTGTCCTATCTGCTTTCTTCCTTGTTTTCAGAATGTCACTCAGAGGGCCAATGGTATCTCTTTCCTACTCAACACATTCCAAAAATAACTTCCCATTCCACGTCCCTGAGCGAGGAATGTAGAGAAGTGAATGAAGGCTAGGTGCTCTACCCACAGCCCTCCAGCTGCTAAACATATAAACTGAGAGTCATTACACAGCAGCAGAACCCAAGCCTCTTTAGCAGTGATGAAATATAGGCCTGTGAGATCTGGATTTCCCTTGTGCTTTGGCGTGAGCACCGCATACAAACGTGATGGTGGTGGAACTTGACAAATTAATTGCCATAACAGGCAGAGTTAACAAGACTCAGTTCACTGTGCTGGGCAGATTCAAGACTGTGCTATACGACATTTGCTTTATAATGAAATAATGTTCGTAATATAATGAGATTACTTAAACAGAAATACTTGGATGCAGAAATTACTTTTAGTATTAGTGGATGTAATAACCCTTGATAGCTGCCTGATCTATAATGCACACATGGAGAAACTCTGACCAGTTGCAAATTACTGTACTGTACCTTCCATTAAAGAGACACATTATTTAAAAAAAGAAAAAAAAAAACAACGTCTTGGCCAATATTTCCAACATTTCTTCAAGAGTTACGCTTAGCATCAACATTGCATTGGGATTTTTTAATATATTTTTTTTGCATTACTTTCGCTTACATTGTCTGGACTGCTTAAAAATATCATTTTTCCTTAAAAAAAAAACAAAAACAAAAAAAAAACCTTTCACTGTAATCTTAGAGCTAATCACCTTATTTTCCAAACATTCCGTCTCTGTAATCTGATTTACAACCCTTTTTTTCATAACTGCAATTTATTGTTGTCGTAACCTTTTTCATATTTGAAATAAGTAACTCGATAACACATATTCGATTCCACTTTCGGCTCTGATTTCATACGTTGCGGTTTTGTCTGCGTCTCTGTCCACATAGTCGTGTCATTAGTCAAGCGATATATATACATACTGATACCCTCCTTTTCAAAGCGGTACAATCTGTGGATGGCGTGCTCTACCTCAATGGGGGATGTGAACTCACTGATTACGCAATCATTATGCCTGGCTGATTAATTGGGGTGTGCTGATGAGGTCCTGTATTTAAATCAACACCAACATCCTTTCCAGAGCTAAAGAAATGGCCCCCCAGGGAGCTCGGCAACAGCGTGTCTGATGGGGGGGAGGGGGGGGATCCCTGATGGGATCTGTAGTCAGTGCTCCTTTAATGCTAACTTTATTATTTGTGGGAACTGAATAGTAATTTTGGTCAATAAAAGAGGTAAAAAGCAGGAGGACAGTGTGTGATGTCAGAGGAGGACAGTGTGTGATGTCAGAGGATGACAGTGTGTGATGTCAGAGGATGACAGTGTGTGATGTCAGAGGAGGACAGTGTGTGATGTCAGAGGAGGACAGTGTGTGATGTCAGAGGAGGACAGTGGAGGTCATCACAGCGTCTCACACAATGTGCCACTGTGTGTCTGAGCACACACATTCACACACACTGATCCACTTTGCATTCACAGTTTGATTATGTATTATATTATTGTAATCAATGTGCCTTTGCTTGTTTGTCTGCCTCAGAGAACAAATCTCTCATAATAATGATGCAACTGCAGAATACTGTCGCTGCAGGAGGGGTGGGACAATAATGGACTTTATCGTGGATCGTGATAAAAAACATTCAATAAGTTGACTGTGGTGAATTTCCATTATCAGGATAAAATATTGTGAATATCCTCATTAATTGACTGCAGTTTACTACAGTGTCCTATCTGTCATGCAATACAAAGATTTGTTTCTTAAAAAGTCACATCAAAGCAAAATGTGTGTGAATCCAGTGTGTTTTTGTGCTGTTAAAAGCCACCAGGGAAGGTTCTTCTCAGAGTCCTTTAATGTCTCAGGAGGTCCTGGACCACAGCAGACTTTCACTTACAGATCCCAGTAAACCTTTAAACAAGACCTGGAGGCCTTTTATCGAGTATTTCAGGCCACAATTCACCCCATTCCAGTGAAAAGTGCAACAGAAGGGGAGTTTGTGAGTCTGCCTGTAGTGATGTATTGTATTGATGTATTGATGCATGTATTGTATCGATGTATTGATGTATTGTATTGACGTATCGATGTATTGATGTATTGTATTGTATTGAGGTATTGATGTATTGATGTATTGTATTGTATCGATGTATTGTATTGTATTGAGGTGTCAATGTATTGATGTATCGATGTATTGTATTGTATTGAGGTATCAATGTATTGATGTATTGATGTATTGTATTGTATTGATGTATTGATGCATGTATTGTATCGATGCCTACCTGCCGCCTCTTTAAATAATCCAGAGCTATTTGTACATTCTGGAGTCTGTGGAAGCGCATCCTCCCTCTCTCCCGAGGCTGTGGACATAAAGACGGAACGAGGGACATGTTTAGTGATCAGCTTCAACTCAACACCAGAGGACACATGTAAACAATGATTAGTAACATGGAGGACACAGGACATGCTTCCAGGTTCTTACCTCTGCTGAGGTAAATACAATATAATATATAATAACTCTAACTACAACAAGAGCAGCCATTTCTGCAGGAACACTCAACATCTGTGCATATACAGAACATTTTCCACCATTTGCATCTTTAGAAATGTGCTCTTAAAGGTCCCATATTATGTCTTATATCAAGTTATGACATCACAACCGTACGGAAGTCCTGACGGCTCGTTTAAAGGCACAGTTTCTGAATACTGTGTGCGTTTCAATACTTGAACAGTATTTATATAACACATGGACCTGCTTTATGATCATGGAAATCTATCTTTTTACAATATGGGACCTTTAACGTGTGATAACATACCAAGTAGTGCTGCAGCTAACGATTATTTTCATTACTGATTAATCTGCTGATTATTTTCTCATTATGTCCATCCCAGTTTCTCAAAGTCCAAGGTGATGTCTTCAGTTTAATATGACATAAAACAGAGAAAAAGCATTTTCTGCCATTTTTGCATAAAAAATTACTTCACTAAGGATTAATCAATTATCAAAATAGTTGGTGATAATCGATTGATTAGTAATCGTTGCAGCTTTAAACACAAGTAACCCTGCTGGATAACACACTAACAGCTAACGTGTAAACACAGTAATGCATTTAGTTTGCTGTGCTGTACACTAAATGTAAATGTAAAAATAATAACAGAATGCTGCATTATTCGTCCAATCTGTTGTGGCAAATGCACGTGGACAGTCAGGGGCCACAGCATGAGGTCAGGGGCCACAGCATGAGGTCAGGGGCCACAGCATGACGTAATGAAATGGAAAATGTGTTGAAGCCAGGATGCAGCAGCAGCAGCAGTAAAAGACGTGTGCTGCATTATTCAGCCATGTTTCTAAGTTGATAAAAGCTGAGAGAAGAATATCACAGCAGAGCAACAATATTTAATAAACCCATCTCCCACAGCGTTCATTCAGGGAATGTCACACACTTATGAAGAGCCCTCGAGGCCTCGAAATACCCAAAGCAGCAGATGAAAAATGTCCTGATGCTCAGGAAGGTTGGCGCTCAGTGATGGACAAAGCTTGATGGATATAAAGACTCAAGCTTTACAGGCAATTTCTTTCATATTTTACTGCATCTTTTTAATGCTTTTGAAAGTCAGTGAGCCAAACTTATTGTTGATGTGTTCAAAAAGACAATTAGAGCATGAAGATGCCTGGGTCTTTAGATCATGTGCACATGTCTCTGCATCATTATGGGGTTATTTTGTGTCTTTAATATGCAGAAGAGAAAACTTTCCACACAGCAATCTTTTTTTTATTGCAAGTAAAAGTAAGTAATACATTTGTGATTAAAAATGTACTGAATGAATGTGAATCAAAAACTTTTATTTGCAAATCCAAGTTTTGTTTTTGAATCCAAAAGTTTAGTTTGTTATTGAGCTGAGTCTTGTGGGCGGGACCTGCGAGATGTAAGACACGTCTCTGAGTGACGTCCTCTGTCAGTAAACGAGAGACGAGGGAGGAGACAGGAAATATATGTTCACACATAACTTAAAAATCTTAGTAATAACAAGAATGTTTGAACTGGTGCATGTAGATTGTTATTTACGAATCTGTTTTTGTAATGTGTTGAAAAATACATATTATTATTATTATTATTATTATTATTATTATTATTATTATTATTATTATTATTATTCTGACATCGTGCAG
>JAOVVB010000037.1:15007958-15021238 GCA_028570985.1 Heterobranchus longifilis
AAAAGACTTAATTTTTTCCACAGGTCCAGGAACTTGAAGGACATCTGGTCTTGTTGTAGACACGGTCGTCGGTGGGGGTTGTGCTGTGCACTGACCAGGGCATGAAAAAAAGTTTTATGTATGTTTTCTCATGGCGAGCAAATATAGGAATTAAGTTAATCACAGCCTCGGGGTCACATGTTCTACAGAGAGCGAGCGTGCTAGTGATTAGACCGCTCAGGGACCTGCTCGCGGAATAGACTCCAGAGATAGGCTGTTGTATTTGAATAATGAGCCCATGGTGGGAGGATAATTTGTGTGTATAAATAATGAGAAAAACACTAGGAGTGTTTGTATACATACATAATTAATGAAAGGGCACAGAGAGAGTGTGTTTGACTCCACGGAGGGCATATGGCACGTCTCAGGATTTGCACACGATAACAGTGTCCCAGTCTATAGTAGAAGGCTAACTTTAGAGGATAATGAACACTTCATGTCTGCCCATAGAGAATAAGTATAAATATATAAACATACATGATTTATACCGTGCCTTGTAAGCCAATCGGCACTGCGGCAGATGGAGCCCGCGACTGTTGGGTCGCAGGCTAGGTGAAAGTCAAAGTTATTTGTGATCAGGCTAGCTAGAATATCTTCAACTGGTCCACAGTGGTTCATGCTCACGTACCAGCCACATTAGCCGTTTTTGTCTTGGGCTTTGTCCCTTTGTCCCTGTTTATCCCCACACTGGATCATTTAATTTGCAACAGCTGGTACAGGTGCCTCTTCCATTTCCTAACCACGCTTGAGACTGGCACTGCATGCAGTTGTTGGGTTATATGGGGCATAGGGTTAAGGGTCTTGCCCAAGGACCCAACAGTGGCTTGAACCCCGACTCTCCAATCAGCAACCCAGAGCCTCAACCACCTGAGCCACCAATGCACCTAGCCAGTAAAGTCTAATAAAAGCAACAGTGCCAAAGGGTGCTGAATGATCTGATGACATACTCAGCAAGTATTTACAGCTACAAATTTAGATGCTGGAGAGAATGTGCAGTCTCCTGAAGCTTATGAGGAAAAGGATAATCTTGTTGTTGCTTGACTGCCATTGCACTTTTTCATTACATAGTATTAAGCTACGTTAGGATGGCAGAAACAATAATTACAAGTATTTTGCTCAACACTGAAATCTATATATCCAGAATTAATCGTGCATCGTGCATCCTCCTTCTTTACACGCCATGCCAGGGTTAGCCTTAGTTATTTCCTCTAACACTTAAAATTCACTCATTACATTCCTACTCATATCCTACAACTATATCATTTCCCCCACGTTCCTTAAGGCTCACTGATTTATTTCTGCCCTATTCCGGCCTTCTAGGGATCTCTGTCCCACCCTAGATGGATTTGGAATTTTTTTTTTTTTTTTAACAAAATCATCTCATTCAATTTCACTTTTGCTCAAGGCAGATTTTATTTTCAGGACATCACACACACATACAAGCATGTAGACACACCTGAGCGCAATGCGTACATCCACTGTGATTAGGGGGAAAATCGTGTGCAAACATCATAGACAGTATGCCACAGCCTTCTGAGGTAACATGTGGGGCTCGTGGTACAAACAGGAAAGCGAGGACTCATATTTTCCTGCTTTTTCATCATCGGCGGTTCTACTAGCCAAGGGGATCTCACCACACTGTTTACAAGAGCAGATTACACCCTCCACAGAGCTACTGTTCTCCATTATCGAGAAGCACCTCAGCACCAACACATAGAACAGTGCCAAGTGAAAAAGAAAAATATATAGACATAATACACTAATGCAAATACACTGCGTAATACTTGGGTAGTACAATCCAAACTTCATAATTCTATTTGCCATGCATTGACGTTTCAGAATATTGTCAGTGCTCTGCAAAAGTATTGAAAATGTACTCTATATTAAAGTAATAACATGCTGTAGATAATATTGTAAGTGAGCACAGTTTTATTTAAATTATCTTTTGTCTACAAAACAAAAAAATCAATTATTTCATGATCTCAGTTTCTGTGATCAACCAAGTAAGTCAGAAATATTGTGCTATGTTATTTACTGACATTAAAATCTACAGGCTCGATGGTGAAGTGAAAATTAAAAGTAGTAGGCGATTCAGCTCAAAGCACCGTAACTGCTTGAGTTTTAATGAAGGTAAGATTTTATTTGCATTTTTATTGCGCTGTTATGTTCATAGTTATCCAGGTCCAGCTGTTAAGGATGCATCAGCCGTAGCCGTTTAATAAGCGTTATTTAAGTTTCGCCAAGATTTGACCTTGCATATGCATGGCTGAGGCAGAATTTTTGTTTGTTTGGTTAAAACCCTGGATATTTGTTTCAGGATGAGCGCTAACGATTTGCCCACCTCCTGAGAATGAAATGCCGCCTTTGGCAAGGTTGACCTTCTGGTTTGCCAGTTTTGGGGTTTTTCTTTTTCACACATCTTGTACTCACTGAATAGATTTTATGAGAAAACTCCAGGACTAAAACCTAAAAAGTGAATAACATTCTTCTCATAACCATCCTGCGAGACCAGTGACAGCTTGGGCCCATACAGAGGTACTTAATCATGTGACAAGACAATTAAAACCAAGCTCTCGTATAAAAAAAAAATGCAGACTTATATCAAGCGGTTGTTAGGGATTCTTAACAAATTCAGTCTTAAGGACATATTGGAACTTCATTGGAGTTCATCACTTCCCAGTGTTGTCTCATCCATCCACCCACATGCAACCCAGGACATTGGATGAGAGATACACCCTACCCTGGAGATATATCCGCTTATGAGGTTGGGTTGCCAGTTCCACACCCGTTTGTATCAAGGGTCCAACAGTGGCAGCCCGGTGGCGTTGGGGCTCGAACCGGGGTCGAACCGGGCTTCTCCTGATCTGGAATCCAACACCTTATCACCGAGCCACCACCCCTGCCCCTCCCAGTGTTGTAAGAGCTGTACAGTAAATTACCTTCATCACGCTCTGATTCTGTCTCAAGACCTTGGGATTAAAAACACAATTACAGAGTGAATCAGGAAGCTTGGATTAGACAGGCATTATCTGGCTGGTTGATTCCTTCCTTTGCAGTTCCTTCACACCACTGAGTTTGTTAAGAATCCTTTCCAGTAAGTTAAGTGTGGCAGATCTGAAACAGACACTGCAACCTTGAGCTCTCTCTCTCTCTCTCTTCGCGCTCTTGCCTAAAGCATCACAAAACTACCACGTAAGACAATCTGTTTTGAGTTTGAGGGTCTCATGTGTTTGGCCATTCAATTTAGGAAATGCAAAGCAGCTGATGCTTATAAATAAAAGAACAACACTTTGCCATGTTATATTTTATTATAGAGCCTCTTACAGTCCTTTAAGTCTCTCTTTCTCATCTCATATTTAATAAACGGCTGTAAATAGAGTGCATGAAGTTCTGCTATGGCGCTAGTAATTGGACTGCTTCAATAAACATGTGGGAATGGTAGGGTTTTTTTTTTGTGTGTGTGTGTGTGTCTATGTGTGTAGCCAATATTTAAAAAAAGCAGTGGGTTTAACCTGAGGTATTTGAGGCCTTCTACTTGTTTAATTCAAGCTCTGTTGGATAGCGGGACCAAAAGCGTCAATTCCAAACCCACTTTTTTGAAACGATGATTAAACACACAGGGCTCATGCGATGCTTAATGTGCAGCGGTCCACTGATGTGGTTAAGGGAGATCATTTTCCTTCTGCGGGAGGTGACAGTAATACCCCAGGCTGCACAAACAGAGATGGTTACTATTAAAAGTTACAAGTATCATAACATTCCCAGTAATACTCAAATGACTGTTGCTTTCCCGGGTTCGACAGGACACATTTATAGCCAATTACAGATGAGTGCTCTAATAAATCTATGAGGTAAGCGTATAGGAAATGACACGCTTCTTCTCCTGGAACTAGGACTGCCCACGGCTTGTGTAACGAAGTAGCTGCACGATTCTTGGTTAATACGGGCCATCGTCCATGTGCTACTAATCTCCCTTGCGCAAAAAAAACAAAAACAAATGGGAACAATAGGTGCCATTCAAGTAGCATTATTTCAAGCTTTTGTCAGCGCTTTCTTCTTGGATTGATGAAGCAAGGGTACATGGTGACTGATGTCTGAAACCAGCAGCTCATTTCAAGATGTGTACACCGCTTTCAGGGTGAGCTCCTGTTGGCTCAAACGCTCCTGACACTCCTAATATGTTAAAGAGTACTCTGCCAGGGAATCTCATCATTAATAGACCCCGGACTGGCACAGTGCCTCAAACACTCAGCAACAGTCTTTATTACGGAGGTACAGGCTTCTCTGATCCTTCACAAGCTGCTCCTACAACTCAGGGGTTGAGGTTGCACTGAGGGCGTCTTAATAGTTTCCAAAAGCTCTTTTCCCAAACAACAAGCCTTAACATGAAGACCTGATCAACCTATTCATTATGCTATCGGCTCTCCTCATGAGGCTTCCATTATCAGGGGCCGGACCTGCAACGCAGACATGACCCGCCGCCCCACCGAGAGCTCTGAATCACAACCATCACATCATCTGGAAGGCTTGCTTTTCTTCCTCCCTGCTCTGTATCTTATGGTTACAGTTTAAAGTTGGACAGAGCTGCCGGTATTCGCTCTCTCTGCTTCATAAACCCAGCAAGGTGCAGCTTTCCTGACGAAGTCCATAGCTCAAAGCGGTTTAAACCTGGTGGTTTCTTTTTGTGCTATTTCAAACTGTAACACGTTTAACCTGTGAGAAATAGATTGAACTCAACTTTTCAACAAAACCAACCTATTTTAGCTATAACCACATGTCCGACTATAATCACTCACTCACTCATTGTTTATACCACTTTTTTTTTCCTGTATCAGGATCTCAGGAGACATATGGCATGAGGCGGGGTACAACATGGACAGGGTGCCAATCTATGGCAGGGCACACACACTCAAGCCACATGAGCTCTGTTGATGAGACATGCAGTAGTTCGCTCACATTTGCTGATGTGTGTGATGCCTGAATGGCAGTGGACACTCAGACAGCAGTGATGCAAAACGCCGGCTGCCATCTGATGGGTCCTGATGCTGAATAAGGCAACGAAGATTGGCAAAACATGGTCCAAGATGGAGAATGACAGACAGAAAATCCGAACAAATTGGCAAACATTCAAGGGAAGAATTCGAATGAATAAATCATCAACATTCTCGCAACTCATGTTTGATTAAATTGAAATACGGCTAACTTTCTTGTTTAAATTCATGTCTGGAGAACACCCAGAGGGGAAATGTCCTTCTTTAAAGTGTCTGTCAGGGATGTTAAAGGTGATAAGCTTCATTAAGACTTCATAATTCAGTCTGCGCATAGTATTAAAACCTACTTTATCAGGAAATGCTTTAAAGGAAATGCTCTGTGTGTGTGTGTGTGTGTGTGTGTGTGTGGGTAGAGAGAACGAAAATAAGAATGGAAGCAATCCGGCAGAATGATGCAGCCTGCACGATAAATACTATCTTCCCTGAAAACGATGTGTGGTCAGTCTGTGCAGCACATGTGAGAAAGTGAACTCCGCCAAGTAAGACACTCTCGCCCATCTGCGCTATGTTGACTAAGGGAGAGACGCAATAACAGACTGATTAATCAGAGTGTTACTTTTCACACAAAGGTCCATGCTTAAAAGAATTATTAGAACAGCATTAGCTCCATCGACCCTACCGTCTTATTGACACTTATACTTTCAGTGAACTGATAATAGTGTTTATTGTCTCCCCTCCCTAACCACAGCTTACTCTGTGTCTGTGTGTGTGTGTCTGTGTGTGTGTGTGTCACACCCATTCTGACAGATGGAATCAACAGTAAATCAGGTAACTAAGGCAAGAGGCACACACACAAACACACGATGTAAGGGCTCTGTTTGGGTTTGAGCTTGAAGTCGTGCAAGGATAGAAGCGCTGGATCCTCTTCTTGTGGTGCCACGTTGATTAAGCCAAACCAGAGGATTAATTCTCTTAATTCCTCACTGAAAAGAAAGTCTCCTCCAAAAGACCTTCTGTCTTGGCTGCAGATAATTTTGACTGATGTATTACCTCTGCAGCCAATCCGGGTTTGGTTTGGAAGCTGTTCAATCGTACAGTGGAAGTGGAGTTCAATTCTGCTGTTTACTAATTACACCGTGGTTCAGTTGCCACTCCTAAACATCCGTATACTTGTAGAAAGGATAATCCCAAGGTCCTGACTAATAATTACATCAGTTGAATAGAATGTATGAATACGCATCATTTCTAGACTAAGTGATCTAGAATAAGCTTGCAATGCACTATATGCACCATATTTTATAAACATTCTCATTCCATCCTCATCCCACTTAATAATGTGTTTTTCTTTGATCTAGGCAACCAGCATTTGATCATGAGATCTCACATTTCATAGGCACTAAATTGCTAGGCTTAATCTAAAGTCCTCATATGTATTGAAATAGTTTGCCAATGCTTTCATCAGCAGAGTTAATCTGATTGAAAATCTACGCAATCAGCATGTCTTTGAACTGTGGGAGGAAACCGGAGTACCCAGAGGAAACCCACCAAGCTCCTTAAGCAGGGAGAACACGCAAACTCCACAATCGTACCCAAGACGGGATTGAAACCCTTGGTCCTGGACGTGCGAGGTCACAGTGCAAACCACTACGTCACCGTGCCGCCTAAGTTGTCATATATTAATGCCTCAATTATTTTTCTTTTAAATCACATTATGAGTTGCAATGGAAAATGTCCCTAGCATCTAGAAAGACAGACTCTGCTAATACGCCGGGTTTCTGTAAATGACCGGGTGGTACAGTATAAACACTCTCATTATGACTTCCTGGTGTTTACCACTCTGCCAATTATGAACCTGTTTGTGCTTTTTTTTGCAGAGAGAAAATTATATTCACAGAGCAATGAAGCATGACAAGATGTGATTAAAATGGTTGCATGCTAACAGGCTGCCATGCTGTCCCTGCAAAGCTGTGTGGCTCTTTCATGACTATATTCACTCTTTCTCTCTCTCTCTCTCTTTCCCGTCCCAGGCAGATATAATGAAAGACTGTGCCAGGGAAACACTAGGTTCATTTTCAGAGGCTTTCCAGGCCAATGGAAATTGAGCCATTCGGCCATGTCTCATTAGGACCAAGATTAGAGTCGGTGGGTCTCCGATGACTGAGAAGACTTGTGCTGTGAGGTGCCGTGTGTCTGTGTACAAACATGTATGTTGGGGTCTATATACCATGTGTGGGAATGACTGTAAACATCTGTAAATGCCACACAATGTCCACTATGTTTACGGCACAGATCAGATTTCACTGGGGACCACAGACAAGCCAGAACACCTTAACTGATTTAACCCAGCACCCGAATACACCTTGCTTATTGGCTAGGAGTTCACCTTTGCCCTCAAGCTACACATTACCCAAATCAAAGGCTGTGACACTGGGTCGATTGTTTGTTGGTGCAGCGCAAGCTAAGAAAAACACCAGAGGGGTATGTGGTCCAGTCTGACAGCAATCCGAACAGAAAACCATTACCATACAGCCTATGAATCCTTTCAACACCTCTACACTGTGGTTCAAACCTGTCTTCCCAGTGCTGCCTCATTGTCCAGACCTCCTCACTCCATCCATCACCTTGTCAGCCTGTCCCACTGCTGCAGTGCTGCTGAAGTTAAAATAGCCTCTCTCTCCAAATGATGAGTAATCTGGCCTGGACACAGACCTGAGAGTTTAAGATGCCAATCCAAATAGGACTGCAAGTTTTTTTTTGAAACTGGAAATTAAAATAAATAAGCAAGAGCTCTTTGATCTCCATGACCAGTGGATTGACAAATGTACATTAATGTCTTGCCAGTACCGCCTTGCTGTAAACTGTTGGTAACATTCCAGATGGAGGCTGTAACTGCCTGGTAGAACACTCAGGTGCTGGGGTTGTGTGATGTGGATGGGGGTTTCCCTTGCACTGGCGGTGGTTGAAAGATTTACAACCTAGATCCTAAGATGTCCGTGTGAGATGCTGCCAAAGGGCTTTCAAGGATCATGGCGTCTCTCTCTAGTGACCTCTGTGTTAGTGACCTCTGTGCAAGGTCAGAACAGCAGTTGTCGTATGGATGGTTAATGAGAAAAAGGCTTCTCCACTGGCACCATTTCCACCCATCAAAGGAAAGAGCTCCAGCTTTTGCTATTGAGCTCTGGCCTGTTTGTATCTTCAACACTGAAAGAGTGGGAAAGGTATAAATAGAAGGAAAGGTGATACTCTGAATGCAACCTCTGCAAATAAAATACCTTTACCTATCAAGAGATATCTTTTGGGTAGACCTCGGCAAAGCCACTTGGCCAAGCCCCCCCCCTGGAGTCCCCATTCCTGTCATTTAGCGTAGTCTTGAGACTGCACACTCCCACAGTAATGGGCAGAGCAATAAACTAAAAGCTGCCGTGAGCAGTGACAAATGGCACCATCCAGGAACTGTACAGCATTCTGTGGAGCAGCGTCCCCAGTGGATGTGACGTTGGTAAATGATGGCAATCAAACATAAAGCCCTGACTATTAGTTTCATCCTGACACATTAAAAGGGCAGACGGGAGCATACAACAAGAACCATGGAAAAAAGAATCTGTATATATCTATACTTTCTTTTAGGACTATATAGAATTTCTACTATGAGGTACCTGAGTTCTTCAGAATTCTACGCATCTGCAGCAGGATGTAGAACGTCTTTTGCCATAAACCAAAAGCGTTTTTGCCATAACCTATTATTAAACCATTTTATAGAACTCTGTCTATAGAAATGTATTTCATGACTACTTAAGTTCTATAGGATTTTCATATAGAAATAGAATTTGTTCTTTGGGAATCCTATAGAACATTTTTCAGGGAATGAAAAGACATACTGTACTCAGACATCTCAACCAGTTTTATAAAATTCCTGTGGAGAGGTTTAGGAAGACAGAGAAAATAAGAAATAAGACAGAAGGCATTTGAGCTGGAGAGGTTCCAAAAGATACTATCAGGGCCTGCACCAGAAAACAAAACATCCACCATGACAAAATTAGAGAAGGCATAAAGAACACAAAGGCATGCTTCAACATTCAGTTCCAGCCCACATTTTACTCCTCCACTGAAAAAGTGTCAAGGTATTTACATTCCAGGCAGCTAGAAGGCTGTGCTGCGGTTGGTTCTGCAAAAGATGATGGCGCCTTCCTCCCTGCCTATAGGGTACATGGTCTGGACCCGGAATCATCTCTTGCCTGATTCTACGCATTCTCCATAGTTACTCTGTTGTCTTTGTGCATAGTGAAAGCTGGTCTGACTTAGTGAAAATGAAATAAGGCAAGGAGGTTAGTGTGGCATGAAGACATCTGTGGGCCTAACCTGCAAAGACTGCAGGCATCCGGAAATCAATAGTAGAGATAAGTGCTATGAATCAGGGTGTGAAATCTAGAAAGGGGAGACAGGCATGAATAGCCACCATGGATATGTGTTAATCTACTGTAGACCCTGTAGTTTTGTCAGGGAAAGTGCATTAGCATAGTGAGTTCTACTAATGGCGTTAAGGCATGCTTTGGAAAGGACAGGAATTCCTGGATTAACAGTTAAAAGGCCAAGCCAGAAACACACTGGCTTTGCCTTCCGCTGAGAAGAGGAAACCCACGAAAAAATGACATGCTTCCTCTAGGCTTTATTATCACACACACACACACACAAGTTCACAAGAGACCCGACCTCGTGGTTACACTCAAAGTGAGATCTGGGCAAGAAGAGCCGTTTTCTCTTTGGCTTCGACCCTGTAGGAAGAGACACCGGGATGGCTCTCTAATGAGAAACAGGGATGTGGATTTAACGTTAGCGTCAAAGGGCCTGGAAGAGTTAGGAAACTCAACCTAACAAAACCAAATTAAATCCAATCATCAATTGGTCGCCGGTCTGAACAAATGAGTCGAACTCACGAACCTTACCGTAACGCAGACGCTTCTTCATCTGCCAAAGCTCGGCCAGATATCCCAGGCTTTCCGTGCCGTCCTTGCCAGTAGTCAAGGCAACAGCAGTGCAAGGCACAGCTGCTCGGTGGAACACCCATAAACACATCCTCTGACCTGTTTCCCTTATTGTTTGATGTTTGCAGGATAACACCCAGCTGGTGTGCTTAATCTGTGTCAAAACTCCCTCTCTCTGCTATACTTAATTAACATCAAAATAAAAAAGGTTCTGAAGTTCAATAAGTGAAAAAGGTAAATAAGAAAAGTTGTTCATTTTAAATGCAAACCAGTTCACCTGTGCTTGTACGCCACCTTTGATTTGCTTTTTGCCAATTATAGTCTATGTTGTGTCTGTCAGTAAACTTCCAACACATGGAGCTACTAAGTCTAATTACACCAAATTAATCTCTGCTGCAGCAGCTGGAACCTAACAGGAACAGGAACCTTTGGTTAAACACTTTGCCATATTATGAATCCACCAGTCCCCACTATACCCTGGTCTGGATACAACCTGGTTGGGACTTTTCACTTGGGGACATTTCGGAGAATGGGACTGAAGCGTCAACGGTACCTGCTGAACCACACTACCATCAGGAAGAATTGCTGATGATTGCAATACAGAGCTGAAGCTAAATATGAAATCTAGTCAAAGCTGGATGGCTGCAAGGCATCTTCATTTAGACTGGCCATTCCAAACACCTGGGGGCAGCACCTCCCATCTCCCAACAGCATCTCCTCAAGGTCCTCTCATGTGTGGGTTGAAAAAGACTTTATTACAAGAGGTTTGAACAATCGTTCTTGTCTTTCTCCTTTTAAACCACATAGTGCTGCTATTTATTAGGGATGAACCACTTACTGCTTTATTAAAAGACAGTAACGATCTGAGCAAAGCTACTGATCTCATCTAGTTCAACATCTCATTTGTCAAACGGAGACTAGCGCAGGGCCATTACGGAGTCTGTACTGCAGCACTAGCAGAACAGAACATGAAAAAAAAAAAAGGTGCGTGACTTTTACTGTCCCGGTGCTTAATCCTCCTGAGCTGCTGCTCTAATCTTAGCCTGCAAATTCCTCAAAGATCTTGACTGTTCACAACAGACAATCTGTGTGGATTTATTCATGCTGCAAACTCATACTGTGGCTTGCCTGCTAACTCAATCTGACATACCCCTAAAACAATTAAGATGCACAGCACTGTTTCATCTTTGATTCAGACCACTTGTCTGAGCAGAACTCGAGCGGGTCTGCCGGGCAGACTGATTCGTCTGTTACATCTGAAGGTCAGAGAATGTTATGGACATAGTGGATTAGGAGCAGTTCTGTCCAGTTTAATAATGGTTTTCCGTCTGCCTCCAGTCAATTTCCCATTAACTTAAGCAGTATGATTAATATCTAGTACCTAAAAGGGATACATGGCATTCTACTAAGGGCAGAGTGGAAAACTACATTATGCACAGAGGCCAAGGTTTAGTAATGAGATACAGCGGGAGAACGAAGAAAGATTTGTTTTTAAAGCATTAAAACAAAAACAGAAGAAAAGAGCAAAAATGATAAAGTTTCCAAAGGAAATATGGTATGAGTTGTTTATAGTATTAACCCTCTGTTCATGGCACTTTTACAATTAATTGAGTTTAATATAAATACAAATACACATTGTTTTGCATTGATTGTTAAACCAAAATAAGAAAGGATTATTTTTAATTAGTAAACTCTTTTAAAAAGTAAAATTTTTAGGTAAAAATTTATTTTTTATAATAATTTTTCCTATATTAAAAATATTAAATTTATTATTTTTTTAAATTAAAAAATAAATGTAAATTTATTTTGTAAAATGTATCATTTTTGCTGGTTACTTCTTCTTGGTTACTTCAAGTTCCTTCTTCTTTCTTAAAAAAAAATATCGTAAATCTTGCTTCGCTCTGCTGTTGTATCTCATTATTATATCGCTGTACAGCTAGTTCTGGCTAACCACACAGCTACTTACAGGCAAAAACAAAAGTTATATTTGTACTAAATACACCATAACTTTGAAAGATGCCAACTTAAGGTCTGCCGGAACCTTTATTTGTTGAACTTTATATGAATCTCAGCTGAACTTTGGAATTTTGCATTTTTGCATGGAACGAGGGTTGCGGAATTTGGTCCCTTATTACTTACATGGTATTTGTATAAAAATGGAAGATGTATAACCATGGCAATGTACCCCAAATATGATCTAAGAGACATGTTTAAAAACCTGAACTACGACTTTAAAAAGAAATAAATACATATACAACTTCTCTTACAAATTTTGATCAAATAAACAAAAGTGTAGGACCTGGGATCTTTTAAAATGGCCAACTGAAACATAACAACAAGCTCCCCTGCAGAAACAAAGCTTTAAAGTGTATCTCTTTCCCGTGCACCATCGATTACAGAGGCAAAGAGATGGTGTTGTTTGAAAGTTACGGAACTGCTTGTATACGTCAAGTGGGCATGTAACCATATTATGTGTTGCTACAGTAGATGCAGCCTGGAGTTATTGAGTTTGTTGTCAGTTCACGAATACAAATGATCTCCATGAAGGAATATATATTATATCTATATATTTTATCTCTACATGCTCTGCAGATTGGCAGAGCATGTAGAGCTATATGTAGAGATATAGCGTTTAAACTGTGCATTACATCGATAATTAATAGAATGCTAGTATCGCACATTTGCAACACGCATGTCATCACATTTTCGAATTGCGATGCGTCGTGTCATAACGTAATGTTACACCCTTGACGATGATAAACCTATAAAGCCTCCTCTGAATCTGCTTTGTAAGCCTTTCCATGGTTTGGAAACTGCGTCTGTATGGCATTATGAATGTAGATTTAACAAACCTTTGGCTTTACAACAAAACACATTTGTTTAATTAAGCACCACGCTGTTAGACTTCAGCACTATTTTCCATCTTGAAAACCACACTCAGGGCTTTGCTTTAAAATTACACGGGGACTCCTCTGATTCTTTGGCAACCGAGAAACAAACAAAAACAATGCAGGATTCCATGAATAAAAATGCAGCGCTATCACAATAACCCCAGCTCCTTGTTTGACATAAAGTTATGAAAATCAGATAAATGAAATGAAAAACAGTATTGGCAACATTTCATATGTTGTGCAGAAATCCTAATTCTACTAGAGCATACTGAACAAATGTACATACCCCCCCCCCTCCCCCCCCACATTTTAACTGAGACATCCAGCTCTGATCTGTTCAGCTTGGCTTTGCTCTCTTTGCCAGATGGGCTCCCCGC
>JAOVVB010000037.1:15026998-15050855 GCA_028570985.1 Heterobranchus longifilis
ATGTAGAGGTATTTTTTAGACTGTCTCAATAATAACAAACTTACAAGAAATATGCTTTTAAAATCACCATGCTTTCCTTTGAATCTGATTTAGTGCTGGCTCCAGTTTGCCACAAGTTACCTCAATAGTATAAAACAAACAAAAAAAAAAAGGAGAAAAAACTGCAGCTGGAAAAGCGCAGGAGTAATGTACAGTAATCATGATTTAAAGTATGACTACATATTCTGGAAAAACTAGAAGACTAATAAAGCCACCTTGGGAATTATAAATAAAAACAGAACATTGATTGCTGGTTGTACAATTGTCTTACAAGGCGGAACTTGCGGTTTCCCTTCCCTGGCTTTCTATTCCAGAGGCTGGCACAGGCGGAGTGGAGAATTGAGGAAACACTCATTCTGACAGCTTAGGGTATGTTTGGAATGCTGACGGCAGGCAGCGAGTCCTGACGGCTACAGTACATGTGACGCGTGCTCTCCTGGGTTTGGGGTTTTAGGAACAAGGGGATGCGATGGCCTAAAACCGCCTGCTTTTTGACCCCTGGATGGAAGGCTGCACAAACAAGATGTCGTAAAGGCTGGAGGGTGGAGGATGTGCTTGCAGTGGCAACTGTCACAATGATATGTCTGGATCCGAATGCTGCTGTTTGCTTTTCAGGCATTTATTTGCTGGATGTTTAATCAGCACAAATGTTTACTGTAGAGTTTTATAGACAACTGTATACACTTAATCGCTACAACATTACAATGCAAAACATTATGCCCAGGCATGCCAGCATGGTTGAGCCTTGTACAGTATACCCATGATGACATTTTTATTAATCAATGTTAATGTGTTAAAGTTATGTGGTGTTGATTTTATGGCTGATTGATGTATGCATGCCTGATGAAAGGACATAGATGAAGTTAGGACTGGATGTCTATTTTGAACCATTTCCAAAAAACCCAACGCAACATCATGAGACATGGAGTTAGACATATTCAGAGTCTATATTGCCTTTGATACAGTATAGACTATCAGGCAATGTATGCTGTAAAAACACAAAGGTCTCAGAACCATAAATCAGTAGCAAAGCCTTCTAGTAATGGCTGTAGCCATGCAGTGGCAAGCCCATGGTATTCTCAAGTTGCACACCAACACCTGCTCCTAATCACTGTCAGAAAAAAACGTTTGGACTGTTGAAGTGTTAAAACTTTTGTCAGAAGGCTTTCCCAACCAGTCGCACCTATTAAGTCTGAAATCGCTAATCCTGGGCAGCGGAGGGGGTGGCGACGGAAATAAGATGATTATGGATCAGTGGAGATTTTCTTGATTCTCCATCAAAAACGAAAGCCGATGAAGTTGTTCAAAACTTCATCTTTTGATCCGTCTTACAGTTAAGCTGACAGACTAATCAGAGACCTTTCTGGGAGGTTGTTGAATAAAGGGGCCAGCATAGTGATTTGCTTCACCCCACAACACTGGAGTAATTGAAATGGGATGAATGGTGATGGCTGCAAAACCATCAAAAGAATTTCAAGGAGGGACAAATTAAAGCATTTGGAGGAGAAATGCAAATGTACAAGTGGCAGGGCTGATTCCATTTACTCACCATGGGTGTTCAGAAAGTGGGGCAAAGAACCGCATGGCACTGCATGGGTAATCCTTGTTGGACAAAAAAACAAAAACAGGTAACAATTGAATGTATTTAAACAGAACACTGAAAGAACACCCAAGAAATGAAGGCATTCCTAAATATACTGTAATAAGATGTATCATTTCACTGCGGCTACATCAGGTCTCTGTAAATATAATTTATCCCGTACTATTGTTTAATAGTCAGTGAAAAACTAAAAATAAATGTGAGAAGAACGTTTAGTGGTTGTTATGATGGGTAGCGAGGAACCTGATACTAGACTAGATGTGTGTGAGGAGGGAGGGTTGTATATGTGCTGTAACATAGCACATAACAGATGTTCTCTATTGTACATGAAATGAGAACCTTCTGCACAATCATAATGGATGAATGTTTTGCTTTCTCAATACCTCCCAAACCTTTGGAATATTTGGATTTAAGGAAATAAAGCACCAGAAGAAAAAAGCATCAATGCTCGGTATGGAGTACCCTTCATTGCCAGCAGTGGATTACAGATCATCATGTCATGGTTCACGTTAGTTCTTTTCATTTGGTAAAGATCAGCATAGGTTATCAATACCAGATTAGCTTTAATTACTTTTACAGGATGGAAAAATGAAGAAAGACAAAGATACATGATAAGACAAAGACAATAATGAAGGTGAACTTCGTTAATGAGAGGTCCATTTCTGCTGCTGGATCCAGGCACCCTTGATCAAAAAGAAAGTAGACTGATGGGTTTTGTCAAGTAACTTCAGCTCAGTAACATCTGGATGCCAGCTGTTATTGAACTGTAGATCATTTACGAGTCCAATCCAGAGCCCATACACTTAAGAAAACCCCAAAGTTAAAATGCAGAAGTAGGATGACAGTAAAAACGAGAGATGAAGACTGATTTCTGGGTTCTTGTCCAGCTTGAGATATCAAAAGAGACGGGGCATGTGTTCTTCTAAGCTCCCTCGGCTAAATATGAGTTGTGGTTCAAGTCTCTTTGGGTTTTTAACTTGGGCACTACATCAGACAGAGAATCCTGGAAGGTAAACATGTTGAGTGTGTATGCAATAAAATTCGCACAATCCATAGAATCAATTGGGAACTTGTTTTACGAAAGCTCTTTTACTGCCTTATTTCTATGCCTTCGAAGTAAACTTGTAAAACTCAATGAGACACAGACAACATGGGCTAATCCACTGTATCGCCAACTCGTGCTAAAGGCATTACAGAAGGTGAAATTAGTTAAGTTCTGCAGGTTTCTCAGGTTTACCTCTACCACTCTCCCAGGGGCACCACATAGTTTAGGAAACTGTTGTTTTTGGCAATGCTCCTGAACACATGTTCTTCACTATGTACAGTAGGTGATGTGTCTCAAGGTTTTCTTTTAGTTTTCCTCTTTACCCAATTCTCTTAGGCTATCTGCACTCAGATTGTTAATCTCTGAGTTCATATGCAATTGACCCTTTGAGAGCTCAGAGTGAGGCAATGCCAAGTAATCGACACATTAGTGCTAATAAATGGCCAATTACAGTGCTCTAGAGAGAGAATGTCATCTACCTGTAAAAACATGCCAACAGTAAATCATTCCAAATACACCTCAGTGTGAATTTTACTCAGGTTTTGAACTACCTCGAGCAAGAATGTACATTTTTATCACTTGGAGATTAATATAGCTATTCTCAAAACCAGTTAATCAAAAAGGTTGCCTCCAGTCATCTTAGATGCTTAGCAGAGATGCTCTATTAGGGTAAATTCAGAAACGGTTTTATAAATAGCACCATATGTATCAGGCTACAACTATTGTTGTAAACATGGCTCACATTTCTCACATTTTGGAACCTCCTTTGATAAAGCGGTGTTGTAAACACAGACTTGGTGGCAACATTTAAATGGAGACTCATAAAAGAATTGTGTGCGATGTGTGCCAGCAACGCAGCCTTCCTGGTTTCCAAGAACTTTGAAGGGCATTTTCCCTTCAAAAAGTACTGCTCATCCAGTACTTCAAAAGCAAGCGAAAAATCCTGACAAGATCCAGGCACACCCAATCTTTGACACCTTTGACTAAGATCAAAAGCATAAAAGCAAGCAGCTGCGATTTTCCGCAAAATCCACATGCTCAGGTCTGACCAATCCATACTGACATACTGACAAGAGATTCCATGTCCGGACCTATGATGATAGAGCAACACCAAAGGGCTTCCCTGTTTAGGTCAGGGGTCAACAGCACTTGGAGTTGGAAGCAATCTAAAGTGGCTCCCATCAGCAGGCGCCCAACTTGGGCAAGTCCAACCATCGTGCCTGTCTGTTTGGACCTTTTAATGAAATTAGGTGGTTCCAGACCACATGACCCAAGGAAACACTTGGAATTCACTTTGAAGGAGGAAGGGTAGGACGTATGTCTCTGGATCCACTCAACAAGGTCAGAAGAATACCAGTCTACCAATAGAGGTGTTGCATGACAGAATCCTCCAGGTAGTTCTTATGAATCTGGCCAGCACAAGCACCTTCACACAGGTGGAGCTTTTACCCATGGGTGGTCTTTTAGCTCACCTTTTAAAATTCCATTGCTGTTGCCTCAGGTGTTACGGTGAGTTATTTTAGTATGAAATGTCAGATATTAGCACCCAGCTCCCATTATTCTGTAAATTATTACCCCATAAAAGTAGGTACCAAGTGACAGCTTAAAGTGAACACTTGTTTGCCAGTATTTTTTAAGACCCATATGGTTCTCATTCCTTGATAAACACTCAAAGTAAAAACAGTCAAGACAAATATTTCATCATGATTCTGGCATGTTTTGAAACAGACCTGAATAAGTACTGTAATAATAACTAATATTGGCATACCACAAAAATCTCTGCGAATCCAAAGAAGCCTTGAGGCCTGACAAAATCTAAAGAAACCAAAACCAGACCCTGAAATGTCCAGTATTGATTCTGTAGAAACAACTTGCATCCCATCAGGCTTGCTTGAGTAGTATCCAATGTCAAACTAAGATACTGCTCCTTACCAATCGGTAGAGGTGAGATTTACACAACGGAAATAAGCTGTCTCTGATTCTATTCCCACACGTAACAAATCAGCCGACCCTTCACGCTGCATTCAGAGCTATTCAGGCATGGCGTCGTCTGCTGGATCCGAGAAGGTCAGTTTCCAAACCGCAGAGTGTTGTGAACAAGTAGCAGCTGGTGAGACGCGACAGGAGCAGCATGTGAGTACCGAGGGAGTGTAGGAATCAAAGGAGCAATCACCTACTCAAAAAGTCCTTACATGTCACAGGTTCACACCTAATGGTTAAAGGGGAGTTTTAGTAGTACGATTCCAGTCTTGATGCACAAAGCCATATATTATTGAAGAACATCCCCTTTTTAGCAAAGGCTCCCCATTCGGTTTTTGAGCATGACTATAGGGATTTGGAAACAGCCATAACAGTATTAGTGAGGTCAAGCACTGATGTTAGGAGAGAAGGCTTGATTCAAGTTCATCCCAAAGGTGTTTGATGGGGCCTTGGCTAGGTCATTTGACTTAGGCCGCTCCAACATTGGCAAACCATGTCTTCATAGTTCTTGCTGGAATATGTTTGGACTCTCCTTCGTTCCAGAAAAGAGAAATTCTAATGCTATAGCATACAAAGACATCCAGTGCAATTTTGTGCTGTTTGGGGAGGACCCACATAGGGGTGTAATGGTTAGGTGTCCACAAACTTTTGGTCATAAAAAACATGAACTGTACAGCACAGTGATTTTTTTTTTTTTATGTGGGAAATACCAAACCCACTGATCTCTAAATGCCAAGAAACTGATGTGTTTACAAGAAAGGAAATAAACACCACATTACTGAGTAACCATAGTTTATGCATTGAAATAGGTCACAGCTTTTGTTCATTTCCAGTGTCAAAGAAAAACAAATGTAATATAGATAACATATTTCAAAGCTTCCTTTACTTTTCTAACTGAATTTAGCAGTATTTGTTTTTAAACCACAATTTTTTCAGAGTTTCAGAATGTTATTATTATTATTATTATTATTATTATTATTATTATTATTATTATTATCATTAAATTACCGTAATGATTGCATGAGGGCTCACATTTTAACTTGCTGTAAAAAAGAAAATACAAATGTAAAGGTGAAAAAGTCATTCTCACTACAATAATTTGCCTAATACTTCGAGGTATGAAAGGAGATGAATCAATTTCCGAGTGTTATCCCCTTATTAAGAGATAAAAAGATGCAGGAGGACATAGCAGTGTAGAGGCTGTGCCGCAGTGATTATGGTGGATTTAGCAAGAGCTGCATGCTTCCAATAAAAATTTATAAAGCTAATTAAAATTCTTAATTAAGTGGGTGTATTCTCTATTGTCCCTGATTTAAAGGGGAATGGTGGGAAGGTGGGGGCTGGCTGGGTTCGAGAGCTCGGAAATATCCATGCAATGAACAAAACCTGACAATGCCGGCCTACTTTCCTGATTGTTTGAACGAAATATATGTGTATATACATACACTGATCACAAATAATTTGAATTTTTTAAAATAATTGTCAGGGTGGCTCTGGCCCCTCAGGGCGTTGCTCCATGGGACCTCTGGGGGTGTGCTGTAGTGTCTGCGACGTTAGTGGCAGATCCTTTGGGTGGTGTGGGTGTGCGGTAAGGCGTCCATGGATTGGAATTGTTTTCCGGCGCATTCCATGGATGCTCAGTTGGATTGAGATCTGGGGAATTTGAAGGCCGGGTCAACAACCTTGAACTGTTTGCCTGCTGGGTCCCATACATGGCAGGCTGTGATGCATGAGGTGTTTGGGTACCTTTCTATTGTGGCCAGCACTGACTTGCTGCTTTGATTTGTGCTGTATTGACTTTTATGTGTGAGCAGACTAGACGGGCTGGCCTTTGCTCCCCGTAGACGCTTTGGGTGCCCATGAGCCTGTCATTAGTTTACTAGTATATAATAAATAATCAATGTTATTAAATTCATAATGTTCTGGCTGATCATCACTTTAGAGATGAGTGGTTTCTTTTCCAATTCTTTCCCCAAAGCAATTTGTAAGAAAAATGTCTGTACCCTACAGCACAAAAAACGTTTTCGAGGTAGCCACATGGGGAAGCGGGGATTTAAAAAGAGCTACAAATTTTAAAAGCATAATGTATGTTGTCAGTCAGTCCGGCAGCAAGACACAAACTGATCCCCCTCATCTCCCCCCCCCCAAAAAAAAAAATCCTTGTGCTACAAGTGTCACATCAATGTTAAACATTTCTTCTCTTATGATCTCCAGCCAGCTAAGGCGTCTGGGAGTGATGGAGCATTCAGAGGTGAAGATGCCACAACCAGATTCATCCATCAGCCTGCACCCACACAGCTACTGCTAGTGACAGCCACAAGCCAGCATCAAAGTGCTGCAGAGGCCCAGCACAAAAATAAGAAAACATGCCGATCTCCAAACTGATGTGGCCAAAAAATTAATTTGAGAAATCTGAGCAAAAAAAAAAAAATCTAGACTTTAGCATCCTGATACCGAAACTGAAACCGTGCAAAGAAAAACATATTTATGTAAGATTTTTTTTCCCTGGAAACAAACTGAAAATTACACAGAGGTACAAATGCCAGTGCTGTCAGCATTGTGGCTGATTTCTGGCTCTGAGAATTCCTCAACCTCAGTGACATCACTCCAGGTCGTGATTGGTTTCAACCACAGATTGAATCATTGTGCAATGCGGTTATTTTTCAATCCCAATCATGCACTTATTATTTCTGTTTGTAGCTGTTTGCCATATTTTCTAATAAGTTGAGGTCCCAAAATATGTAATATGTAGTAATTTAAACCACTGCAATTCTTGCAATTCATTACAATAGACAGTTACTAAGGATGAATCTACTGTGCAATACTGTGTATGTCAATCCTAAATGACTCATATACACATCCTCACATTTGTTCACACGTCGGCTCGGAGGCGACACGGAGCTCCGCGCTGCATGAAAGTGTTATGCGGAATTTACACTTTACTGAAGCTTTTTAGGCATTTATTGTCTGGAAAGGTTGTTGCCTAACTACGTAACCTCTTCAACTCTCATTTTGTGCTCGAATAAATCAGTAAGGTACTTGGGAACAACGCATCCTGGATCAGGACGCGATCTTGTCTCCTGCCAACTTTTCCACCCAGGGCTCTCGCCATATTCCTACGTGAGCTGTAGATCTCATCTGCGAAGACACTACTAAGCTCGAAGCGCTGTATTTATGTTTCGTGAGGAACATCTGCACCACATCTTGGAGTTCAAAAGTCTGAAATAACTCAGCGAGGAGACTCCCTTGCATGTTTTATATCCATAATAAAGCCCGAAGCTAAATCCATGAACTGAAGATTAACAGCTAACGTCGGTTACCAATTAGTACGTAACGTCCTTTACCTTGAATTTAAGACTTCTATATATATATATATATGTATCCTAAGGGTTTTCATAGTGCTCGAAAAGTTATGCACTGAGGTATTGCAGCGACTAAAAGCAATCCAGAACAAATTACGCGTTAATTGTGCCGGTTTGGAAGTTTACCCTGGCTAGAATTTCTATTCAATCCCATTTCACTCAGTAAGACTCTTCAGTAAGAGTTCCTCTTCAGGACCAGGTGCTATGGAAATACGCCAAGCCAGAGAAACTGAATCACAAAAGGATTCCCGAAAGACAAGACTAGCTTGTGTGCAGAAAGGGATGCAAGATAGGGTTTAGAAAAACTCTTTCCTTTTGGACAGATAACGCCATTATGGGAGAAGTTCATGCTGGTATTTTGATTTGACTCACACGGGTTGGACAATGGCTCTCTCCAGATTGGTTGAGAGTTTAAATAACTGCCACACTGTAAAACTTCAACCCTGTCGAGCTCTTTGTATTACCCAGCATGCTTGTGTGATAGATTTAGGCCTGGTCGCTGTCTCTGTTCAACCCAAAGAGGTAAAAAAAAAAAAGTAGGCTTACTACAGACACAGAGAATGGACCTAAAATAAAATAAATGTCCAAGCTGACACTTTAGATCTGCTTCTAATGACTAATACGCTGGCTGGGCTTCAGTGGCACCTGTGAACCTGGCAGTGATGTTGGCAGAGGGTGAGAAATAGACGTCGAGATGTCTTCAGGGCCCCTGTGGAACAATAGTTTATTTTGATAAAATGGACCATTACCCCGACAATGGAAACACATACGATAGAAAAGGACTAAAATGATAGGGAGTGACTATTCTCTCACACCTGGCGTTTAATATATCAAATTCTGCCCTTGTATTATCTCCCTGGTATACATATTACACCTCTAAGCATGAAACCATTAGCTCTCCCGCGAGTCGAACACCTCTGCGGGCTCACGTCGTCTATTAGCATTCAATACAGGAGCTCCAGCGGTGTGATTCACTGCTGCGCTCCGGTCAAGCTGCACTCATTCTCCTCTTCCCACCCCTGAAGTAATGAAAAACTCTCATGGTGGTTTTTTTTCCCGGCCATTGGGTCTGCTGCCAGCGAGCTTCACCCAGGGTTCCTCACCGTAGCAACACCGCACCGTGTTTATTTTCTCACAGGAAAATAAACCATCCGCCAAAATATTTGCGCCGTCCCAAAAGCCGACCATCTTCGCGGTCAACAGGGGGCCTGTGTTCTCCGACGCCACGTTTGTTTTTGCACAAAGCTAATATTTAAACAGAGTCCGTGGAGAAATAACAGGAGATCATGTCGGAGCGTCTCCTACATATTGCGCACAAAACAAAATGTTTAGATTCCGACTCTAAAAATAGGAAATCTGGCAGCATCACAGTCAGGACTTTGCTGTCAGCCTGTCTGCACCGAGGAGACGTGTTTTATGTTGTACGACAGTGTATCCGATTCGGCTGCGCAGGCTGTGCTGCATCTGCTCGGGCGAGAGAGGTCTCTGTGTTATTTACACTTCCCTGAACAATCACATATGTGTCTTATTAATGCGTCGTGGTTTAGACGTTTACGTAATTAATGAACGTTCTCGCTGTTTTCGTTTCTAAGGCTCTTTCTTTCCCCCTAGTGAGCACAATTGGTTGTAAACTGTGCATAACCCACATAGTTTGCATTCCTGTGAACTCATTAGCTGTTTTTGAGGAAAGGTGTTCAGGGGACGAAACGCTCGGAGGCAAAGAGAACAAAAGCACTCGCCGCTTTGAATAAAAACCTCAGCCATTTGGTTGCACTGAGAAATAGCAAGGATTCACTGTTCAAACTGAGAGACATTGCTTAGGCAGGCTTCCTGCTAAGCCCAATGCAATCTCCGTGAGCGGAACTGCGAAATCCCACCCGGTAGCTTCCTGACCTTTGGGAGAATACTGATGACTCGCCAGAAAAAGGAGTGAAACATGGGTTCAGAGCTTCTTTGATTTTAATTTAACCCAGCATACCACCATGAGACCCCCCACCCCTCCCCCTTTTTCTTTTCACTCAAATCATTTTACAGACGGAGAGCTCCAGAGTGAATAGGAATGATCACACTCTTGGCAGGAGGAGGAGAACAGCCTCTAATGTTAACAAGGGACCAGGGGCCACTTGAGCTGAACTTGAAAAGCTGGTCGACTCATCTTTTTGGCCGGGTGCACCGTAACCCGGCCTCGTGCTGCGCTGGTGCTCTGAACGGAAACGCCCAGTATGATAATGTCATTAGCGAACACATAAATAACTCTGACACGCAAAAATACATAAATTATACAGCGTTCCTTATAAGCTCTATAGCTCATGTGGCCTTGTAGCTGGAAGTGGCTGTGTACATATTCGCCATGTAAATAAGATATTAATCATCTTTGTCACTTGTCAAGAAGCTGTTAGCGTAGACGTAATGTTAGCGCTCTTAGAGCTAACAAAGAGGTCACAGATCATCGCTGCCTTTCTGTGAGTGAGAAAAGACACCTGCTTCCACTTTGACTGTTGTGGAAACAGAGGTCAGGGGAAATGCCCCTTCTTTTTTTTTTTCAGACACAAGCCAATAACCTACAGATAGTCAAGGTGGACAGGAGGGCTTCAGCGAAGACCGTCAGAACCTCGGCTTCATACACAGCCGGCCTTTGTCCATGTCCCTGCATGTGGAATGTCCAGGCTGATGGGAATCTCTTAGAGCGGGGCCACATTCCAGTCAGCCCGCCCCGGCACACCTGCAGGGCACCTGGGGTCAGGAGCCTATAGCACGCATCACTGGGCAGAGCCATGAGGAGTCTCATATATACACACACACACACACACACACACACACACACACACACCCTAGATTCAATATGCTGTAAAGTATCTGAATCATTCAAAATTGATTGTAATCAATGATAAATCCTTTTACACATAACAAATCCTACAAATAATCTTGCCCTGTCTTTCCATTCCATGCGTCTTTCTTTGCATGCCTCAATAGCTATAGGATATTTATAGTACAACAGCATGAACATAGCCTGAAGTGTTTCAGTTGATGAAATAATGCCCGTACATGTTCTCTGAATCAGTGTCATGGGCAAAACCTCATCATAACAACAGAACTCACGATGATGATAAGCCAACATACTGGTATTTAAAGATGCTTAATCAATTTACATTTATTATTATTGTAAAAACGAGGGGCGTTCAAGGTGTACAAACACTGGACATTTACAACCCGCCTTAGTGATAGTGCAAACGTTTAAAAAAAGTCTGAGAATGACGATCCCTCGTCATTGCAGTGGCTCGGAGCCTGCCGCAGTCTTCCAGCGAGTGGAACGCCTGATTCTTGAAAATCGAGTAATAATTTGTTGCCGACTTGCGGAAGAGACTCATCTGTCTGTGAGAACTGTACACACAGTCATTTACAAACACCACTTGCACATTATAGGAACTCAGCTGGGAGTTATTGCTACATCCCACATACAGTCCTGATCTCATATTTGGGCCATTAAAGGAGTTCCTGGGAGGCCAGTGTTTCAGACTTGATCCAAGCACTAGTAAAACAGTGGGATGCACTAAGTACATTAGTGTAGCAGGGGATTATAAAGAGAAATAAAAGTAGTTTCTTATATCTGAGTTCTGCTATTCTGCGCAATTAAATATCATATGTGCAGAAGGGTCCAAAAGTCGATCATTTTTATTTTTCCCTATTTTTGAATTAGGGTTAGGCTTAGGGGTTAGACTTAACGAATAGACTGCAATTCCCCTGCGGTATAGATTTTTGCCATGGTGTCCATCCCTACTGTGTTCACTTTCTTTGTTTGGGGAAAATAATAAGAAACTTCTAAGTATTAATCCTCAGAGCAAAAAACTGAAATTAAAATTAAAAACAGCTAGATGGGTAATTCCTCTCCCAAATCACATCACACCACACCAGGACCGCCATAATCGCCTGCCCTTTATGTCACCCTAAAGAAAAATGTGAGGTGAAAAAATCTGCTGCTTTTCCAAGCCCTGTTTCACCGCGTGCTTAAAAAGGTTGGAGGCGCATTTAACCCCATAATGGTGCATCATATCCTTTCTGTTTGTACACACCCACACACACATACACACAAGCACACATGAACAAACACACCATTCTTCAAAACATTATGAGAGATAATGGAAGTTCATTGTATTCACCTTTTCAAGGACCTCATTCCTGTGAGCCTATTAAAGCAAGATGAGTAATGAGACACCAAAAAGAGTACCCTTATTTCCCCATCACACTCTGAGGAAAGTTGTGAAAGGGAAGGAAGGGTGTGTGCACACGGGTGTGTGTGTGTGTGATCTTGGTACAGTACATTAAAAGGAAGTGGATCATACATCATACAAGCGTGCTATGTCACCCTCTTCGGTGATCTGGCCGTTTGTGTGAACTAAACCGCAAGTGTTTTGTATGAGGCGAATCAATGCTGAAGGGATAAAACAACAAAGCATTGCCTCACAGGATTACTGCTACAATAAACACACCTGGGACACAGGGGTTCAGCACAATCAGTATTTATGAAACGTATCCAGTCGGCGTTCAGACATGCCCATATCAATGAGGCTTGTAAGTGTAGTGGACCAGCAAACAACGCCATGACTTTTCCTCTCCTCTCTCGTCCTCTTCCACCCAATTCTTCGGGGTGGTTTCCTGCTTGTTCCGTTGCGTCTCTCCACCTCCTCCGCGGAAAATCATTTTCGGTGGAATGTTTGTGCATGGATTTAAAGCCCGGCTATTGAGAGCTCGACACGTTTGGGGGCCAACGAAACAATGCACATTTTTGCAAGGGTTGAGTGGCAAGGTGACCGATTCTCTTAACCCCCGCCCTCCCCCTTGCCCACCCGGTCCATACACATTAGAGCTGGGAAAACACAAACAGATCTGCCAGGCCTTCTATAGTCCCAAAGCCCAAAAACAAACAAGAGGCAGGGGAGAAAAAGACTCCACAACCAAGGAGCCACTTAGCTTCCCCCTGGCCTTCAACCGACAATCCTGTTTTCTCTTCTTCAGTACACTTCTCTCTCTTTTCAGGAGCTCGGCGTGGACACAGCTGCAGACGAATGGAAGGCCGCAAAGCCGTCTGTCCTCTAGAGAGCGGATTTGTCCTCTAGCTGTGTAACTAGCACCCCACTGTCAGGGGAGGGGGATTGGAAACCCTCAAACAAAAGGGTGTTAAAAATAAAGGTCAATCGAACAGCTTCATAATGATCCAATAACTCTCTCTCACAGCATGTTAGCCTTCCTTTTTTTTTATTTATTTTTTTTTATCCTGTGCCATTATTGTCCTGAGCTCCCATAGTCTGCACTTGAGGATTTCGAGTGTTTTAAAAAGCACTAAACCACCAGGAAACAGGTTTAAAATCCGCACCAGTATTAACATTCCTGCCACGTTAGGGCAAATAAGCGTCCCCAGTGGGTTTTCATAACCTTTTCATCACTTCTCATTTCACCAGTGACAATATTATCTCCGTTCCATCATCTCCGTCTTTTTTTTTTCTTCAGGAGAGTAGATGACCCAGATTTGTGATGAGGTAAGGAGTTTCAGAGCACAGTTCCAGCAGGCATACTGATAAGATCTATAGTACTGTATGTACAACATCTAGGAGATACTAGGCACTTTTTGATATTTTAAACTGACTGCTATCAGTGTAGAATCGAATTAACGTGTAGCAGTTAGAGGACAGTGCAGGGGATAGCATTAAAGAAGCCAACCGCCAAATAAGTAAGCACTGTTAGGGCGTTTTCATGTCAGAGCATTGGGGTCGTTTCCGAGAACAATTGACTCTAAAGTCTGGTTCATTTCTATCGGTGAGAACACGATTGTTATTCGCTTGGGAACAGTGGCCGAAAAAGGTGGTCTCAACAATGATACAACGTCCTTGGGCACGCATGGAATCAAATACGGAGTTTGTCGTAAGTCATCCCACAAAGTCAAAGTCCCTTGCTTTCTCATACTTCCAACTGAAACCTGAAGCACATTAACATCTTCTTCACTCAAAAGTCATCTGATAGAGCCTCGTAAAATCCAGAGTCTTGAGCCGTACTCAAGCATAACTGCAACTGGAACATGTCTTCCAAGAACAGCACTATGAGGCAGCACCCACTAAACCACAAGCACACTCTGAGCTAATCCTGGCCCACCACTTCTGTGTTTCCTGCTGCAGATTTACTGCAGGCACATTCGCTAAATTTTGCATTTGCCCTCTCCGAGTGGGTGTAAAAGACAGCATTCCTGTTCTCTTCAGGATTCTGTAGTGTGCTAACAGTCCCCGTGCCGATCCTCAGACCGGGCCGTCCAATCAGAGGTCTTCTCTGTATGCGGTCTCCCGGAAAGGAAGCTGTGGGCGAGTGTGTGTGTACTTAAGCTACACATGTGTCCTGCCTTTTTTTTAGGCTTTTTTTTTTTCCCCAGTGTGGTTTTCAGCTTGTATGTCTTTATGTATTAAATTCATAGCATACACGCTGATTCTTCTGTCTCCATACCTGTTTTTATCAACAGTTTCAGCTCCATTAATTTTGTAAAGATGTGTATGTCTGAGCAGATAAGGCACGTCTCAGTGTCCTCATGTACATGCCGTTATTTGAGTCTTTCCCTTTGTGTGTTTCCTTAGTGTACATGTACAGGTATGTGTATACGTGACTTGTGGTGCCGATGTTTGTGTGCAGAAGTACATGAGGCCTGCAGAGGTAAGTGAGCATTACGAGGCAGGCCAGCAAGTCCAGCTTGAGACCGCAGCTTAGCCTACCCCTCCATTTCAATCTACGCTGAGCTGTGATTATGGGAGTCAGACAGAGGGAGGGAGAGAGAGCATATGCTGTTTAGAGTCTGCAAAGGAAAGACTGCCGGACTGCTGAGTTAACAACCTCGACTGACGTCTGCCAGTACAGCAGCCGGCCAACACACTCATACTCTGTACACAGTAATATATGATGGTATGGCGATGTTTAAGCCTATGCAAGGTTTTCCTTTTAAGTATCCATAGAAACTCTATAGTAGAAGTAAAAACAACTCAGGATTTCAAAACATATCCAATTAGCATGTTAAACAGATTAATAAAAAATTAAATCCATTAAAGGAGTTCCTGGGAGGCCAGCGTTTCAGACATGAAGCAGGCAGTCCGAGAAAATCATAATTTTGTCTGACTGATTTACGCATATTAATTAACAATCCTCTATTGATCTTTATACATAAACAGGATCTAGGACACTCGAGTAGACCTAATGCCAGATGGTTTCCATCTCTTTTTAAATAAGGTGTAGCAACTTTATTTTACTTTGAGTGCTGACCTACACTTTGGTCTTTATAATCATACACCTGTAAGAATAAAACGTTTTTCCTATAAAATATTTATTCTTTGAAATGTTAAGGAAACACTTTAATCTAAAGTTGCCTGAAGTGGGATTTGACACCTGTAGTCCATGAGCACTAATGTACTGTACCATGAAAAACAAACAAAGTAAACTTTTTTTAGTAGGTTTGCAAGACTTAGGAGTATGTTGTGATTTAATTATTTCAATTTACATTTAATAAATGCTTGCATATACATTGCCTGAAACTAAGGAGACTGCTGAAATGACTGGGATCGGGTTAAGCATATGCAATAGATTATTAAAACCTGGAATGATAGCGCTGAACTCTATGAAATAAATATAGTCCGAAAAATTGGACAGGGATCACTTAATCGCTTGGTGAAGTTGCAGTATGAAAAATTCAACAGTGACAATCACAGCTATGTTTAATAGAGAATGAAACACATTTAGGGTGAAGGGGACTCACAGGATTAACACTAAACAGCTGTGTGGTCATAAGAAAACCACTTGTTAGTGAAACTAATCAGGATAAAAGGCTTCAATTTGTTAGGGAGCATAAAGACTGAACATTGTGGCAATGGAAAAAAAGATCATGTGGTTTGATGAGTTCAGATTGACCCTATTCCAGAGCGAGGAAATCAGTCTAAGAATGGAAGCATGCCACTCTCAGAACTTGTAAGAAATAAGGTTTACCTTAATAACTGTGGAATTTATCTTGCTTATGCAATAATATACTTTAAGTAGAAATACATAATGTGTGGGAGTGTAAGGGCTTAGATACCGCACATCTCTGTATTCACACATATGTAGTACTAAGGACTATGCACATGTTTTCAGATAGAGGAGCATATCATGATCTCATCCTTCCTCACTCAATCACCTTCTGTAGTCCCAGGAGACCTAGGACACGGGGCATCAAACCATTGCAGGTCACACACACACACACAAGCTCATTTAGTCTAATCTCCATGTCCAAGAGGAAACCAGACTACCCAGAGGAAACCCACCAAGCATGGGGAGAGCAGGCAAACTCCAGTCACACAGATTCGAGGCGGGAATCGAACCAGGACTCTGGAGGTGCAAGTCGACAATGCTAACCACTACACGCTTTCGCTTTATGTATACGTTTACAAATTTTGACAATTATAGAAAGTCAAAAAAGGATAGGTGGCGCTTCCAAACAGCTGTCTAAAACTGTTTGTCGCACCAGGGAAATATTTCATATGCTAGAGATGACCATGACCACAAGCTGTGTGCCAGTCCAAATGCCACACACTTCTTTCGAACCATTTCTTTTTGCATTTCATTTTGTCACACTTTGGATCACATTCACCTCACATTTGTCTGTGAGGCAAAAATACCTCATATTCTAGTGCAAACTGAACAAAGCCTTTGGGTCTTACTGTAAGTGGCTTCAGACAAACACATCAGGAAGTCCCTTTGAATCAGCTTTAGGCCCAAATGAAATCAGCTCATTTCAGCTTCACTGTGGCTCAGCGGAACATCAGATTAATCCTCCTTGACAGTTATACTCCCGGAATAAATTAATTGAAGGGGCTGGGTTACATTCGGTCAAATTTATAGTCGCCCTAATATGTAGGTCTGGCCACAAGTGACCCAGCCACAGACTTGCCTGGCTGACAATAACGCTGATAAAAATGACCAGGATAATTAAATCCATGCATCTCCGAGAGCCACTTTATAAACATTAGGAGTGGATCTGCTCCACTGGTGCCAGGCTGCTCGCTCCTCAAAACACCCGCAATCTTTCAAGAGCCCAGGAATCGGAAATTACTCTTCTAGTCTGAAATCCGAGTAAACCTCGCCGCCTGAAGGACTTTTTTGGCTACTTTGTCTGCTGTTCGGAAGGCATAATTGGAAGACAATAAAGTCATGGGAGAGGGGAAGGGAAACACAAAGGACAGGAAAGAGCCGTGCAACTTCAGGAGCAATATGGCCGGCTTAGTGCTGAGTAAATTGGTTAGCAGGAGCCGATGTCAGGTGAGGTTCAGCATTAAACCAGAACCTGTGAGGGTGGAGGGAACATATCAAAAGGTTAACTCCATTATTGCAGAGTTCTGAACTGGAAAAAAAAGGAATTGAAGTTTTGATTGGAAACAAATGTCAGGGGAGATGGGCTTGGCTGGGAAGAGGTTGAGGTTTCTTAAAGGCAAAGCTGTATCTAATACAGGGTGTCATATGAGTGTGTGTATATGTGTATGTCACACATCATAGCATGTTTAGCATGGTCTGTGCCTGTGATAACCAATTTATGTTGGAAGTGGACAATTTAAGTAAGTACCTATGAAATACTATTGAACAAGCTCTTCTTAAACAAACTTTTTTTTTTTTTTTTTGCATACTAACCAGGAGTAGCCTTGACCAAAGCCAGACGTAAACGCACTAAGTAAAGACATTTTCTCCTTTTCTTATTCTGTCTATTGTATACGGCCCAGGTAGTTAAAGGAACAGCTCAATCATTTAACACACACGCTTAGGTTTTGGGCAAACGACTCTGCGGGTCATGGCTAGGAGACGACTCCGTAGGGTGCCTTTTTTTACATGCTGTCAAATCCCAAACGCCCATGCTTGACCTCACTCTTAAAACAGCACTCCAGCCTTTCCGCACGGCTGACCTGCAACCCTCCAAAAAAAAAAACGCTCCCCCTGAGACTTTTCAACAGTTTTTTTTTTAGCCCTCCCACTTCTCCTCTTCGTGCTCACGGGAAGAAGCGAAGGGATGCTCGAGCTCTGGCACCTGGTGCTCCATTTTCATCAGCTTTCAGCACCCTGAGCTTGTCAGGGGCTTTTGTGGAACGGTCACGCTTCCTCAAAGAGCAGGAGACGGGGCTGTAATTTTGTTTGTCATATCTGTCTTTAATCCGAACTCGATTCACATACACACATTAACTTGTTGGATAACCGTTTTGAGCATTGTTTGGTTTTGGTAGGTTGCTCCAGTTTTGCTTCCTTGAAAAAACTCTTTATTAGACAGAGAAATAGTCCTACCACACAGCTTTGGACTAGAAAAGAGCTCAGTCTTTGTCTGACTTTTTAATTTCCTTCTGTGCTTAGCTGTAACAGTCTCCATCTAGTAGTGTCAATAACAGTAATCTTTCTATCACAAAAATGGAAAAAAAATACTTCTCAAACCCTAGCAGCTGGGACCACACCCACTTTTATAAGAGCACATATGCATACTTGGTATGCAGTGACCTTTGCTGGGAGAAATAGCCTCGGCATGTGCGTGAATTGTGCGCGCTGCAGAAAGGAAGCCCGAAGATATTTTGAAACAGCTTGTGATATTTCACATCTCTGCTTAAATTATTAAAACATGGCTAGCACGACTGGGCTCTGCCACGACTGGGCTCTGCTTACTACGAACAAACCAGATAATGAAGATTTCCAGCATAATTCTAGCGAGTATAGGTTACATTTACACTCGAATATTTTGACACCCTTTACGGCTTGCAGGTGATTGCAGCCGACGTATAGCGTGTTCCCACCAAGACGTTACGGACTTCCAGAGTCAGCTGGAAAAATAGTGGAAAACCTCACTTTCCTGGCCAGTTTGGAAGAGCAGTTTTGAGCATAATCGAGCAGGATGTGGCGATAAAAGGGATGTGAATAAAGTTCAAGTATCAGTTCAAACCGGTTCCCTGACTTAACAACGAAGCCAGCGCGTCTTTTACTGCCGTGGTTGAGAGAGGGGTGTAAAATTACCCTTTGATGAGTCGGTGTCCGGCGCTGGTCGTGTGCATTTGTGTGTAAGTGTGTAATAGTAGTGAGGGTGGGCGGAAGTGGTGCTCGGGCTGCAGCTCTGTGACCTTGGGCCAAGCGTCAGCCTGAGCAGGTAAGGGGGCTGCTGGGCCCCGGTCAGGCAGCTCGGCTTTCACTCAGCAAATTTCATTAATACAGGCTCCCCAAAGAGCCTTTCATCTCTACAGCCAACAGCTCTTCCGGCCCAAGTGGGCTCATTTGCTGAGAAACGGCTTTGTGCTACTTAAGGTCGTTGTTTGGATAGTCCAGGGTTCAGTTTTTTTTTTCTCTTCAGGTGATTAATGTTTTTCTGTGAAGGACAAAGTACCAGCATAAGGCTGAATCATTCATGCGCACAGGTTTCCACAGTCCCACTCTACGCCTGATATTAGGCACTGTGTGATTGAGAAATGGGTTTAAATGCTATACAGTGGGTTTTATCCTGAATCACATTTGTGTGCAAAAGGCCACTCGGATTTTAGCCGATTGTATTAAGACCTTAAGTGTAATCCAACGGTAATTGGTTAAACATATATGCTGCTCTTCCACAGACTTGACAGCTTATACCTATTATCAAACTACGATAAGCAAATCATTTAATGATGTGTTTATCCTAAAAAAATCCTTTTTTTATCCACCATACCATCTTCGCGGTCAACTTTTTTGGAGGACATTGGCTTTAAATGAACTGGACATTTATTAGACATTCTTTCTACTCTGGAATGCGTCAATAAAATAACAAAAGAGGTGACTTTAAAAAAAAAAAAAAAAGTAAGAAAAAGGCAAATACTCAGCCAGCAATGCACATTTCTTTGGGTTCCCCAGACTACTGTGTTTGGGGATCCTGAAGCCTTAGAGTCTTCAGACAAAGCTGTAAAGATTTTTCACTGGTATAGTTTGTGTATAATATTTACTTTGCCACATTAAATAAGTGGAGAAACGGCTCTCAAACGAGAGCCTACATTTACATTTATACCGCAGAAGCAGTCAACATATTTGCCATCACTGGGATTCATTTGTTATGCTGGTCACAAATGAATTTACACAACAAAAGGTTGGGAAAAAAATATGTTCGTATTCTATAAGAGCTTTTGATTTTGAAAATGTCCTTAAAAAGGAACATATTATTTTGAACCCCCTTTGACAGGAGTCGTGAATACAACTGGCCGTTCAAAGCCATAATTATGTGCTTGGTCATTTCAAAGTAATTAGTATTTATTTAATGTGTGTATGGTGTATATGAATGTGTATCATTTTAAAATTCAGTTAGGTAAATGAAAATATTTATACACACTCACTCACTCATCGTCTATACTGCTTTATCCTGTATACAGCGTCACAGGGGGCCTGGTGCCTATCCCAGGAGACTTAGGGCACGAGGCGGGGTACACCCTGGACAAGGTGCCAATCCATCGTAGGGGACACACATATACACACACTACGGGCAACTTGAGTACGCCAATCAGCCTAATCAGCATGCCTTTGGACTGCAGGAGGAAACCCACCAAGCACGAGAAGAACATGCAAACTTCATGCACACGGACCCAAGGTGGGAATCGAACACGGACCCTGGAGGTGCAGGACTTCAGTGCTAACCAATAAGCCACCGTGCTGCCTTTTTTTACACACAGCTATTTAAAAAGATTACAAAAGCCCTGCAGTTTTCAGCAACTTTTACTTAGTCCCAGTTTCAATATTAAAGTACCTTTACATATTTTAAATCCCCCTTACAAAGCATTTTCAACCTCAACCTCTTTATTTCACTCCTCATCTGAATGCGCTTAGAATCTAAGTAAATAGGCTATTACTGAGCCACATCCTATCAAAGAATATCGGATCTGAGCAACAAGTCAGGGGAGGGTATCTTCTTACTGTATATGAGGTCACAATAGGAGAAAAATCTAATTGGCTCGTTTAGGCCCTTTTGCATGGGTACAAAGAAAAATTAATCTCAAATCATTACAAATGACTCAGTGTTGCATAATTGTCTTGGTCATAGGTAGTATGGGGGACCAAAGCAGCCTATACAGTAGATCATATCTACTGTTAGAAATTGGACCCCGACCCAACATATTCTCAGCTCAGCCTTCAAGTCCACTGCTGTTAAGTGTCTGTTCTTCCTTTAATCCCATTATCCCATCTCTAAACCAAGACAAAATGCCCCATCAAGCACCAAGATTTCTCACAGTGGCTCCGGTTTCCAGTGGCAGTTTCCCAGCGAAGCCTCCGTTCATTTCGGAATCCAGGCAGAAAATAGTCAGCTTTAAATAATCTAGTACTACAGCATCTGTCTGTGCTGCGGATAGGGGAAAGTCACGCTCCCAAACCGCAGATGTGTCGACTGCTCCACTGACACATTGTCAGAAAAAGAAAAGCTTCTACCGCTTCTCGGTTCAGCCATCAGCATTGGTGATAGATGAAACTCTCAGCACTTAGAAGGAAGACTGCTCCACTGGCTTCGATGCTGCAACTGAACCGAGGACCTACAGTACCTTTATTTACAGTACCATGTTAGGAGACGTTGTAGTTATGTAGAGCATGGAGGCAATTAGCAAGTCAAGGTTCTGAAAGGGTAATGACGGAGGCCAGAGAAAGCAGGAAAGTCTGGAGTGACCATGTGACCAAGCATGGCCAGACTATTTCCCTTGAGCACAAACATACAATCCAAATGGCTCACGGCTGGTGCTAATCGCCTGCAATTATTAATACTTACACAATTCAAAGTAGAATCAAAAGTGCATGGTTAAACAGGCCATGTTTGCTTCTCCCGAGGTGGACGAGGTCAGCTGAACCGCACGGATAGAAAACACTTTGTGAACAAGGTCAGCCGTGATTACTGGGCCTACCGTCTTTCACGCACCATTAAAGCCACATGGCCAGTGTTCCTCAAATTCTTCAAAGGTTTTTTTTTCCTCAAGCATGTGTACACACAAATTTCCCCAACATCTGATGTGTATTCCCATCTTGAAGAGTCTAGATGAACTAAATAGGCCAAATACAAGCATTATACAGTACACACACATCTTTATATACATGAATATCACACACGCGCATAAAAGAACACCCCAAAGGCACTGAAAAAAGCATCTACATTCATTCATTCCCTGCAATTTTAATTCTTTTTTTATTGTGCCCACATACACAAACATCTGCAAAAATGAAAGTGCCCAGGAATCTTTCACAAAATAATGCAACCATATGAGGCAGAAAAGTCTGGAGAGTGTTTGGTGGCCCAGATGACGCTACAAAGGAAGCATAATCGATCTCACATGCGCTGTCATGAAGCTCACGGGTCGAGGTATGGCTGGTTTAAAAAAAAAAAAAACTAATTCAAAATATGATGACTGAGGAACATGAATGTGCCAAGGAAGCATTTCAGCATCTCAGCATTTCAAACCCCTACATTAGGGGCAAGAAAGTCCAAGGGTGGATTAGCCTCACATTTAGCTCAAGTTGTAAATATTTGGGTGGAGATGTTGAGTGACATTACGACGGGCACGTCTCCTTAGCAGCGAGCTTACGAGAGACAGGGTGCAGGACTGCCTCTCCTCACACCGCAGTTACTCAACATTGAACTTCACCTCATAAAACTCTCACACACTTTTATTACTTCTCAGGGTTAGGAAGTCTTAAAAGCGAGACAATGCGACAGCAGTCCCATTCTCCTGCCCTGAATAAAAGGTCTTTATTTTCGAAACCCCGTTGAGACATGGTCAAGCCTACACCCTAGACATCTCAATGGAGCAGATTTGTCCTTCATGCTTTCTTTAGACATCTCTGAAAAATAGCTTTTCAAATACATTACATTACATTTACAAATTTTCCCAGCATCTGCTAATTACAGTGTCCTCAGTGGTGGGACTTGCGAAAGGAGCTCACCTCCTTACAGCCTGAAGCAAAATGAAATGATGCCTAAAACCTGTTTTCTTTGGCTAGAAATGTTATAACACTGTCATCAGTGGGAACTGTGAAATTAGCGTGCTCTGTTTCCCCTTCACATTACTTTTCCTGCTGCATGATTAATAGGTGCAAGCAAATCCAATTTTCAAAAATCATTTGGGTGAGGGGAAAAAACATACAGCAAGAAAAATAATGTGGTGATGTCAACGTGCCCAAGTTAAATAAGAGGCAAACTATTCTGGAAGCTTAGTCTCCCCTGGCGGGCGATTCTCCGTGGTAGCTCATACCCCCTGCTCCGAGTCTCTGGACAGCAAAAGATTCAGATGAACCTTTTCCACAACTAAGTGGTGTGTTTTTCCCATTATGCCCCTAATGTGATACAACACTGACTTCCACATATAAGATGTATACCAGATTGACCATGGTAACGCAACCTGCGGGATTTCCCGATCTGAGCTGTTTTTTTCCCCCCACCCCGCCTCTCACCATGTTTGAATTCACAAAACTCAATCTGGTGTGCCAACAGAAAATTAGACATATTCTTAGATTCTGATTTTATCTGGCGTGTAAGAGCCAGGATGTTATCACACTAGTTTAACCTGACAGTTGTTGATCGCTTCAATTCACCCGTTGCTGTGAGGCATTTCCTTCGAAGGTCTGAAAAGAATAAACATCTAACATTTAGAATTCCACCCTGTCTATTTCACAACAAAATACTTTGATCTGTAACTAATATAATCGTTCGCGATCGGACCGGACCGGTCGGTAGAGACAGACCAGATGCAAGACTAACACTGCTCTCTGTCTCCCCGACAGCCGGCGTAAAATTGCACGTAAGCCGTAGTTCCAAAAAGGAAA
>JAOVVB010000037.1:15050955-15085251 GCA_028570985.1 Heterobranchus longifilis
CCTGGGGATTCTCTACAGTAAGAAATCCCTTGACATGATTTAAAAAAAATATAAAAAAATTTCTTTTCATGTGAAAAAAGTGTAAAGGCTATTCTTTATAATAGTTTGATGGTCAGATGTGCAGTACTGTGCAAAAGTCTTGAGCCACCACTCATTTCTTCATTTTAAATAAAATTAAATTAAATGATGTACATTTAATAATAATAATAAAAAAAACAGGAACAAATTTCGAAATGCCTGAAAATACAATAAAAAACATACTTGTTACAACCTCAGCAGCAACCTCTTTTCCCCTCTCGTCTGTTCTAACCACTGGGGGGAAAAATTATTCAGTTATGTATCACAATTCTTTCATGTGGCAATTAATGTATTCGCTCATTGACTAAAAAATTTATAGTTTTTAATGTTTTTTTTTTTATATATATATGTTTACATTTGAGGTGGTAAAATGTTGACGTTGTTCTATAATCCTACAGGTACTTACTATTTATACAGCACATCCCATGTGCTAGCAAATTAGTTGCTAAGTTTGGTTTTTAAATTGGAACAAAAATCAGGATATTTATAGAATCATGATACTTACAAAATCGCAATACAAATTGAAACGTCTTAAAAACGGTCTTTCGGGTTGCTTCCATCAAGGGGTGGCCAAGGTAGTCCATCTGATCCGCACACAACTTGGCACAGGTTTTACGCTGGATGCCCTTCCTGACTCTTACTTTATCCGGGCTTGGGATGGGCACTACATCTAGTGGCTGGGGTTTGGGCATCGGATAGTAATTGAACCCAGGCCTTCCGCATGGCAGGTGAGAAACCTACCACTGAGCCTATGTATCATGACCACATCCCCGGGGATTCCTGTTCCTACTACTAATCACCGGCCTAATGATCAGCCTGATCATCTGTCATGCAAACCTGTTTCTCACTGGTTCATTGCTTAAGTTAGATGGTTTTTATGTTTGAATGATTCATAGGTTACTGTGTGGCTTAACAAACAAAAACATGCCAAAAACGAGAGCCAAAAAAGTCCTTCATGAAGTCTGGAGAACTACTCCTCAACACTACATTAAAAGTACATGAAAGTCTGGCTCTTTGGGAGCAAAATATGAAGAAATGAGGTGTGGCTCAGGACATTTTGCACATTATTGTATAAACATAGATGACTGTCGGTGAAAAAGATACACTTTACTCTTATATAGAATACAATTTATTAAAATGTGCAACACAATGTTAATTTAGTAACAAATGCATGTTTTTTTGGGGGGGGGGAAATGGAAAGAAACCAGAGAACACAGAAGAATCCCACACAGACAGTAATGTAAGCTCTGGATTAAACCTTGGGCTTCACTGTACCTGTGAAACACAGGACGCTCCCTGCTGCGCCCAGTTCGAACCATACACACGATTACATTCATTTATCATAGAGAACTAAGGCTTTTTTTCTGCCTCCAAGGACCTTCTTGTTGGCGATGTAGGCACCTCCGTGTTGTTTAATGTAGTCCTCTCAGATATATATTTTTGACATAAAGGCAATCATAGGGTATTTCTCTCCAAAGCCCAAAAGGAAGTGACGGCCTCCTGAGTGTGAGAATGCTTTCAACGCTCACGTCCCAGCAGCAACAGGGATTAACCACCTGTATGTAGAGTCCGTTCATGTGCCCGCGTTTCTCACTGTTTTTTGTTCCTGCTGTTTGTGTATTACTTTAAGCCGCTGTTGATAAAGATTCCTGCAGATAATACGGCCCGGTGTTATTCTGTTTCTGTTATTCCTTCTGTGCATAGCTACAGTATGTGAAGTCTGCTGCCTCGGTGTCACATGCTATAATAAACTACCTGGGACCAAGGGCCTCGGCCCGGCTTTTTCTTTCCAGACTTTGTAGCCGTCACCATGCGGCGATCCTCATCTCAACTCAAAGCACACATACCCTTAATAGATCTGTTTACTGAATATGGAATATGTCGTTGTTCCTGTAACCACACTCTTTTGACATAATCTGGCTCCTCTCCTGAGCATGACACCATTTATCTTTAAGTATGATAGAATGAATCATTTCAGGACAGCGAGTCCTTGCGGTCCTCTAACCCGGCACTTTCTTCAGCTCATCCAGTCCCAATCCATCCATAAGTAAACACCAAGTACGCATCACACCCACCTTAGGTCATAACCGAACAGGGGGAAAAAACAATATACCACACACAGACAATTGCACGTGCATACATTATAAGCAAAGATTATAAAGTCCTCGTGGGAGCCAGTTTGAAGTGGCATGCCAAACAAAACGAGCATAATGTATTCATTTATCAGCACGCTTCTCAGCATTTCGTTTTTGTGAGGCCGCTCTGACGTTCCCATGTATGTCGTAGCGGCAGCAATGAGCCATGCATATTCGAGCAGCCGCCCGGGAGCGCCGAGCCAGGCATTCTGGCCGCATAACATCCAACCACCCAGCTCCAGGGTTCAGCCAAGTAACTCTTCACCGCTCAGTGGCCGGAATGACTAATAGATGCTTGAATATGTGAACTGGCTTTCTGGAGACGCACAGGGAGATAAAAGCGGAAAAACAACAACGGGGGAAACCGAGGAGAGGCGTCTGTTTCCACTTAGTTCTTCTGAGATCCACAACATTCCCCATTGTTGCCTGAAGAGGCCCGGCTGTGGGCAAAGTCTTCATATCTTAAAAGGAAGCTGTAATTAGCTAAGTGACAACTGTGTGTGTGGAGTCAAAGCAAAGGAAGCCTGCTAGTGAATCCTGTCAGTCAGCTTTCCCTTTCTTCCTCTCTCCGTCTGGAGCGTCTTGCGGCATGTGCCGTCTGGACCGTAAACCGTGTCCACTCGCTTGGCAAGAAGTCCAGACGCCCTTTTCCGGGTGACTGGATCGTTAAAGAACCATTCACATATTTGTCTGCTTGCCCAGTTGCTCGTTGTAGCAGGTCACTTTGTTTTAGCTAGGAAAATGACGCAAGGAGACCTTGTCACACTTTTTCACGATGGACCGTCCCGTCTGAAAGAAACACCACGCCAGCCAGGCTTCAACCGCCGCCAATTCACACGTCCATGCAAACAGAGCTGCACGCAATCAAATGTGCTGGCCTGTCACAATTCCTCCTCACTCTTGTGTGAAAGGCAACAGCACTGCTAGCAGGAGGGAGAAATCCAGTCAGGACCAAGACTGCGGGTTTAACAGCGCCTTTGTTTGTTTTTCTTGCCGTGTTCCTAGATGCGCAATTTCATGCGCAAAAAAACGAAGCACATTCCTGGAGATCACTTTTGTGTTTAAGCTCACACTTGCAAAAACAATCAGCGGGACCAAGAGTTCCAGTAAGGTTGCTGGCGTGCGGGAGGGCTTAAGCGGTTTAACAACCCTGAGGAAATCTTAAACCTAAACAATATCACGATTCTTAACATACACAAGTCTAACATACACAATCATCCTTCGCTCCTAATACTTCGAAAAACGCGGTTTAGGGTCGGGATTAAAGCACAGCCTCTGTGTAACTTTACACTATGCGCTAATAAGTGCATTGCAGCACGTCAAGCATGAACATACACGAAATAAACCCAGATTTTAGCTCAACATTCCAGAGCCAGAGCCTGAAGGCAGTTAATCAGATGTATTATTAACATATTACTGACCTCAGCAAAACAGTGACCAACCACAGGAAAGATGGAGTGAAAACAAGGCAGAAACAGACAGAAAGAATGTCATATACTAGTAGACTGCGTTATATGACATAACGCAGAAATAAATCTGGAAGCCTACATTTTATTTTTCCCGTTCTGTATATACACTACGAATAGCAAACAGGGATATGTAGGTGGGTTTGAAATGCGCTTGATCGGTCAAGCGTTGCGTCATGGTACAGATCAGATACTGGAAAACACCAGCTAGTTATAATTACTATTTAACCAAATAGTATAGTGCAGCAACAACAGCCAGCTCTAGGACGTGTTCGTCTCTGTTAAGGAACTTTAAAAGCTTCTATGTGAAACCATCCCAATGGGTTTCCATTTGGGAATCAAGTAAAACCGTTTTGATGGGAATTCTGTTTTATTTGCATAAAGCTTTACTGCTTCTTGTCACACAGTAGATTTACAGAACTCTAGTGCGTTTTTACATCAGGTACGGTTGATTTGTACCATGCACTGGAACGACTGCTCCCCACACCCTACTCCCCCGCTGGCCAGTGCTCACATTGTTTTTTTGCTGCGTTCTCGGGTACACATGCCTATTTACATTCTCCAATACAGCAGATGGCAGTATGCACCTACTTGGTTTGTAAGCCTCCATTAAACACAAGAAAAAGAGAGAACAAAGAAAGTTAACTTTTGTGCTATGCCTAATATTATTGATGTTTCAGAAAAAAATGTCAAGACCAAAGCTCTTGCTTGACTAACTGTGTAGGTCAGAGGATGAGATTGACTCGTGCTACGCGCACACAGACATTTCGAAGTAGACCGACGGCAGTGATGATATCACATCTAAAGCGTTCTCCTTCCATTTTTAGGTACGATTGCTTCCATATCTGATTCATTGTTTATTTTGATCACGATCGTTCAGCTCGAGAACTGTAGGTGGTCTCGAGAACTATACAGCATACTTGGGCACGGTTCATGAGTGCAGAACGATTGTGTTCACACTGATTAAAATGAACCAGACTTTGGGGTCAAATGTTCTTGGAAACTATCCCTGATGTGAAAGCGATCATAGAAAGCTCTGTAAATTAAAAGCCATAGATGATAGTGGAAGGAAAAATCATAAGGAAAAAGAATATCATTTTCAAAATGTTTTTTTTTTTATTTTTATTAAAGCCATTGGCAATTATGCTAACTCAGCCATTTTTGCACTTACAAACGCACAGTTATATGTTCTCCTTCTTTCTTTAGTTATTATTTCATAGATTTTCAGGCCAATTATACAATATGATGAGAATCATTCAAGATTCACATTCTTCTTAAACTTAAATTTACATGTTCCCGAATACCAAATCCAGCTTGATAAATGAAGCCCATTGTCTCAACTACAGTATATCAGCAAACACATGCTGTTTCGTTTTTATTAAAATATACTCACATGAAAAGATTAGATAAAGTTCCTGCATTGTTGGGACTCTAGCACTGCATGGGAGATCACATCCCTCACCCACAACCTCCTAAAAACTCCTTACTTTCACCACTACTATTATTTATACCAAGCAAACCAGACACATATGCAACCAGCATGTTCACGGTCAGTACTGGATATGGACAAAAAAAAAAAAAAAGAGTGGAGGACAGCATGACACAGCGAGGCAGACTGAGTGTGCACATTCATTACAGTGCATTCCTCTTGGCCCTTTGAAACATGTGCAAGTAGTTCTGCCCATTTAAATCCAATTACGATCTGGCCCGGTTGTCATGGGAACTACCTGTGATAAACACCCCGGTGTGTAATGGCTCCAAACTATTTCCCAAATTATAGGCGTCCTCAGTCAACATGCCGCATTAGGCCTTGTCTCCTGTTGCTGCCCCTGATGGGGGTAGGGGACACCATTTTCAGAGAACACACTTGCTCTTTCTATTAGTCCCACAGGCTCAACCCGGGACTAACTCATTCATTGAAGGAAGCTCTGAAAAAACGGTCCCTGGCAGGCACCCGAGGCAAACACCTCTATAAACGTGTCCTCGATAAATGTCGCTAACAGACAAAACTGGTTTCATTAACATTTTTCCTATTCCTATTTATTCCTATATATACAGTATATATATATATATATATATACCTTTCAAAAGTTCTAGGCTTGCAGGTAATCTTGTCATATAAATGCTTTTAATAGACTGTGCTAATATATGTGGTTTTAATATACTGCTTTTTAATATACAGTACTTTTAATATACTATAATGCAGTTTAAGTTTCATTACATTTGCCTTGCTCTCTCTCTCTCTCTCTTTCTCTCTCTCTCTCTATCTTTCTGCCTCTCAATTTTCGTCACCGCAGACATTTCCACAACCCAGCTAATCCATTGCAAAAATGCTCTACATCCAAGGGTCTACTCAGGATGTCTACATAAGGGATTTAGAGGAACAAAGATGGAAGTTCCCTTCTGAGTCTGGTCTGGAAACAACACTGGGTGTAATGCTCAAATATTTACATACACTTTCTAACCATAGAAATGTCACTCAGCCTACCGGTCTTTCTAAACACACCACACCTGATCCTCAAAGCTGAAGCACTTCTTTTAAGGAAATCCTCAGACCAATTTAAGTAATTCCCGTTACATAATATTTAACAAACAGCTTATGTAGAATTTCTTTTTGGCAGGTTTTTGTGCGAAATGATCTTAGAGACGGTTTAAATGAATTGATAGCAAGTCTATTAGAAATAAGTGTTTATGCAAAAAATTGTAATATTGTAATAAATAGAGGAGGTATGGATCTGATACCAAGGATCAACCTCAAACTGATACAAGCAGGAAAAAATGGTGGGTTGAATATGGGAGGAAGAAACTTACATCCAATCAACTGGATTTTGTAACAAATATAGTTTGAAATATCAGCGAATAGCTTGTAACCCAACAAGATAAAGCAGGTTAAAGTATGTTATGTGATAACAACAGTGTCCACAACTATTCCAGTATGCAAGCTGTGAAGAAATAAACTGTCTGGCAAGAAAAACTCACCCTTTAAGAAGGGTCAAATTATTGGCCCGCATCTAGCAATGAAAACATTACAGATTACTGGAATGGGACTAAGAACCATCCAACACATTATTAAAACCAGGAAGGATAGGACGTGCCTGCTTGATTGCTTCCTAAAGATCATGTAAAGAAGATTGTTTTTTTGACGGCTCTTGCCTTCTTCACTATTGTCCAACAGTTTCCTATTGGGTTAAGGACTGGAGATGACCCAGGCCAGGGTCCAGAAATCGAATACTATTATCACATGGTCAGTTTTTCACTAGATTTTAAGTTAATTAGCCAGAACTAATTAGTGCAATCACATGCTTTGTGCACGGGGAGAACTATAATGCATGGTATATGTTGTCTTAATACCTTTGGCCACCATATAAATGTGCACTTTTGTACGAGTCATGTTTTAAAGCTTTTAAGAAATAAATGTTGCTGTTAGTCTTTCAGCTACTCCTGTCGAAGGGTTGCTACAGCAAACTTCTGATCCACATACAACTTGGGACAGGTTTTTACGCAGGAGGCCCTTCATGATGCAACCCTCCCATTTTATCCGGGCTTGGGGATTGCACTGCATCCAGTGACTGGGGTTTGGGCATTAGGTGGGAACATGAACCCAGGCCTTCCACATGGGAGGAGAGAAACCTACCACTGAGCCACCCATGCCCAATTCTTTTAAGTAATAAATATAAGATCAACAACCAATAATACCTGAGTATTGGTACTGGGGGAAAAAACGGTATCATGCCTTAGTAAGGTCAAATAAGTTTATAGTAATAATTTCAATAGGTAAGGCGATTTCATATAATGTGGAACAAAAAATTAAGTACACAGACTTCTTGGGCTTAAAACTCTATTTGTCACACACAAACAAAAACTCCCTTTTTTCTTTGTCTATTAGCACAAAATCAATTTCTTGTTTTTGCGCAGCCCTGTCTATTGTCTCTCATTGTAGATCCATTAAGAAGAAATTTAGGTTTGAGCATCTGGTTAACTAAATACAAAAGCAATAAAGCATGTTCAGGTCATTTGTAATAATTTGCCTTTGTTTAACCAAATCTAATCAGTAGTTTAGCCTGCATAGTTTCTCTCACACTCTTTCTTTTTTATTTCACTCGTTCTCTCGCTGTTTGACAGATCCGCAGGGGAAAAAAACAGACCTTGCACGAGCGCTGAGACTGAGCCATGGACCCTCAACTCTTCACTGGTTGTAAACCTACGATCTGAGGTCCAGCTGTGTGAGTAGTGCAGCCTTTAGAACACTGGGTGGCTCTGTGGGCCTCACACCATGCTTCATATTCACAAACACACACACACACACACACACATACACACACACATACACACATAAATATGCTATCCGGGCATGCAGGCATATCAAAGAGCACAATCCCCTCAGCCAAAACTCTTCTTGTGTGTGTCCAGGTCAAGAAGAACTACAGACTGCGAAATGTCCAAACAGCTCAGAGAGCGAGAGAGAAAAAAAAGAAAGAGGATAAGATTTACACTTAGCTGGGGAATATACAACAAAATCCATTCCAGGAACAAAACTCCAACAATGGAAAAATACCTTTTTTTCCCTTCTCCTTTGAAGTTCAATATAAGCAGATCTCTCTGTGCATGAGCGCTTGGATGCAGAAACACTGCTGGATGAGATTATACTTATTTCCACACCTGAGGAAAGGTTACACATACATGAAAAAATTCTTGCTTTGACAGATTGGTTCTAGGCCAAGCTCATCTGCCTTGTAGCCAGTGGAATTCTAACATGGAAAAGATGTTAATGATATTCAGATCCACCACCTAAACACTTCCTCTACCTACACGTCTTGCCTTTATTCGGAAACCTAAACAGCTTCCATGTGTATGTGTTTCTATTTTAGTGCTCATGATGTACATGTAAACTCCATCAGTTCTACAAAACATATATATGGTAGCGTCCTAGTGCCGTTTGCCCTCACTACGGGAAGGTGTCGGAGTAGAAACGTGCTCGCAATCTTTCCTTATGAGCCGTGCCACACGCACGCCTGCGTCTCTAAACCATAACTTTGTATGGTCAAAGGTTTTGACTAGGTGGAAAAAAATGTCTGTTTGGTGCCAGAAATCGACTTTTGCTAAGAGTAAACAGCTTATTCCTACCTCCTGTCAGCAGAAACAGAAAGGAAGACGCTCACGTGAGCAGACGCTAAGGAGCACGTTTTATTTTCGTCTGCGTATTGACTCGCTTGCCTGAAATCGGACAGGGTTAAGTAGCTGCCGATGAGAGATGTGGAAGTCAGGGTGAGCAGAGACTAACGAATTGACAGCTCTCCCACTGGAGCATAATTGAAAATATTAGCTTTCTCTGTATGACAACAGGGAGAAGAATGCTTTCTACTGTTTACCTCAAGTCTTATCAGTTCTCCTGCTGCTTCCAAACAAGCTGGTTGATTACTGAGAAAGCCTGCTCTATTAAATAAGAAAAAAAACCTGCTTTTTTTTGTTGAGCTCCTTGGATACAGCCGGCTTTGCCTCAGTGCTCTCGGAGTCTTTGGAGCTTATATTTATCTAAATATGACTTTGGAGTAAATCACTAAGCTGTCTGGCCTTTAAAAACCGAGCCCTATTTTGGAGGACGTTTGGCTGGATTCTGAGAGGCTTAGTTTCTCTGAAAACAATCCGCGGGCCGCTGAGCCGCAGCTCGACGGTTTATACGCTCGAGACGCGCTGCACTATTAGGCAGCTATTGCGGCCACCGCGACACACTACTTTACACCGCGGTATACAATTACCGTAATTATCATTTAAATACTAGTACCGCTTGCACTGAAGATATATAAGTGTCTAATTACAATGGGGATTCAGTAAAACATTGGTCATAATGATGCACTTTAGAAGTGCTGATGAGAGATTCATTGTGCTAGCTATAGTAGGTGCCGGAGACACATGGAGGCTAAAATTAAACGGTTTGGGTTTTTGTGGTGCTCAGAAAGCCAGGTCCTGCTTCCCATCTGGAGTCCGGCAGTCCGAGCCAAAAGAGGCGCAAACCAGACGGAAGACACCCCGCCCCGCATGTGTGGAGGCTGATTTGTTTCTAATAAATAAGTGCAGTGAAAAGAAAAACAAACTCGCCAAGGTGGGGGTTGACATGCGGGAAAAACAGAATTGCTGGTGATATGAAAACAAAGCGCGGGCGAACATTCTCAGAAGCGAAGGGACACGCGAGCCAGAAGGAAGCTGGCCTGAGCCCAGATCTTTATGGCTGTGCAGACATCGGGGAAACTTCAGGCCTGATCAATCAAAAACATCCCTGAGAGGTGATCATTATGCTGAGACAAGTTAACTGCTCGCCTCCGCCAGAATAATCGAGTCCAGAAAATTAAAGAGAAAGCGAGAGCTCCGAAATGACCGTAGGAGGATTCACTAAGCTCAACGCACCCATTTTCTCCTAAATCACAACAATCACACGCAACCTGAGCCCAGCGTAATAGCAGGGGCGGAGCCATAGCTCTTCCTGTCTGAAAGACCCCACACTCGAACCTAACCAGCACACGGGGACTGACTGCACACAGGAAGAGAAGTTAATATGGAGGCTTGCTCTGCTCCACTATTAATAAATAGAAGCAGGCATGCTCATGGCCGAGCTCTCATTCTTCATTTGCTTCCCATTATCCATCGGTATGGAGGTATGAGAGCGCAGGGGCGGGAGGAGGAATCTTTGGAAGCTGAACCAAACCAACTCCATGCGCTGCATGTGTGTGCGTGTCAGAGTACGAGTGCGTGTGTAAAAAGCAAATATCTTGGCCTGCGCTGTGCAGAGACTATAACTGCAACCACACGCTTTCCTTCCAGGCAGACGCAGAGAGCTGCGCTACACACACGCTGACCACAAATGGACCGTGGCCAGCTCTCGTGACCCCATGACGCCCACTGTTTCTCCTTTGCTGCCTCCCACTGTCCCAGCCTGTCTCACTAAACCTGGGCCTGCCACAGCGGGGTCTCTATCACCCACCCAGACCACCAATGTTCCACTTCCTCTCACCTCAGGCCCCTTTTTTAGGGAGATCACGCCCGTTACCTTTCCCTGACCCCTGCTAGCATAGGTCAGAGTTCGTTTGTTTTTTCTAACTCCGTCCTCCTGAGCTGAACAGATTCATTTGTGCTGCTTAATGCAGCTGGCAATATCTGAGTATTTTTAATAGGAAGGTTAGAAGTTAGTCAATTATTTCACAGTATCACCGAGCCTAACCGACTGTGACAAGGCAACATTATGAGCCTTACAGAAGCCACCCCCAACCCTATACAACCCTGGTTACTACCGTAGGTTGCCAAAGAAAAGAAGAAGAAAAAAAGCATCAAAAGGTATCATTTAAATAATAGTGAGGGGATAAGAAATAAGGGCATTTAGTGTATATGCCTAGCATTTCTTTATCCTTTCCTACTTCACAACAGCCTGCAGCCGGAGCGAACACTTATTAAGTTGTGATAAATAAGAACATCACTGCCAATAATGCTTCATGAAACTGCTAGCGACAAAGAGGAAATGAAACCATCATTCCTGCTGATCGTTTCTATAAAGGCCCGGCTATCCACCGAAGAAATATTAAAGGCTGCTCAGTGAGCTGTGGCTGACATAAAAGGGAATTTCATGTCTGTAAACCAAGTCCTGATCACTGTAATCATCCATGTATCAAATATCATTGCAAATCAAGTGCGCTGGAGTGCTAAGACATCAGCGGGATCTTCCTAGCAACGAAAGAAACAGCTGCAATGTGACCTCTGAAACAAAGTGCTACTTACTGTAGATAAAGTTCTAGAAAACCTTAAAAGCCCCAGAGTGACTCACATGTCACCTATTCCTCCCAACATCGACGCTTTAAAAATTTAACCCCTGCTCCTGACCTAACCTGAGCCTTTTCTCTTCAATCACAGAAAGTCGTAAATTTGGAAATAAAATGTGTCGTCTGCCCCTCATGATCGAACCTAGAGCAGGGAAATGAAATTCATCAACAGGAATCTGGTTCATCCAAGCAAAACATTCCTTGTAACACACCTTCACCACACTGAGTGGAGCCGTGTCACGTTACGCCTGGCCGGGCCCTCGGCCTGTATAAAGGGGCCACATCTGGAGTAGGAAAACCACAGCCAATAACAAAACCCCGTTCTGATGACGTCCTCTTTAAACAGCATCGTGGAGAAAGCCAAATATTTGACTGAGCTCCCGCCTAGGACAATGATCAAAATTAAGACAGCAGGGAACTTTGACCGCTGTTTTGATTTGTCTTTTTTTCCGAGCCTGGAATATCAAAGAAACATAAACTTACAGGCGGCCCAGCTTGGGCGTGGACTGGAATAGCAGCTCTGGCAAAACCTGCAGCCGGTTCCGGTTCAGACGCCTGTGAGGAGAGAGAAAAAGAGAGAGGGAGTGAGATAGAGGGCAGGAAAAGGACGAGTGTCAGAATCGTCAAAACAAATGAGAAATGTAATGCAAGACGAACATTAAAGGCACTGAGGAACAGTGTGGGAATGACCTTTTTAGAAAACATAGATCTGTTTTTGGGGGAGTGGGGTTTGGTTTTTGTGCAATGACTGATGGAACTTGAGCGTGCTCAAGATGGGAGAGGAGGGTGAGAGGCACAGACAGAGCTCAGGACTGTTTGACGTTGCATGCTGACAGAGAGCGGATACACACAAACATCTGCCGTAGCACGCAAAACAAAGATCAATGGGAGAACAGGGCAAATATAAACGACACTAAGACAAGACCAATCAATCTTTGTGATTAGAGCAATCAGCCAGGTCAAACCTGCCACTGAGGCCAAGACCACGGAAACTGGCCCACGGCAGCATCAGGGGGTCAGGGATCACAGCTGCGCGAGGCCGCTGGGAAATGGGATGTGTTCCACAGAAGACGGCACAGGTTATCTCCTGCAGCAAGCCATAAAAAGCTGATATCCCTCATATGAGCCTCCACAGACCCAGGGCTTTCAAGACGACCCTTACAGAGGGTTTTAATCAGCGGATGAGGGGATAATAGTGACCCAGAAGGTCATAGGACTAGTATGCAGGCATGCGTTGGAGAAACGATTCTGGCATCTGTGCACTATTTTACTCCATCCAAACGCTAAGGAACAGGGATTCTCTGGGTCGTATCAGCTTTCAGCACGGTCCCTTAAGCCTTAACCCCCACGTTCTCGAGTTGGGCCTGACTAGGCGAGGCAGTGTTGTGGTTTTAAGGCCTTTTAAGGGTACAAGACAAATTTGACTCTGGCTTGACGCAGGCTTTGGTGCCCAACAAACTCTGCCCAGTGTAGACTTTTCAGTCTTGCCAAAATGCAGTTTTGGCCCATAAACCTAAACCTGTGAAAAAATATACAACCTTAAAAATTACGTCGTTTGGTTTAGGCTGTCCAAGACTGTCACAAGATTTTCTTCTAAGAAAACAAATTAACACTAATGTTCCAGGACTTTACCAACAGCTTATTATCTTTTCACATGAATAAAAGCTGCCTTAAATACAATCACTGAGCCTCATTTATCAAACCGAATATGAACAATTTTATTCATAAATCATTTATACAAGAAATGTGGTTTTCATGAAAATACAGTTCGTTCGGGGGGAAAAATGTTTATATCCTAGGAGAGCTCCTGAGTTTGTTTGAATTTATATATAAAAGGACTTACTAATATGGAACATAGCTGAAAGGTTTAAACTGTAGAACTAGCAATTTACTGTAATTGTGTGTATAGATTACAGTGTCAAGGTTTAAAACAGCCCACATAAATGAAAATTTATCAACATACATGCATGAGTGCATAAATGTAAGAGAATCAGTGTCTTCAACAGTTTCGCAAATCTTATGGGATTTTTTTTAGTTCATTTCAACTACAGAAACATTTAAACACTTTAGGGCTTCAAATGGCAACTGAAACGGCCGCCAATGCATCTTAATTTTTTTTTTTCTCCTTAATTGAGTTGTGTCTAATTCCAACACATCATTGAGCAATCCCCAGTCAAGACAACTACTACCAGTCCGTACACTATCACGTGTTTCCTCCTAACCATCTGACGCCAGCCGACCGCATCTTTGTGAACTGCTCACTCATGGCGGCGTAACACACTCGGAGGACAGCGCTATTCCACTCCTTCCGTGAGCTCACAGACGCACGTGATTGGCTTAGAGCCATGATTGATGTGAGATTCCAGAGTGCCTCCAATCCCATTGGTCAATCAGCTCTCTCCAGGTTCCCGGCTGTGGGAGGCTACAGCATCACCTGGGAATCAAACTAGCGAACTAGGGTGAGCACTTTATCCCTGCACCACTCGGCGGCCCGCACCTAGTGTTTTTATCGTTTCTACGTTTAATAACGAGAGTGCTCACGAACATAAGACAGTTTATCAAAGCATTCGACTGTCATAAGCTTTTTGAAAGTGCTCTTTCAAATATATCTGTATCTGTAAATCTGTAGATAAGACTTGCAAAACAACAGGAGTGACTAATTTAACACTAATTTTATAATTGGTATTAACTTTATTAAGAATTTCCCTTTGTTCCCCTTTTTTTATTATTGTGAGCTTTTGAAACTCACCTAGTGCTATGCTACCTAACACGTGCAATGTAGCTTAGCTGGCTATCTAGCCAATGTTAGTCGAGTAAAATCAACAGCTGACAAGAAACCTAAATGGCCAAATGAAAAATCTTTGACTTTTTCCTCACTCCCAGTGCTGCTCAGTGAAAGTTCTCAGGTACATTCATCACAGCCAGACTCATTCAGTATTCAGTCATCCTTATCAGATAATGCTAGCAAAGCACAGCTAACTTTCTTGTACCCTTGGCTCCAGCTTAAACAAGTGTTTACATGAGTTTATCTGGTTTACATTAAGAAAAGAGTTACATTTTAGCTCCTAAAAATTTGATTAAAATCCTAAATATTTAGCATTTAGGATGAAAAAGCTTGTAAAGATTTATGTTTGTCCTGAGTACTGTACTTTATTTAAAAACTTTACAAAAAATCCAGGGATTACATGGAGGATGATGTTGATGTTGCCACAGTTGTTCAGATCAGACTGGTGAGGAATCGCAAAGCTCTAAAATAAAGAAGGTGAAATTCCTAATGTGTGTGACAGGCGCAGGAATGCGCTGTGTAAAAACCAGGCAAACACGAGAGCTAGGAAGCAGATGAGCACTAGGTGCTTTCAGGGGTGGTCAACAAACTCACACATGCCCGCTCACGGCAATGAAGGCAGATGGTGCTCCGATTTGCTTTTTCTAACCACACTGATGACGATGAGTAAAGGTTTGGCTCACATTCTGATGGAACCATACACAACTTCACAGGCAAGAGAAGAACTCAAACAATTCACACACAAACTCAGAAAATCACGGACAAAGCCAGTCCCCAGACAGCTGTGTAGTTTTCCCTGACCTTGTCCATCTGTAGAAATGGCCTGATTGTTTGGTTTGACCTGGTGGTCAATTTCTCTCAGAGGTGTTAGGATTCTCACCGGGGGAGAACAAATGGAAGTCTGCCTCATGGCAGGGAGCAAATGAGGATGCTGCCTTTTTTTTTTCATTGCACTTGAAATGGAAGTTATTTAATTAGGTCACCTTAAAAGTTAGAAGCTTTGGATATCCAGTTGTGTGCAAAAGTCTTTAACCTCCCCTCGCTTCTTCACATTAAGTTAAATTAAATGTAACTTAATATAGATTAAGGTAAAGAAATCTAATCAAATGTTTTAGTGTGACAGGCTGCAAAGTGCCTAAAGACGCAATTTAAAAAATGATTGTTCATGTAACAACCTCAGCAGCAACCTCATTTCCCCTCTCGTCTGTTCCAATCACTCAGCATTCAGCACCCCCAGTACAGTAATCACTAGCCTGATCATCTGTCATTATGTACACCTGTTTCTCACTGGTTCATGCCTTAGATGAGTTAGATGATTTTTCATCGCTTGAATGATTCATAGGACACTGTGTGGCTTAACAAGTCCTTCAGGAAGCCTGGAGGACTATTCCTCAAGACTACATAAAAAAATACAAGAATGTCTGCCTCTTTAAAAGAAAAATGTAAACAAATTAGAATGGGTTAAGACTTTTGCACAGCACTTAAGGTACCTAATATGTATTTTGCGACACACAATGAGGAATCCTTTTTTATAAAAAAATGAACTCTTGGTTAAAGAAATAGAAATACATTTGTTTTGAGTGCTTTCTCTGTACAGGCATGGTTTAGATTCTGATGCTTGTACTTACAGTCTCTCCAGCTGTTTGAGGTCCTGGAACGCTCCTCTTTCAATCACACTGATCTGATTGTTCTCCAAATGCCTGTGGAGAAAGAACAGCTTTATAATCCGATCCAATGCAACTACAACACAATAATTACCCAAGCTAATTTGTCAAAAAAATGACTATTGACGAAAAGGGCCTCAGTGAGCATGGATTTGTCTTGTCACTCGATAGATCGGTGATAAGGTTATCAGGATCTTGATTTGCCTCTCCGGTTACAATAGTCGGACGTGGCAGGAACGTGCTAGTGATGTGATGTCAGACATGCCTGTGAGGTCCTGGCATGTAGGTTCGGTTTGCCCCTTTACTCTGAACACCATGTCATGTTACAGGGCCCCTAAAGTTTTCCAGATGCATTACAAAGGCACTACATCTCTATGGCCAATTCTTGTTTAGATTTGCGTCTGTCGGAATTAGAGCCAACATGCAGTGACATGCCTGGGAAGCCCCAGCAGTCTGCCATGAACTGATACCCTAGCGCGACTATACGAGAAATCAGGCAAGGCCGGACTAAAATATCCACAGCCTCTAATTTGTATCTTCGCTCCAGCCTTTTAAAAAAAATGTTTATACACAAGGCTGTTTTGGTCAGACTGAGATGAGTAGGTAGGTTGAGAAAGAGTGAGACAGACTTCTCGCTCAGATCTTGTGTAATGTGGGTGAAAAATATAAACTGTTTCATGCACCAGATGGGGAAAGAAATTAAAATTAATCACCTTCAGTCATCTGCATTCTTTGCTGATAACAAACATATTTGATAGCTTATGCCTCGAATAAGGCTAAGAAATGAATAAGATTCGGGCTTATTCTTACAAATGAGGGATCAGTCCCATACTGGTTTATGTATTGGCATTGAAAGCAATTTTATTCAATCTCCTCCAGATGGACTTTGGTGAGGCAATGAGGAATAATAGATGTTTCTTTTGCTTCAATTCCTAGCCACTCGCCCTCGACGGTATTAAAGTGTGTTTTAAAAACATATGGGACACAGGCGAACACCTATGCTTCACAGGGATGAAATAAAATGAAAGGAGGGAAAGTTTCTCTAATTGAGCCTGAGCTAACACACGTGGTATTTAATAAGTATGTGTTGTTAAATAGTTCTTGCCCTTAGCGCTAACTAGGCGCAAGTAGTATGGGAGACTCTGGGTCTGCACGCCAGGCATTACCCTTTAAGGTTTCAGCAGCAAATGTGTGTGCAGGCTTGCCTTCCGTTATCAGAGAGAGGGGATCATGGTACCAGCTTTTCAGAACGATAAGGAGGAGGGGGTCTTGTGTGGGTTCCCAGGGGTTAGCGCAAAACTCTAAAACTGTTATTTTATAAAGATACACCATGCCAGCCAATCTCTACTTGTCATCATTCATTTATTTTCCCTTTTTTTCATGTTTATTTTTACCTCCATGCCACTCCCGCTATACAGGCCCTCGCTCAGAACTGAAACAGCACAGAGAACTCAGTGATTGCCGTCATTAAGCTCCTAACACACTTGCTCTGGCAGCGTGCCGCCCACTAGACAAACTCAAGCACGCTGCATGGCAGGGCCGAGACCAGCCGTGAGCTGTTTATTTTAGATCAGCGCAGCCGATGTGTAAAGTGCGCACTTCCGTGTCTCTCAGACTTCAGAACAAGTTTAAAGCCTGACTGAACATGATACGGTGACACGTTCAGTAAAGGAGGCCGTGGTCAATTGCGTCGGATCGACTCAGATTAAATGTCTGGATGCATTATTATGATGTGTGCTACATAGTAAACGTTTCCTGCACTATAACTGCGCCACATGGAAGGTTTTGACAGCTTCACGCTTTGGGATTTTTATTTTTGAAGGCTTGTGAAAGAGCTTACAGAACTCGGAGGTTTTTGAGTCCGGAAAAGTCCACCTTGGTGATCCGGGTGATGTTATTCCTGTCCAGGTCTCTGTTGGAAAAAGAGGGGGGACAAAAGATAGGAAAAAATGAGTTAGCTTTTTCACCGTCATTATCACAATTACTGTTCAAGTTCTTAGACTCCCGTAAGAATTCTAGACCGCCAGATGCCTGAACAAATGTACTCAGATGTCAGAGTCTGTCAGGGCACATTACTGCAGCCATGTGGATGTTCGGTTCTGAAAGTAAGGCAAAATCTTCTCAGTCCACGTTCACTGAACCACCTTGCTCCCGTTTAACAGGGGAAAATACCAATTCTTTATTTTGACCCAATTCCTTCAAGCAATATCGATCATAAATACTGGTAAAACTTTTTGCATCGCTCTCAAACCACCACCAAACCATAACAATAATAATAATAATAATAATAATCATTAAAATCCCAGTAACAGCACTAGGAAAACTGTAATAGAAAAATGTTCCCACTCGTACATTCCCACCATGCCTGCGTGATGAGTAGAAAAAGCGACGCTACAATAGATTCACTAATATGACCAATTTAATAATCAAGTAATCTTTATGAATAGATCGATTTCCAAAGAGCAATCCCAGGATCACTATTTAGGATTGATGCACACATCTCCAGTTCCAGTTCAAACCCACATTCAGTCACGCACACTAACACGTAGTGCATAAACAGAACGGTCTGTTCCAGCCGTCATCCACCAGCAATCTGCAGCATTCGAATAAGACCTACATGGAATCAATCATATTGCTTTTGCTTTTAATTACAGGCCACAAAAAAACAAAAAAAACAAGCCAGATGATTTGTCAGTCAGTCATGACTGTGTTCAGGCAGTGCAGAAATTTTGTAATCCTACAGTATGTTAGAGGAAATGCAAAGCAAGTCACAAGTATAAGATAAACAGGTTATATGTATAAATATAGTGTTCTCCTATGATTATATTGCATCTGAGAAGTTTGACTTATCTTGTTTCCAGGTAATTACCTTATCTAGATCTGTACCGCATCTACAAATACTACAAACTAAAGCCAAACTAAAACTGTGCATAAAGTTCGTTTAGACAGCACTGTAGGAATTAAGGCTTATGAACACAGACACACACATACACGCACATATATATTGTATAGGCCTATCTCCAGTTGGCCAAGTGTGGTTCACATAATATAAATAAACATTTATAAATCTGATTTAAGGCCATATTGAATTTCAAAAGACTTCCCCCTACTCCACAAAACGCACATCAGGGGCACTAATATGAGCCATATTGTAGACATATTATAGTGCACAGGCACTAAGGAGACATGACATACACTAACCAAAGCTCTCTCTCTCTCTCTCTTTCTCTCTCTCTCTTTCCCTCTCACTGTATCACTATCCAATCCTCTCTCTCTCTCTCCCTCTAAAAACACATTCCTTCGCAATTTCTCTCTCCTTATACATCTATATTCTACTTCAGCCAAGCCGAAAACGGATCAGCCTTTCCCAAATGCACCAGAATGACGTCTAGCAATGTAGGTTTTAACATAACACATGAGCTACTCAGGAAAAGGCTTGTAAATGGAAATTTGGACGCCGGCCTATCCATCATTTTTGGTTATGAGAAAAGAGTCACGGTGCATTTTGTGTAATCTGTCCTCGTAAATCCTACGGTTTCATAGCCATAAAGGGGTGTTTGAAGAGAACATGGTATACAAATTAACGGCTCCGGGGCTTTTATGCAATTATTTCTCACTTTCAGCTCATTTGCCAGTATACCTGTTAATCTTAACTCCGTAAATCTCAGTGTAGGACTCAGTTATTTTATGTAAATCATATTGTTTTGTAAATACTATAAATTATGCGCTGTAATTCAAACTATCAAGAAATGAATGCAGTTCGTTTAATGCATTAAGCCAATCAGTCCCGGCTTTTTTGAATTAATAATTTCGAATCCTCCGTTCGTTTTAAAGCACTGTTATTTGCCATTCCTGTCTGGTCCGTTCATCTTCTCGTTCTTCCTCTCACCAGCTCAGTGTGATGAATCTAAAAGCTTTATCTTTCCTGCCTCCTTTTCTAAACTGCCCTCTCTGTTAATCCAGCCATCCTTCTCTCTGTCACTACACTACAGTATACGTACAACGACCCGGGGAGTTAAAGCAAGAGCTGCCGCTTCCGAGTCCTAAAGTCAATTTGACAAGGTGGAGGTTAGAGATAAAGCTGCCCCCCATTGCCTATTGTTCTCATTCATATTGTTCCAAAAGGGATAAAGTGACAATCTGAATGGCAGGTGCTCTGCTCTAACAGTGCGTTGTTCCCCCTGAGGCTCAATCTCCACATGAGGTCATTAAACCAGCAGGCTAAACGTAAGCCATGGCGAGGCTGCGTGATGCAGCATGACTTTAAATCTTTAAATCTCACACGGCAGTTATAGTAAATAAAAGGGAAGCACTGGAAATGTGCATTGAGCCGCGGTAAGAAGATGACTCATCCGCAAGATCACTTAAAACCTTAAAGTCATGGCAGAAGAATGTTTATGAAAACACAGAAGCCGGTTCGAGTCCCTCTATAGAATCCACAGCGCACAATGCGTTCCCCACCGCAATCTCCTGTTATTTCCCCTAAAGCCGACGTGTCTGGTCTGCACCAAGCGCATAGGTATGCTCCATTTCCTCTGCAAAGCTTCGGAACGCTGTTTGGAATCCTAATCGAGGTGCTCCCCTTGGGTTTGGCCCGCCCCTGTGGGTGGCTTTTACTCGTGGAATATTGAGACTCTGGCAAGATGCGACCCAACCTCCCTCTTAAACCAGTTGGGTTTACTCAAACGATTTCAATAATCTCATTTTTTTGAGTCGTTTCAATTTTGTGCAGTTATTTTATAAAAATTAAAAATGGTATTTTAGTACAGCTGTTCTGCTAAAAGTCTAAATATTCTCTGGTGATATCATTCAGCCTAAAATAAAATATGGTCCTAGATTTTTTTTAGAAAACAAGTCCTCCAGCACTTGTAGGAGTAGCTGATAAGGACTTGAGCAAGACCGATACTGTCATTTTTGAGTCTTGAGAGCCACCCCTCATTTCTTCATAATAAATTAAGTTAAATGATTGATTGAAATTAAATTAAAGAAATACCAAGAAATGTTTACTGTAACAGGCTGTGAAGTGGCTAACAATAAAATATAAAAAAATGGTTGTTTATGGAACAACCTCAGCAGCAACCTCATTTCCCCTCTCGTCTGCTCCAACCACTCAGCATTCAGCATCACCAGTATACTGTACTAATCACCGGCCTGATCATCTGTCATCATCTGCACCTGTTTCTCACTGGTTCATATCTTAAGTTAGATGTTTTTTTTTTATGCTTGAATGATATACAGGTCACTGTGCGTCTTAACAAATAAAAACCATTCCTCTGAAACTGCTCAGGTAGAGGGACTAGACTGAAAATGAGAGTCAGAACAGTCCTTCAGAAAGCATGGAGAATTATACCTCAAGAAAACAAAAAAATCTAAAAAAAAGTGTGACTCTTTGGAAATAAAATATGAAGAAATGAGGAGTGTCTCAAGACTTTTGCACAGTGTTATAACTGAATATGAGCTTGTTATTCAAAATGAACTGAATGTGTTCTAAATGACTACAAATGCAGATAAAAATAAGTGCATTATTATTATTATTATTATTATTATTATTATTATTAATCTTCATAGAAGAAAAGAAAAGAAAGTTTTAAAAGTTTTATTTTTATACAGTTTGGAGTTTGGAAGGCTGAGCGTGTTGCCAAATTTTATGGAAAAAAAAAAGTTCCTGCATTGGACAAGAGAGAAATTTTTTCTTTTTTATCTACATCTTTGGACACGAAAGGGGTTTACAATGGTGCGCACACATTTTGGATTTTTCTCTATACAGCCAGCACGTACTCTGATGGGGTCACCCAAAAATAACCATTTAATGAATTTCAAATATACTTCATTGCCTTGTACTGTACTTTTACTGCTGAATGTCTGAATTGTTATTTTTAAGTACAACCTTCTCTGTTGCGATTAAAAGTAAATTCCAGGAAATTCACACATCATGCATTATAATGATTCCGAATTTGAATATAGATCAGAATATAAGAAACAATAAACAGATACAGATAGGGCCCTTACTGTCTATTGTCACTTAATCAGTCACATCTCATCAGATTTTTTTTTCTATAAGTTACAAAAGATATCGAGTAGACCTATGGAGGTGCCCGTGTTTTAATATGATTCCTATCAACACCTACCGCAACGCTCTCCCGTGTTCATAGTGCTGAGCGCTATTTGTCTTAGGCCTTGTTGAGGTAGATGGCACCCTGCTGCAAGGCTTGTTTGTTCGCACTTGCGCCAGATCAAATAGAGTGGTTTATTACCCCGCCACGTACGGAATAAAATATCCCCCCCTCCCGTCTTTCATCTGCCAGCAGCGGAGCATCATGTGGTCACCACACGTCTCTGTTGGGCATGAGTTCTTAAAAAGGACACTAACTAAGATGACTACGCCTGTTCTGCACAGCATCACTGCTGTCTACACCATCGATGCTAACATTTGGTTTAAGTTTTGACTCCAGCAACATTCTGCAATCCAGAATCCAGAAAACATTCCGCTTTTGCCTTCACATTGGTCTAAAGTTAATGTTAAACTAACTCAATGTTAAATTAAATCTGACTTAATTAGCTCATGGGGTAGGATGTCAGAGCGAATTGTTAACATCGCAAATCAAATCCGAAAAGATGATAACTGATGACTGCTCCGAGAGTTCCTTTTTAAATCAGTATTGTAAGCGATCATATCACAATCCACGAAGGAAAGCAACTGCATCATCAGAACCTTTGGCAGATACTGTAAAAGAGTGAATGTGCCAGTAAAAGGTTAGACTTCTCATTATATCTGGCTGGGGTTTGTCTTAGGGAGGCTTTTGTTTAGTAAATATTATCATTCCCATATCATGTCGCTGCATTCCTGGCTAGAGGAAGCTCTCAACACATTAAGCAGACCAGACAAAAAAGAAATGAATTGTTTCATATTTCCTTTGTGTCTGTTTACTCTCCAGATCGTCCATTTCCAAAAACACTGACAGACGATAGCTCAGACGGCCAAACGGCACAGTCTTCGAATTCCTAAAACCAGCAGAAAGGATCCGTTGAGGGGCGACAAGGCATTTCCGAGACTTCTCGGCTAAAGGCGTAAATGACAGCTAGGCCTCACAGGACCCATCCATAACCCAGCACCCCGGGAGCAGCCTGGAACAAACAGAAAACAAAGGAAAAGAAAAACACCAGTAGGAACAAATAAAGTGAGTGTGGCATACGTCTATGGACGTCATTGCAAGGGGGAACAGCAGAAGCAAAATAAACCCTGAGCGTCCTGACCATATTTAAGAACGGCAGCCCTGCCAGAACTCCACAGCTTCTGTTTATTCAGCAGGAGGCTTGTTTAAAACCAGGCCAGCTCCTGGTTCAACGGATGGATCATGTAAATCTCATCAAAGCTGAAAGGGTCAGCTCCTGGATCTGACGAGGACAACGCTGCTCTGAATTCAAACCGCTCAGGCGTGGCAGCATCCTAGTGGATTACTAAGAAATTCCAGCTTGATCCTTTTGTTTAACAGGTTGCTAGATGCAAACCATTGTGTTCCAGGCCCTGGTTTAGCTTCTATTACTGTGAGAAAAAGCAAAACATGCCAAGATGTATCCATATGTGCGTAGTCTGAATAAACGTGTCGCATCCAGCTAGGCTGAAAATGACAGGGATGATTTGAAGTCTGAGTTGTTGCTTAGGTGACAAATCTCCCATAACAAAAGCAAGACCTTGTTAACCTGAGACTGTCGCGATGCATGCACATGATCAAACCCAGTCCTGGATTAAAGCATGACACACAATTGGAGTCCAGTACAGACCCCGATGTCCCTCCTTTTCATTGGGACCAAATCAAGGACATTAACGACTTTGACTTGTAGTTTCCAGCCAAAAGTCTTTCCTTAAAAGCATACAATCCCTATTGCCAGACCTGGCTAAGGCGCTCGGTTCCTGATGTTTCCCAGAAGTCCATGCCCGCAAGCAGAGCCAGCAGCTGCCTGGCAGGCTGCGCTACAGCCGTTCACCAGCGCGCAGTTTTCACACATGCTGCTCTTATGTCGTGCCTGGGTCAGGAGGACACCGAAGACCACAAACCCAATTCCTGACCAAGCGACTGTTAGCTCAAACCTCAGCACAACAAATATACACACATGCTTCTCATGCCTCTCAGCTGCACCAATTTCTGACCGAAATAGAGCTCCGCAATTTGTCTCGATTTGATTCTTTATATATAGTGATTATTATTACTTGTTTTTGTCATTATTGCTATTATTGTTATTATCTCCCTATTAATAAAACGTATTCTTATAGTTTTCCATAAGGAATATATAAATTATAGGAATTATAGGAATACAGGGCTTGATATAAACTACTCTGCCAAAAAAATTTCACCATTTGGATTTAAATAAGCAAATAGCCCTTGATTGGACAATGTAGCGATTGATATAATTTAGTTAGCTATAATTCTTTTAACCCTAACTGTAGCTTTTTATTTCCTTAACAGCCATGTCAAAATACTGTACATATCGCATGAAACTCATACCCAAGAATCAAGATCAAGCAAAGAAAACTAATTAAGAGATTGCTGAAATTGCCCGGAATTGGGTTAAGAATTATCCAACACATTACTAAAACACAGAAGGATAGTGCTGACCCGTCAAGTTCTAGGAACAAATTAAAATTTTTTTAAGAATGAACGTGATCATTAAACGTTTGGTGAAATTGCATGGTAAAATAACAACGTTAGAAACCACAGCTTTGTTTAAGAGCATTTGTGCACACACTAAATGTGAGGAGAACTGACAGGATCGGGACTAAACGGCTGTGTGGCCACGAGAAAACCACTTGTAAGTGAAGCAAATGTGAAAAAGACTTGCTAGGCAGCATAACGTTTGGACTTCGCAGCTTTGCAGGGCTGATGAGACTTATGCTAATATATCTGGCCGTGTAAACTCCTGATACTGTTGTGTGTGTGACACTTCCAGGAGATTAGCCGTTTCGGAAATACTCAAACGTGCGAACGAGATCACACTTATTCTGTGTGAACATTATCTCAAGCTCATGCACTGTAACCTGGATGACGGTATGCATTGTGCTGATGCCACATGATTGGTTGATTAGATAACATGAGACGACAAATTGTTGAATTGTAATCAAAGATGCAAATATATTAGTCTACATGAAAAGCTTAGAAGAGGATTCTAATCATGTAATCGTTTCTTAATTGCATTCTGTCTTACTACAGTTAACTAGCTAGCTTGCTAGCCATATGCCATCATTCTCTAAGCAACCAAAATATTCGACTAAGCTACACGTTGACTGACTAATTAATTTAAGTTTTATCGAGCCTTGTGATCTAAAGCAGAATCTTTAACGATTTAACAATTTTTTTAGCTAAAATGACTAAACCAACAGATGCCCATATAAGGGAATGTGAAGCTCCGAGCCCAATCGAGAACCTGCACATTGTTCCAGTAAGAGAGGATGCCATTCCCACTCCTTCTTCTTTGCTGAAATACACTGAGGCATGCAGGGGGTGTAAGGGGACAGAGAATGGCATTTGGCTCATTCTTTCTATCTCTCCCATTTCAGTGTGGACTTCTGATGAGAGCCAGCAGCGTGCTGTGCCAGCCACAATGTCTCACATTGTGCTCCTGAAGTGTGAAGACTGAGAGCCACTGGCCACTGTGAAAACCCTGTCACTCCACCGGCTGCACATACGTATGTGCGAGTGAGAGCGAGCATGCATACAGTGTGAATGTGAAAGAACAAGAGCGTGCATATGCGTATGCGTATGCGTATGTGTGCGCTTGCACATGTGTGTGAAGAATCGAATATATGTTACTAACAAAGAGTTACATTTAGAGCGAATATTTATTAAATATTCACTAAACATGGTCATGAGACAGATGTGCGCTTATTACACTTCCATCAGTACTGCAGGGTGTTGGCAGTGTGTAAACCACCCCCGAGAGAGATGCCGAGAACTTGCACCTGGACTTTTAGTGGTCGTGAAACGATATTTTATGGAATGACTTCAAGTCAAGGCATCTGCGACTTCTGAACTTTTCAGGTGACAAACTAATTTCTTAATCCGGCAACCTACAAAATAGCATTAACACCGAATCACTGGCGAATTCTGAAAATCTTAGCTAAGTATAAAGTAGCTTTACCGACACCCAGACCTGACCAGGTAAACAAATAAATGGTCCAGTGCGTGAATAAAGGGGCTTGCCTAAATTTATGTTCCTTCATGGACATTCCTTACAAAAGCCCTAAGGGGTTTGGAAGGTTACAGGGGTCAAAAGACCCTCCAATTAAAGTTTGTATGTTTTGCTTGTCATGCTACATTCAGAGTAAAGAACTCTTAATTCAAAAAAAGAAATAAAGAAATAAAAGAAAATGCATAAAGAGTACTGCTCCAAAGTATTGCTGGGCAATATCATTATATGATATGGCTGTTATGATACATTATATCATAATACAGTTTCCTGAGATGATGCATGAATGGATGGATGGATGGATAGATACAGTAGATAGATAGATAGATAGATAGATAGATAGATAGATAGATAGATAGATAGATAGATAGATGAGAATCACCAGGGAGCAATAATCCGATATTATCATGATACTTATGCGCCTATTTGATTTGTATGTGATTCTTTAAGTATCATCATTTTATAAAGATGCCAAATCGATTTTTACATTTTTTAGATTTTGTTACAATTCTAAACAAACTTAGCAAATGACTACCAATGTGTGACTAGTTTAGAGAAGACCATGTATAGAATCATAGGTTTTTTGGAGTGGTGATAAACAAATTAACACACAAAAGAATCACGATTCATAACGAAAACCGATTTTTTTTTTTCCCAAAAAAATATTTCAAACATAGATATTTTCATAACTTATTTTTTTCTTTTACGATGATTAAGGATATTTGATGTTAACATTGTACAGAATCTTTAAATTGTAAAACATCACAGTTTTACTACAGAATTGTAGTGCAAAATTATTATTTTTGTAAAGAAAATTATAAAACCTAGTATTGTACCTGACTGTTGGGAGGTTTTTAGCAAACACATGTATTGTGACCTGTATAAATATCTTCATTATTAGGCCTGCACGATTTGATAAAAAAAATTACCCTGTGATTATTTTCACATTTATTGTGATTGTGATTTAAACTGCCATATTTAACTATTGAATGCACCGTTTGGTATTCAAACGCATATATCATATATCAAGGGTAACAATTGTGCAAATAAAGACATCTCATTAAGATGTTTGCCTATATTAATTTATCAACTTAAAAAAAAATTTATTATATAATAATTGCGAATATTTTTGTGAGCATTACATATGACCATTTAATCAACTCCTTTTACACATTATTCTGGAATTTCCTTCAAGATCAATAAAGTATCTATCTATCTATCTATATAGTTTCAGGGTACATGATGCCTTGGATTTCTATTATTAAATAGCACTGTAACTATGGTTTTATTTTTTATTTTTATTAGAAGAATATAAGCAGATTAACCTTACTAGTGATGAGAGGGAAGGTCAAAGCCTGTTAACTGTGCGAAAAACAATCCAAATGCTCCCCATTTCACATGATTTATACATCATTTAATTGCTTGGTAATCTTCTATCTAAATGCTCTAAAATACAAAATAGCACAAAAATTCCGGATGACGTATTACGAAGCAGTGAAAACTTATAAAACTACGGCATTAAAAGTTTACACATCTAACTGTTCACCAATGAACTGGCTCCTCCTAAGAGCACCGTGAACTTGTGCATATTTCTTTCACAACAGCTTCGGCTAATGCCAAAGCAAACCGTTTTACACTCAACATCTGACCATTTAAAAACGTCCTGAAACATCATGCCGTGTTTGAAATGCTTGAGTGACCGTAATGTGTATTTCATCCATTCCAACACATCATCAGAAAGCGGCCAGTTCATAAAAAGTATGTGAGGAAAAAGGAAAAAGTACCACAACTGTAAATATTATTCGAGATTATATTCGTGAGATTTCATAATTAAGTCTTTTTTCTTTTTTTTCTTTTAAAGTTCCTTTCAGTACACAGCCAAAACCACATTGCTAGCATAACTCTGAATTAAATCAGTGTTCATATAATGTTCATGTGTATCCAGCTGGACTCTTGGGGCTGCGGAATATGTAATTTTTTTTAAATGATTGCAATTTTGGCTTTTGTTGTACTAACACTGCGAAGGTTGTGATATACAGTATGAATGGCAAATCACACACCCACATGCATACTGTACAAACATGTCTGTCAAACTATCAGAAAAGTATCTACCTCTTTTCATAGCCCTTATATGCTTTGAGTTTATTGTGATGTATTTTAAATAAATGAAAATGAGGATTGCAGTGCCAGACTGTTGCTCTTCCCCCTGTTGATCAGTTCAGCAACAGGTTACACATTCCGTGTATAAGTTTAAAGATCTCCTCTGATTGATTACACATCTAAACACAAAACCTATTTAATGTTCTTGTTTTGTTTAGCTCAATTCCAATGATAAAAAATTAGGCTAATTATATATAGATGATGTATGATCTCATTAAGAGGATGTTTGCCGATATTTATTTATTAACTCAATAAAAAAAAAAAATCGATTTAAGTTACTGACAAACTCTACATAAATTCCTGACTATGAGTACCTGTAATAAATTGCAAGCCTTTCGTGATTAAATAATTGCACAGATCCATACCGTGATTTTGATCTTTGTAACAATAAATTGTGACGCACTAGATAATGATTATTTGGTCAGCTCAAGGTTACCATCATTTATAATATATTTAGCAGCAATATCATTTAATTACTTCCTAACAGTTCATATTAGATCCATTTTTACTTCTGACAAATAATAGCAGCAGTTCACAAATTAACTGGGTTTATTTTTTCTTACTGAATCATTACTGATCAATTCATTAAATGATTGCACATCTTGTTGCATTCAATCACATCAGACTTGTCAGTTAATTATCTTAGAACTGGCAGTTTATTCGGATGTGTTTTGGTTCATTTACTATAATCCCAGGTTGCTCAAGCAAATTTATCTCACTGTGTGGCATGACATGAATGCATTATAACAAAAGTTAATCCTGGCTAGAATGTTACAGTTATACCTGGTTATACATCACATCCTTATGATATTACATGTGCATGTTTCAAAGCATGGGCTAGCAATGCGATTTGATGTTATGCATGTATTGCATTAACAGGTACATATACCGTAGAAATGCATGCTCACTGACACAGGTACGTGTGCATGCGTATACGTATGCGCGTGCGATAACGTGCGAACGAAATCCCCCAAAAGCAGTGCACCGATTGCGCTACTTACAGACGCTCGGTGTTCCTCGGGATGCCCCTCGGTACACTCTTGAATCCCTGCGCCTGGCAGTCCACGTGTGAGCCCGAGCAACTGCACTTGTGCGGACACGCGCGCGCCGCGGCCAGGCACAGCAAGCCGCACAGCAGAGCCAATGAGGAGCCGCGCTGGAACTCCGGGCGCCTCTCGCGCGCAGCCGGTGCCATCGTACCCGCAACTCGGAAACGCAAGAAGACAGGGAGGGAGATCGTAGATATAAATAAATATAAATACGATAAAAAAAAAAAAATCCGGTGCTTGTTCCGAAGTCGGTCAGGATCCGTTAACAAAAATAATAACAAAGACCAAGTGATGAACCGAATTGAATTGCGATCAATTCTCCAGTTTGCGGGACTCCTCCGGGCGCGTGGACTCAGTCATGAAAAGTTAAACTTCCTTCCATTCATCCGCTGAAACCAGGAAAGTGCGCATCCGAAATCCGACATGACCATCATTACACACTGATCTGCATAATATTCCTCCTTATTGTTTATCTGTTTATGTGCGTGTTTATGTGTATGTGTGGGTATAAATATTTGGACATATATCAATTCAAACAGAAGGGTCCTGATTATCTCCCGTGCACAGAAAACAAAGTTGATCCGAGCGGCAAATCCTCAGCTGTAGGAGTTGAGAAGACAGACAGCAGGCGCACGAGCAGAAACTTCTGAGGTGCGCGGGTAAAGTTTGCGCGTTCACTCAGAGAAGTGCGGGCGGGCGCGAGGGCGCACGCACAAACACACACACACACACACACACATAGGCACACATACACGCGCGCGCGCACCGAATCCGCGCTCTACACTCCTACTGGCTCTCCGGTGTGATGTCAGTCTGGGATGTTTGGGGGTCTCCTGTAAAAAATTTTTTAAAAAAAGTTTCGGATAATTCGAATAAAGTAAATGATTGATCAAATAATCAAATAATAGATGCAAGACGAGCGATCACGGATAAAACTAATACTGGTGGATGTTCTACTTTTAAAGTAGACAGCCTAATGATTTTTGTCCTACAGTGTACTTTCTGTACGTCTGTGTTTACGCAGCGGTAAGTAGCACATCTGCACATTTGCTCCTAATGTCTACTAATGAAACCTGGCTGGAAAAAGTGGCCTGCGGGATTTCTTAGAATAACTCGACCATACTTGCTGAGTCAAACTATTTTTGTGCCATCCCAAAACCCATTGAGAGCGAAGTTCCTCTTTTTGTGGTGATTAAATTCAGTCTATCCGCTGCCGTCACAACTGATTTTTCCTCCTCAAAGCTCAGCATTTTGCAGTCGCAGTGCCCTCGTCTGGCCAGAAAGTAAACATGTCTGAGACAAACGTGTTAAAAAAATTGCTTCCATACTCTTAAAAAAAAAAAAAGGTACTACAGTATTAAACTGTACCATGCCTTCTCACTGGGGTGGTATCCACAAGGGTGACTCCTTTGTACTCTCAGTGTATAGGCTGTTTTTGCCTGTTTTTTTACAGAATATTTTCTGAAACATTATTACAATATATTTATTTATTCATTCACGCCTGGAGCCTATTCTAATAAGCTCAGGGACACCCTAGATAGTGCCAACTCTTTGCAGGGCACAAACAGACACACACGCACTCACTCATCCAGTCACACATACACCGATCAGCCCTAACATTATGACCACCTGGCTAACATTGAATATTCAGTGATGTGCTGTGAGTTTTGAGAACCAGCATTAACCTTTTCCTCAGTTTGTTCTACACTACACAGTGTCCTAACCACTGCACACCAGGAACATCCCACAAGATCTGCAGTCTTGGTGATGCCCATGTCAAATTTTGCCCATGTCAAATTCAATCAACTCTTTACGCTTGCTCGTTTTTTCTATTTCCAACACATCAACTTCAGGGACAAATATGTCCACTTGCTGTCTAATATATCCCAACCCACTTCCAGGTGCCATTGTAATGAAATATTGTAACTGTAGCTACTGTGACAAGGGCCAAATTGTGATGTGTGATGTGATGGGTCACATCAGAGCAGCTCCAAAGCTTGTGGGATGTCGCTGGTCTGCAGTGGTCCGGACATACCAAAAGTGCTCCAACGAAGGAAAACCGGTGAACCAGAGACAGGGTCATGGGCGACAAATGCTCACTCATGCAAGTTGGGGAGTGAAGCCCAGCCCTTGTAGTCTGATCCAATAGAAGAGCTAATGTAGGTCAAATTGCTGAAAAGGTTCTGACAAAAAGGTATAAGAGCACAGTGCATTATTTTTGGAGTGACAAAACAGGAGACTTAATCAATATTAGGCAGGTAGTCATAATGTTATAGTATAGGGCCGGGAGCCTATTCCAATAAGCTCTGAGACACATCGGTGGGATGGTGCCAACCCTTTGCAGGGCACAAACAGACTCGCACTGACTCACTCAGTCACACATACACACCACGAGCAATTTAAAGGCAGGAATCAGCCTACAAACCATGCCATGTAGAGTACCCTCAAAGCAACTGGAGAACATGCTAACTTCACCCACACAGCCTGGAGGCAAGATTCAAATCCCCAACCATGGAAGTGTGAGGCAACAGTGCTAACCCCTGAGCCACCAGGCCCAGACAATATTTTTGTATTAAAATACAATACATTTGGGATGTAAATAGCAAATCTCGATTCCAAGTTGCTGGCTGGTGGTGCATTTTTATTGTTTCTGTGAGAAGTTAGGTTAAAGGTTATGTGCCACACTAATGTGAACTTGCAATGTTTGGGACTACTATTGAATGCTACTAATTTTCTAATCTAACCAATTTAGTACCACACTTTTTCCCAATCATGAAGGGCAGTGAGGAGGAGGTCATTTATACTCAAATCACTGTTCCTGTCATGATCTGTTTCCATAAGTTCAGCAAATGCATTCAACAGCCCACAGTCTCCCCTTATACGGCATATCTGACCCATCATTATCATGGTGAACAGCATCTTTGCTGTTTTTTCCTCAAAATAAGAATGTTACATCCCCTGTCCTGGGTATCAGATGTAGCATTTGAGTCAAATGTAACAAAGATGAGGACGTGAATAGAAAGTTCGGCAGATTAAAAAATGTGCATTGTATAAGTACTGTATGTGTCTAACTAGATGCAAAGTGTTATCCCACCAGTCAGTATAACTTGCTTTTGAGATGTTCACTCATTCTATGACCACACTAACAATAAGGCTGAGTAAGTGCAAATGCATATATCAATACAGGACCCCTTGAAGATGAGCTGTACCAAAAAATTCTGTTCTATCTTTATTATCTTTGTTTAGGTTAGGCTTTGATCTAGCCATCCTCTTGCTCATGGTGCAAACTATGGAGTCAGATCAGTGTCATAATTCACAAATAAATATTATGCAAATCACAATGTATTTTCTAATTCACAAATAAATGTAACATGTATCACAAATGTATTTTGCATCTACAAACCACTCGCCATTTATGAAACTCTTTTCACCCTAAACATGTGACACCGCTCACATTTCATTCATCTTTATTATTTCAATACTGGCTGGAAATGCAGTGATACATCAGTCAGGAATGTTTTTAGAGCCTTATAACTAAACTGTTTTCATTTTTTTTTTTGTGATGACTGTGAGGACGAGTGACATTAAACAGGTTAATACAACAATTTTCATTACAAATTATATTAATGACAATAATCTAAAGGTAAAATGGTAGCATTTTCATAATATTTGCACAAATTTCAGACTTTCTTAGTATGTACTATATTCTGTTTTTATGCTTTAATGACATGAGCTGGCGTAGACTGAAGGTTTGTGTAAAACTATATGAGCCATTTTAGATCCAATCTGTAGGCAGAACACACGCTTCAGTAGAAGAGATTGCAAATGAGGAAAAATCTGACCTTTTGTACAAAGCAGTTAACACGGTCAATTTCACTAATTTGCGAACATTTAAACAGGAAACTAGAAAAAGGTACAGAATCCTGAATATTAAAAAAAGAAATTGGACATGTACTCTATTTAGTTTAATATAACTTCCAATTTTAAATATAAGGGGAAAAAATGATTTTCATTGTGGTCTCAGACTTTTCATGATGGTGTTTATTAAGAAAAGAATATAGAAATGCCCTCAAACATAAGAGATAATCTGCAGGTTTATCTGTTACCATCTGCAAACAAAAAGAGCAGGAACTTATTTTTTTACACAGATCATTTAGTGCAACATCTAACATTATAATTATAAGATATCACTGCATAAGATGTGGAGACATACTTTATGCAATGCTGCGTTACGGCAGAGACTCGGCTCGGATAGTTAGCGATCTATGAGATGATAAGCACGATGCCATAGACTGCAGGATTAGCATGAAGATTTGGAATCTCCTTATTCTGTTATGATGTGAGAGTTGGATGAACTAAAGGACTAAAGTTCTTCTGAAGTAGTCTTTTAGGCAGAGAAAAAAACAAGGGCTTGTTCCGACTGGTGCCGTTGCTAACGGTGGTAATCAGATGGCATGTAGAAAAATATTTTTTACAGCATGTAAAAAAAAACACCAAAAAATTTCAAATAAAAAATTAAAACTCCACATTTCCTTAGAAATAATTCATCCTGGACTCCACCGAACAGCACATACCTGTACTAAAGCATAAAATTATAATGCAACAGTTAATTCTGACAAAGTAATCTGATTGGACAAGAGGCATTCCATGAGGGGTGATATAGAGCATAACAGCACTGCGACTCTGTGTCACAGGTGTTCTAACAATCATTATTACACTAACAGTCGGTGAAAGCCTGGGTGAAAGTAGGTCGGTACGGTACGCGGTACCGGAAAGAGAAAAGCACAGCTGACTGCCAAAACCCACATTTAAAACCAGTTACTGGTGCACATTCAGCAAGAAGACAAATCTGATAATGTTATATCTATATTATATATAGTTATATCTACATTTATATTTAAATTTAGGCATTTGGCAGACGCTCTTATCCAGAGCGACTTACATTTTTATCTCATTATACATCTGAGCAGTT
>JAOVVB010000037.1:15085351-15104084 GCA_028570985.1 Heterobranchus longifilis
CGACTTACATTTTTATCTCATTATACATCTGAGCAGTTGAGGGTTAAGGGCCTTGCTCAAGGGCCCAACAGTGGCAAATTAGTAGCTGTGGGGTTTGAACCTGGGATCTTCCGAACCGTAGTCCAATGCCTTAACTATAGATATATATATAATATAGATAAAAATATCTATATTATATATGTTATATCTATATTATATCACCTCCATGGTTCAGCTTTTGGCGACATAGTACTGGTAAGAATTTAAAACCACGTTTCACTCATGTTAATTACATTAACTCTTGTTGCTAACTATTAGTCATGCCAGTCATGGAATGATATGTGTTGGCGGAGCAAAATAGCTGAATAAATAAACAAGCAAATTATATAAATGGTGATTGTAGAATGTTCTATAAAAGCAATATCACACTCGATGTGGTGCTGCTGTACTGAATATCAGTATCATGTTTTTTACGGTAGATTTTTTTCTTTTTTACATTTACTTTTTACTGTAACTACATTCATGTTCCCATGTAAAATATACAAACTACAGTACATTAGGAGCTGATGGTTAATGTCCCTCATCAAAGTGAGGGTATAGGCTATGTATTTATATACATTATGTATTTCATGTTTCATGAACTCTATGGCAGATGTTTTGCTTTCTTCAGCCGGACCTCAGTATTCCCCAGAAGAGAGTGAACCTCAACATGATACGGAGTAATGGGATTAAAAACTATGTTTAGAGAACAGAGTGGATTGAGTGGATAGCTTCATTAAATCCTGGTTGTTGGAGCTCTGTGCTGCAATACAGCCATCCAGAGGAGACTTGTTTAACAGACTGAGCAGATTGAATCAGCAGCCATCTGCCGGACTAATTCACTTACATTATTTCTTTTAAGAGCAAATAGAAACACACGTTTTGACCTTATGGACTTTTTCATCTCTCTCTCTCTCTCTCTCTCTCTCTCCATCTGCTGTTCCTTTGAAGAATCCAAAGCTCAATTCCCTGCAGTAACTCGGTTTCTTAAACACTGCCAGTAGAAAGGTGAGGCTAAGCCGTGAACCATGTGCTTCACACTTCCCCTAACCCACACACACATGGCCACAGCCCTATAAATCCGGTGTGGGTGTCAATAAGTTCCGATGTGCTTGCTTTACTGGGCGCTTTATTCTTTTCACTTGTTCACATCAGGAGCGAGGAATGTTACACCTGTGCCGCAGTGTGGAGAATGAGCATGCAAAAGGGAAGAGCACTACACTACATGGATCCGAATATCCATGCCCCAGGTCTGACCCTATAAAAATACCACAATGACACAGCCCCAGCATGATAATGTGAATCTTGCGCCAGTGTTTTCCAGCCCTCGGCAAAGACGCGCCTTCGTTTAGTCAGAGGATTTTGGTTGTTGTTGAGGTCAAACAGATTGTTCAAGTCCACAGACACAGTGCACGAACCTAAACACCCATTGTAGAAGAAACAACATGACTGCCATAATAAGGTTTTTCTCTCAAACCTGGGAGCGTGTTCCTTGGCGAACAGGGTGGGAAACCTTCATCACAGCATGCAGAGCTTTCTTTAGCAAAGTTATCACTGTAGCCACTATAAACTGTAGTTAGTTTTGAACGCACTTCTGGTAATTAATAATAATATCTTGAATGTATTTGTCCATTCAAGGGGTCAGTGTTAAACCGGTATGCCTCACGATACAAGAGGTGAGTGGGCAGTGCGCAAGGAAACTTGGCATGGTCAGAGTGGATCAGAGCCCAGGGCAGTGGAAGAAGCACCATGGCCAAAGACCTGTCTGAGAAAAACGGGCCATTAGCATACCATTTAGACATGAGAGGCCCTTTTAATGGAGCACTTAAACATAAAGAGAAGTTCAAACTTTCCAGCAATTACGTCAGTTACTCGGCCTATCTCTGTGCCGCAACATTGAGTGGGAGAGCTGTCTCATATGGATTTTCTCTCAGCCCATATATTCGCTCTCTTTGTCATTTTCTGTGTGTCGAGGATTGTCGTTCTGCAGCTTGGTAACTGAGAACAGAAACAGATTTCTCATATCCCTGGGTGGAAAATGATTTTCTCCCTTTGTGCTCAGGCACAAGTAGGAAAATAAGCCCTCAAGCATAAAATGCAACTGCGACATTTGTTTTACGGTCCGCGGATTTCAAACTGATTTCCTCCTCCTAACCAAAGAGAACAGTTGGCAGTGCACGCTATAGATTCGAACTTGTTGCCATGGGGTTCCTACAAGTGTTAACCAAATGGAACATGAATGGGAAAAACGCTTGTTTTTTCTCTGAGTCAGCTTGCTTTTTTTTTTTTTTGCCACTTCTATACGCCGCAGAACGCTGACGGAACGAAGGCTGTCTCTGCTGCGTCCTCCAGCTTTTCAGGTGCACGGGAGAGTCCAGAGCTACAGTACCAGAGAAGATGCATGCGTGAAGCATGGCGACCCCAGCCGCTGTTGTCACAGAAAACTGTTCATTACCAGCACATTATCTAGCTTATAAAGGGGGAAACAGGCAGGGGGTGGGGAAGAGAAGAAGTGGGGAGGTGGAGAGTTGTGGTTATGGGAAAAGTCTGGCAAAAACAGCCCCTAGCCTCATGGACACCCAGCCTCAAATGCTCCTGGGAGAGTTTCAGCTAGCTAGAAACACTCAGCTCATCAGGACAGCCATTCCATGCCAGTTCAAAAGCAGCCTAAAAATAAGTGACAGATCTTTGTGGGTTTATAAAGCAGACTATTTTTTGATATTTGTGCTCATTTTGGTAATGGCACACAAACAATTAGAAAACAACACCAGATGTGCCACAGCATTTAGTATGATTTGTTTTCTTGTTCTACCAGATCATATTTTCTTGGCACGAGCCTTACTGGACCATAGTCAACCCGAGGCGGCTTCTTTAACAGGCTTGACCTCTGATCCAGATCTGATGTTGAGGCTTGCTCTGTTTGATGTCCAGCCTTCTGCTAAATCTCTTACGCTTTGCGCTAGGAAGGAATAATTATGTTAAAAGCTGTGTTTATCATGACCTGAGCTGTGTATCTTCTCTCCTTCACATTTGGCATACGAGACCCTTTAGCTTTGGCAAGGGCATGCATTGTGTAGACCCAATAACTTCTGAAACTAATGAATAAGCACAGCCATAATTGCCATAGAAATAACTCCCTAGGTCTGTGTGGAAGACAATTAGCTGGGCACATTGAAATAGTAGGAAGATTTATAGGATGATGGAGTGGTTATGATTGCTTGTGTATTTCTGGTGGGATGGGGGTGGGGTTATCTAGTGCCCTTCCATTCCTTATGTTTCTATCAGGATTAGCCTATAAACAGTTACATATGTGGAGCTACCCCTGACATTACAATGTAGGACTTTTTTTCTTTCTCTCAGTACGGCTGGATGATTGATGATCCAATTTACTGGAGAGTTATCATGCACCTAAATACAAACGGCTGCATGGAGGGGTGGGTTGCTTACTCGTCTACTATTATTTTCCAAGACCAAAAATTTCATCTGCATTCCTAGAATCGGCAGTGTTTTAGTGTGGCTAGGCCCTAAATTCTCAGTGCGGTGATTTTGTTGCAATTTCGATTTCAACGCGTAGGTTTGAAATGTGCCTTTTTATGGACAAACTACAAACAAAACAACAACAGTAAAGCTTAAGACTTTTTACAGCTCAAGGACACAGAAAAGGGAATATCCTTATTATATTTATTTCCATAAATGGAAATATCCAAATGCTAAGACTGATCTACCCTGGATACACTTACAGTAATAATCTCTAATTAACACTAACCTCCAAGATCAGGCAGTTGATTGGGGCCAGCACATGCCGGCCATATGCACTGCCCTCCACCTCCAGCTCATGGCTCTGAGCTATTTACATTCGGATGTCCTACTAGAATTCATCATGGCCCTCTGCAGGGATGACTGTCAGAAATTTCCAATCCAGTTTGCTTTGCTAAAACAGACCGGCCAGAAGCAGCTATTAGCAATTGGCCATTTGAGAGCCATTCGTAGTTATGACAGGGTTGACCTCAATTTGGCCACCATTCATCTCTGCACAGAGCTGTGATTGCCTCTCTCTTTCTTTTTTCACCTCCTAAAATCTGGCTGACCAATTTTTTCGTATTAATTTTCAAATCTGTGCTAAGTCTGTCACTTCTGCGCTTGGCTGGCCTCACCACTCCTCCCTCCGCTGGGTCTTTGTCAGCAAGGCAAAAGAAAGCCAACTGCAACACAAGTGGACCCTCAGAGGGTTTCACAGATTTAAATCAAAGAAACTTCTGGGAAGGGGGATGCTCGGATAGGGATTGAAAACAGCAAAAGTTCAAAATCTCCAGCAAGGCATTTTAATTAACCCGACCTGACAGAGTGATTTTTGTCTGTGGGAGAATAGCAGTCGAGTAAAAAGGGTAGGGGGTCTCTTTGGAAGTCGAGAGAAGCTAGTGGAGAAAGCCTTCCAGCTCATAGACGGTGAAATCACATGGAGACTCAACAAGCCCGAACAATGACCTCCTTTTCTTGCATTCACTTTTGTCAACATGAGAAAATTAAAAATGCTGAACATTATGAAGAGGACCCTAGAAGGTGAAGGTCGAATGCCAGAAGCTTACACATTGATGAGAGAGTTTAGCAGCTGTGGCGGTGTTCACTTTGAATAAGCTGGAAATGCCCTGAGTGGCCCTGGCCCAAGGAAAACAATGTTCCGCGCTGACTGGCAGTGGGAACTCTATCCTTCTGCAAGCAAGCCAGTCGTGGTCTGACATGGGCACCGAGGCCCTTGCTAAATCAGGCCTTATTATGTTTACAGCGGCTTCACTGTACAAAGAGGAGGGAAATGGAGGACAGGAAAGGGCTGAGCTGAGCAAACGCTACACTGTGTGGTGAATCAAATGAATAGGGAAGCACTCCAGTCCATAAAACCACAATTGTGCTTTGCTACTTTGAGGCACTGTGTAGAGATCTCAGCACTTTTGCAACTTTCTTTTGGAAACGCTAATGGTGATTACCACAGAACGTTGCGCTTTAACAATGGTGCTAGTGTTATAGGATGAAATGTGGAAATAGGAATTTGACAGGATTCCATGAGATGTTAAATGTGCCAGTTCTCTGTGGGTGCTCAAAATGTAGCCCATAAAAGCAGCCCCACTGGCCTAGATTGCGCTATATGCTTTAGATTACCGTTAGCGAGATCCGTAGGTCTGATTTCATTAATTTATTCCACCTGCACAAATATAGCTGTGATATGAGATATAGGACATTCTGCTACTGCAACAGTCAGATTAGCCAAGGTGCCTTTGGTTCCCCCCTATCTGTACCGTCCAACAGTTCAGTGGCTTGCGCTCTGAATGAGATGGGTAAATTGCGGTTCTGTGGCAGACGTTTAGCTCTTTGGGAAGCATTACAGTTGGATTTAAAGTGCATGAACAAATACTCAGGGCAGATAATAGCTTCGCTGTCATAAGTTCCCCGTTCTCCCAGGCACCAGAGCACATAAACACCAATCAGATAACTTTTACACTCACTGGCCACTTTAATGGGAACACCTGTATACCTTGTGATACAGGCATTACTCAGCAGTACATTGCACGGCACACACAGGAGAAGATTTTTTAGTTAATTTTCATATCAAATATTAAAATAAGACAAGAAATTATATCACTATAGTTTGAAGGGTTAAGTAGTTAAAAAAACATAAAACAAAAACAGAACATATTTAGTGCAAGGGTTAAATATTTCATCAGACATATGGGAGATTTTTTTATTTTTACCCACCTCTGGGGAATAAAAATAAATAAATTAAGAAAAAACCCAGTGTGTCACAGTAATTTTATTTAGGTCATACACTTTATGTCTAAATATAAGAGAGCTTGTTTCTGCTTATCATAAGGAAAAAGTACTGATAAACTAACATTACATAACATCTAGTTTCATATTTAAATTTATACTATGAAGTAAATAACATCATAATCATCAATATACAATGTATAAGATAATACATTTATTTTACAATTATGTTATTTTAAATTAGTATGATGAAATTTTATTATGTTTGTTTTATTTTAATTGTACAGCAAGTGATGCAGGGAAAAGGTTCACCCTGAAAAAAATAAAATAAAATCTACCATTACTTACAGTACACCTGAAATGAAAATTTTGACAGGACACAGTCTGAAATTTAACGTATTCATGCATTTCTTTTCCATGTGGTTGAGGACAGATGTTGTAGATTCGAACTGCCCTCAGTCTCAGCTACACTGTCCCTGCCAGGCCTTTCCTCCCTGTTGTGTCACTATATTCTCATTCTTCTGAATTAATTACAATGAGCAGGTAGAGAACAGAGGACTTCCTCTTACAATCGGTTCATCTAAAGCCTGATAATGTGTGAATATTGTATAGTATACTATACATGACTGGGTTACAATGTAAATGTGAAACGGACAAATAATATCTCATGACTGCAAAACAATGTCCTGCCTCACCAGTGCTTTGTAATCCTCATATCACTCTAAATACAGTATATACTGTCTATACTCTACATACACTTTATGAATATTGTTGACTGTCTGTCTGTGGAAATAACTTGCCTTTTAGTCTGATTTTCCTTTATTCTGTTTCTCTTTCCTCCATTCCTTCTCTTCATCTCTACCTTCTTTCCTTCTAGTCATCTTTTCTTTGTTCCACCATTTCTTCTTTTTCTCCATTATTTGATCTGTCCTATCATCCTACTCCTCTTCTTCTTTTCGTCCTTCAATCCTTCTTTTTTCATTTTCCTTCATCCTTCCTCTTTTCATTCCTTTCCTCCTTTCTTCCTCATTTCCTTCATTCTGTCCTTCTTTTTTCCTTCCTTTCTTCATTTCTTTCTTTCTTCATCATCCCTTCCATCATTCCTTCCTTCCATCCGTCCTTTATTACTTTATGGCTTTCTTATTCATTTCCTTCCATTTTTCCATCATTCCTATCATCCTCCTCCCCATCTCATTTCTATCCTTCCATCATTCGTTCATTCATTCATTCATTCATTCATTCATTTCATCTTTCCATCTTCACTCCCTTCCTCCTTCCTTTTCACCCTTTCTTCTTTTCTACCCTCCTCCTCCATTTGCTTTCTCTCTTCCTCCCTTCCTTCTTTCCTTTTTCCTGTCCTGAACCAAGCAAAGGAATGGCAGGACAGAGACAGACAGGATAGAAACACAGAAGCTAATATTGCATTGCCACTTCCCACTTTGTCCATTTCCTTTCTTTCACCCTTCCTTCACCCACCAACTGATTGGAAGAGTGACGCTGAGATCAAGTGTGCAGGACACAGAGGGTCGAATGCTGTGTTCCCACATGTCACATGTCACTTTGCTGAAACTGATGGAGAGTGCAAAGTGCTCTTTCCATGTGAGACCTGCCAGTTCCGCTCATGCCCCAGCCAGTCTGATGTTTGGAGGACCGAGGAACACAGACCCTCCAGAGAGCTCAGGACCTGCTCTAGCTGCATGATGTCAGTCTCAAGGATCTCAAATAATAGGACCATGCACAACTCTCCTTGATGTTTTTTTTTTTTTTTTTCCAGAGCGTTTCCCACAGCCTTGTAGTGATGATGGAGACTACTCAGAGATCGTGAACTCATCTGGAACCCAATAATGGAAAGAGTAAATAAAATATTAAGCAATACTGCAGCCATGAGGAGCCAGCTTCATCTTTCACCACTGTAGTTAGGATATTATTGATGCGGGAATGTATTGCACAGTTTATTGGTTTATAGATTTTTAACCCAAGTCATCAGCTCAGATCAGGTCCTTATAGATGACTGTTAAAACATAAAACTGGTTCCTGCGAAAAAGAACCATCTCTGTAGACTATGCAAATGACCATGATATTGATCATTTTAATTCCCACAGATTACAAGACTTGAGACCAGTCAAGAGCATGAAGTTTAATGTTAGTGCCATATCTGTAACATCGATATGGGAGCCAGACAGTCTCTGAAATGTCTTTGAGAGATTCTGATGCATGAGTCTGCTGAGCAGTTCTGCATTTTAAATGTTTAACTAGGCAGAAAGTTTATATATGTAGCAGGCAGTGATTGAGTGTGCGGCCAGCACATTGTGTATTTACACAGTGCACGCTTCCACCACCAGTGCAGTGACCAGCTACAGCAATTAGGCTTTCATGCTTATCAGGGAGGGCTCGGAAACACATCACAGGCCACGACGGTAGCACCAGACCTGGGACAAATTTACTCGATGGACACTGACGCAGCTATGAAAAAAGAGGAAGGATCCTGCTCTGTTTCAGATAACCTTCATCTTATCACTGGCTACTTAGATATGATATCTCTCCTGATGGGAGCAGACTATAAAAAAAGGGTTAGGTTTATGTTTAAAAAGCTGTCTCCTGCTCTGTTTTAAAGTAAAAGCCTCTAGACAAATATTGTAAATATGGGATGTGTAATAACATTTCTGGGAGGTTTAACATCTTGAAAGGAATTCTGCACTACGAATGACCTTGGTCTATATCTATACAGAGGTCATTCATATTCTTATGTGTTTGTCATCCACCGCAAACCAAGTACTGTAGAGATTTGATAAAGATCACAATATCTCACCATCTAAGCCACTTGAGACCTGCTACGGTTTCTTCCCTTAACAATCTCAGACTTTTTTGTGTCCACCGCTGACTTTCTTGCTCATAAGCATCTACACCAGGAAGCATTAGATTTAACATAAAGTCTGGTCACTGTCATATTTACGACTTGGCTATCTTTCACATGTATCATCCAAGAACAGGTCACTACCCTCATGAAAAGGTAAGAAGTGACCAGTGGTTTTAATGGACTGTTGCTACAGATCCCAGAGAGGATATATTTGTGACATAGTGGGACATTGCCACTGATATATCCTCTTGACCAGACAGCAGGATGGTGTTTATCAGGAAGTGGGGGAAACAGAGTGCTAGGTATCTGATACAGAAACATGCAGTTTGTCACAGATATTTCTTAGCTTGTCAAAAGGTCAACCAGCAGACCGTGGTCTAGTTGTTCCCCCTACAAAGTATTTTATCAGACTGAACAAAGCACTTTAAAAATACTGTTGTAGAGTACATTCATTTAGAAATACAGACTAATCCCTAAGGGGTAAACATTAAAAGGTAACTACTGATGATTCAGTTATGTTAGCTGCTTATTCAGATCTTCATACGCAAGAAATTTTGTGTTCCAGACGTTTATTGCAAGTTCTCCTTACATTCGGACAGCTGTCAATAATCTGCTCTGTAATGCACCAGCCCTTGTAAACAGAACAAAAATAAATGATCTGGACCACCAACATCTAGCCATTTAGGTGAAGTAGATCCCATACAGAAATGTAATATATGTTCATGTACGTTACATACTGTATGTACAGTAGTCATATGAGTTAACTTAGTTAAATTTCAACTGATATATGGTGATGCATACTGTACAAGACAATGTATGCATCACCATATAGCAAATTATATGTTACGAAACCAGTCTCAGAAAAATCTGAATGTCTGTATGTCTATATGTCTGTATGTCTGTCCTGCCAGATTTTATCACAGCATCATGCAAAACTGACTGGACAGAATTGAATGGTATTTGCCTTAAGTTAAATGTATGTCATAAACAAAATAAAAACAAAAACGAGTGTATGCCTCCAAAAAAGGCAAGTACACTATGAAAACTGAAACTTAAAATGAATATGTATGGACAGATCAATTTATGTGCATTCTTCTTCCTGCAGAAAGAATAAAACCAGTTTTTTTTATATATGTTTCGAAACTGTGGTGCTAATTAATGCAGTGATGTGAAGCGATACTAAGAGATAAAACACGGGCTGTTAGAGCAAACATATCCGCAAAATTCAGAGGTGAGGGCGTATAAAATACTCGAACTGACACCAAAATGGTATGCGCTAAAATTAAAATGTTGAGTAAAAGTGATTAGTTATGAAAAGTTAAGAGCTGGATTTAAAAATCTTTTTTAAATAGGGAGTGTTTTTGGCTGACGATGAAAGAAGAACAACTTACGCGGCGTAGGATATTCAACTTTACAAAGCATTTTTCTTTGTATTACAAAGTTAGGCAGACAGTACAGAAAGACAGGCAGACATCTATGCAGCTTACTTTTAGCTTTAATCTTTTAACTATTTCTAAAAACTCTTAATCCGTCAATGACGGGGTCTATACCCAAGTAATACCTACTGTATATACAACATATATTACTTACAGTACATGGCACCAAATCATTTTAACCAGGTGACTCCAAGGTAATTTTATACTGGATGTATTTTGTCAATACACACACACACACACACACACACACAGCATATATACTGCAAATGCATAAACAATATTTGTTTTTATCTATACATACATACAGTATGTATCCCATATATAAAAAGGACCAATTTCATATATGCAACATATATAAGAAATCATCTAAAGTCACTCACTCACTCATCGTCTATACGGCTTTATCCTGATTACAGAATAAAGAATTCCATCCTGAACAGCGCTCTGGGCAATGTGGCTTCAGGAAGAACACTGAAGTAATGAACTGCATTAGAATTATGAGGAAGGAGAGCAAATGTCTAAATCTAGCAAAAAACTTGAAATTTAAAGTATGTAGTTTATCAGGAGGTCTCATTGATGACATGACTGTCACTGATTTGTTGTATGGATCTATAAAGCATTTGCATGTGACATCAGACCCGATGTAAAACCAGACCTATTTTTTTTTTATGGCACCAGGTTTATCATACACGCTAAACAGCTAAATAGACCAGTCTGAGTGTGGGCACCGTGACCTCAGTCACTCGTCAGACAGCACAGATAGCAGAGTGACAGGTGGATGGAAAGGTAGGGAGAAAAGTAGGTCAGAAACTGACATGTTAAATAAATATTACCGTATAAATCTACCAGTGCACTGTCCTCAAAAGTGTTGCTAAAACCGCTGGAGCTTGATAAAAATCAGTAATATCCAATGACTGAAGAACATACACTATTATCTGGTCTCTTGTCATGTGTTCAGTAAAATCCATGGGAATAAATTTAGCCAGCAAGTCATTATTACTTAAGTTAGCGGTATTATCTGACTAAATGGCAAATGTTGTGATTGTGGATCGTGTGACTACAAGAGCTCCATAGTCTCGCCTGGAAAGAAGTCAATTTCTGCCTCACTTTATATCATTCTATATATTTTTCTTATGTCTATTACAGTAAGTCAATGCCAAATCCACCAAATGTTCTTAACCATCCCAGTTTGATCTTACCCAGGTGAGCTGAGTCATGAATCCCATTTGATATTACATTGGAGGTGCACATGATTAGCATGCAATTATGATAGGTAAGGTCGCCTTAACTCCATATTAAGGCAGGTGCATATTGGGCCGTGTGCGAATCAGGCATAAAAATTGGAGAGATCTCACCAAGGAATGGTAGTAGAAAGAAGAAAAACTAAAGCAGTAGTGAAATCAAGGTAATCTTATATAGCCATCCATCTAGGAACCTCTGTAGTCCAACCAGGGACCATGGAGGTCAATGGTGACCATTGTATTTATTCCCATTTTTAGACAACCGTAGTTGTTGACCCTTCAGTCGATATTCACACAAGGTGGGAGGAAACTGGAGAACCTGGAGAAAACCCACCAAGTGCAAACTCTATGCACACAGACCCAACGCGGGAATTCAACCCAGGACCTGGAGGTGCAAGGTGACAGTACTAACCACTAAGCCACCGTGCCGCTATAAATAGCTATAAAACAGAAATTCTATTTGTTTGGTGCCTGTCACAAACATACCACAGGCATTCCTCACCGAGTGTAACAGTGGGAAACAGCATCGGTTTTTCAAGGGAGCAGCGTGAGGAGCAGCAGCAAGTTAGCATCTGCAGGAGGACAGAACCGCAGGTAACCTCTAGTCTGAAGTAAACTTAAAGTGAAGTAAACTTGATCTTCCAGAGCATGAGCACTGGCATTACAGGTAAATCAAATGACACTGAATGCAGTGTTTGCTAAGGCACACACAGTGGTATGATGGCACACGGAGAGGGGGCATAACCTCCATCATCTATGTTAGACTTTTATGAAATTGAGGATTTTTAATAACAGCTAACCGGATAATGGTTTTCATAATTATGCGCATCAGAGTGCTCAATCCGAAATGGCACAGCATCCATTCATCTGTCTCATCACACCTGTGTGATTTCTAAAAACGTGCTCTCTGCACAAGCCATGGCATCTAACAGAAAACTGAGACTAGAGAAGCAGATCTTCAGCATCCAAAGGTTTTTATAGCCTTATTTGGTTTTTAAAAAAACAACAACAGATATGACCAAAAGTAAAAGAAAAATGTATTCGTAACCCGCTTCTTGCATGAGGCCCATTGATCTTAATCCTAAAACCATTTGTGCGAGTAGGTTTCAAAATAGCTAGCTTTAAAATCACTGACCGTACCTTTAATCCAGTCAGCACTTCCGCTGTTAGTTTAGAAAGGCAAATAATTTCTCTTTCCATTACTTTGTTCCGTTCGGTGAAATTATGCAGTAAATGTGATATCATATCACTAAGAAGCTGTAGAAACATGGAAGTATGGGTTAATGCTTGGATTGCACCGGCTGGTCATGGGAGCTGGTAATCACAGTATTTACCCAGATCAAAGTGAACAAGTACGACTGCTTACAGTAATGCCTTTCTAAATCTCTCTCTCTCTCTCTCTCTCTCTCTCTCTCTCTCTCACACACACACTCACACACACACACACATACACACACAATTTTAGAAGCAGTATTTCTCAACCTGTTGACAGAACACGCTTTCAGAATCATCTTTAATTTCCGCAAACTAATGTGATCGCAACATATAATGAATGCCATTCTTTTTAGAAAATCTTAGCATTATATAATATTTATTATGACAATAAATATGATGAAATGTCCCCACAAGAGTCATGTTTCTCCCATAATCGCTGTCTGAGAAAAATGACAGGGTGAGTTGTTTTTGATTAGAGCATTAGATCCGAAAACAGGCGGAGAAAGACAGGGAGAATAAGTTGGCACTTAGAGATTAGCCACATGTAACAGATGCTGCTCATGGATTGAATTCAGGATCAGAGAGTCCGGTAGGAGTCGGAGTCGTGCTGAGCTAATGCACGCGGGCTCTGAACTGAGCCTGCACTGAGTCCAAACGCCTTCTAACCCCCTGCATCACCTAAAGAGTCAGCTTCTCTGTGTTTCCCTTCGTTTATCTCCATCTTCCTCTATCACTAAAGACTTCCTCGAGCTCAGCAAGTGCAGGTGCTTTTCATTATTGAACTTTGAAGTGGGAGCAGTAGTGATGGCGGATCAGCGTTATCCAGCTTTCTCCTACCGTGGAGCCGCAATACCAGCATGGAGCAGAGGGTGCAGGAAGGAGAATATCCATCCAAACCTCCTTCATGTCATTAAAGGAGAATTCTTCCCAACCTCCAGTTTTTAAACAAATGGTTAAGTACTGGATCTGGATGAACTCCAGAAGAAAAGGCTTCAGAAAGCTTAAAGATTGGACTTTAGAGCCTCCGGAGGCAGTGTTATGATCAGCAGTTGTTGCTTCAGCTGATCAGGTCTTGGCTCAGTAATGTGTAAAGTTCTGAGCATGATCATTTTCACACATGAACTGTTCAGCACTTGAGTAACTTGAGTGATCACCATTCAAGTGACTAGAATTTGAAGCTGCACTGTATTTATTAAGTATGAGAAGCATAAAACTGGAACTTGTGATGAAATGTCTCGTGAATGAAGGTGTTAAACCAATTGACATTTACAGAAGAATTCAGGCACAGTACGGTGATGAGACTCTTAGCCGCAGATAAATTATTTGAATACTGCAAACGTTTTTAAAGAAGACCGTACGTTTGCAAATAACGATCCTGGCTGAGGTGGCTCGGAGCCCAATGCAGTCATTCCTGTTAACATTCAGCGAGTGGAACGCTCTCAGGAAAAAATGGTTCTGCATTTGCAAAGCATTGCACAACCTCATAATGCCAACCACATCACTTATACATTACAGGAACTTGGCTGAGAGTTACTGCCACATTCCCTCCACAGTCCTGACCTGTTTTGCATCACATGTTTGGGCCGTTAAAGGAGTTCTTTGGAGGCTAGCGTTTCAGACAGGCACTGTATTCGCGCACTAGTGAAACACTAAGATAAGTGCATTAGTGTAGCAGAGGATTATATAGTGAAATAAATGTAGTTTTTCTCATAACTCTCATAACTGTGTTCTGTTCTTCTGCACAATCATAAGCCCTAGATTTGAACAAGAAAATAAAAAAATCAAACAAATAAAAAATCTTATATCTGACGTTACTTTTCTGTAGTAGTCTCTTTGTTGATCATTGGTTTAGCTCAAACGTCAGAAGGGAGCGCTTGCATCAATTTACACAGCGACGTGATTACATTACTACATCCACGACTCCAGGAAAATATCCTACACTGCTTGGTGCTGAGCCAGGGCTAATTTGTTGTTCAGCAACCCCTGATTGTTGCCTTAGGTTTAGAGCTGACCGCAATGAGCGCATGGTGACACACTACCGTGGGGAAAACATATTTCAGTGTTTGTGCTGATTGATTAAATGCTGAAAAACTCTAAATCCATACCTCATCAATTTCCAACCACCGTTGATGCCAATTTTCCACGAAAAATAAAAGCTGTTATTGATTAATTTTGATGTTTTTTTCTTTCACTACCAGGAGAAACACAAGATGGTCTTGTTGGGTTTGTAACAGCTGATCCAGGGTAAAACGGGTGAATATACTGTAGCTATTCCTTTGGCAAAATAAATGGCACATATTGAGAAATAGTAAATTGTACTTTGGAGGTGGTTAGAGATGTTGAAGCAGGTCATAGGATTCAGGATTAGAAGGACAAAGAACCAAGCCTCCAGTGGAGCAGAAACAGCCAATCCAAGGGTATTATAGGCATTTAGAGCTGGCAGGGAAAGTATTTGTTTGAAGCACTGGCGTCTTGCTTAGCCACGCTTTATATCCGGTGCAATTTATCGCTGTTTTGATTGCCCTTCTGTTATCGGGCCGGCAGTGTTTTCACTGGCTGTGAAGAATGTGCACAGGAATGTGTTGATGTTACTGTAAAGCTTAACACGCATCTCATGCTCAGCACCTCCGTCTCAGACCGATAAGATCCTTTATCAGATGGGAAAGAATGTAGCCGACAGGGGCCTGCCAGACGCCTTACACCAGTCCACTGCCACTCCTATTAGTCTCAGTTAACAAACACACATACACACGAGTACACAAACACAACCCGAGACTGACATGCACATAAAATTTGGAGTTATATGCAACACTTCCATGTCAAATCCAGACCAAGAAAAACTTCCGCTGGATTCCTGGAGCACACGATTTAAAAAATGCGAGCGCTTCAGCTGAGTGTAATGCATTCTGTCAGGGGCGGAATGTTCTAGGACTTCAACTAAACATAGGGCTGACCTGACTGATGCTAAACACATGTGAGTATGAGGAGTGTGCACCTGTGGAGGTTTGGCTGCCGTTGTAGATTTGTTGATATTTTGTGTGGATGTGATTAAATATTAGATCAAGCTTTTAATCAAACATGTGTCTTATCATATATGTCCACACAGTTCGACTGGTATGCCCACACACACTCTATCTACTTAAAGTGTTCTGGTCTATCCACTAAATGATGACTATAAACAATTTTCCTTATACTTACAGTAAAGAATGATGTCACATACCAAGCTGAAAACCAAAGCCTTGGAATTAAAAGGTCCTATCTGACATTTTTGTCCAAACTGAGCTTTCTTGTTCTGTGCTCTGTGACAGTGTATTAAGATAACGTGAGGTGTTTATAGGGGTTTTACAGGGGTTGGACAATGAAGAGGGACTTTGAACCATTCTTCTTGCAGGATAGTGGCCAGGTCACTATGTGATGCTGGTGGAGGAAAACGTTTCCTGACTCGCTCCTCAATAATATTTCGATCTGGTGACTGTGCAGGCCATGGGAGATGTTCAACTTCACTTACATGTTCATCAACCACTCTGTCACCAGTCTTGCTGTGTGTATTGGTGCATTATCATCCTGATACACGACACTTTCTTCAGGATACAATGTTTGAACCATTGGGTGCACATGGTCCTCCAGAATGGTTCGGTCCTTGTCAGTGACACGCCCATCTAGCACAAGTATTGGGCCTAAGAAATGCCATGATATTGCAGCCCAAACCATCACTGATCCACCCCCATGCTTCACTCTGGGGATGCAACAGTCTGGGTGGTATGCATCTTTGGGGCTTCTCTTTAATTCTGCAGTGAGTTGGGCAGTGGTGGTTTTATGTTTTTTGGATACAATCTGGGTTAGCACCCGGACATCCGTTTCAGACAGCTTCCTCTTGCGTCCACAGTTACTCCTGTTGGATGTGGTTCTTCCTTCTTGGTGGTATGCTGACATTAACCTGATCCCGTGGCACTTGATACATCACAAAGACTTGCTGCATTGGTCACAGATGCGCCAGCGAGACACCAACAATTTGTCCTCTTTTGAACTCTTATATGTCACCCATAATGTTGTGTGCATTGCAATATTTTAAGCAAAACTGTGCTATTACTCTGCTAATTAAACCTTAACACTCTGCTCTTACTGGTGTAATGTGCAATCAATGAAGATTTGCCACCAGGCTGGTCAAATTTAGCCATGAAACCTCCAACACTAAATTGGCCAGTGTTTCAGTTTCATTGTCCTACCCCTGTATGGTAATATTATAATAATATGATTACTACTATTAAAATTATATTAATATAATATACATCATGCACAGCACAGTTTTGCTATCTGGAGTGCAAAAACATCTCAAAACAGCTCAGAATGCAGATAGAACATTATAATTCCAAGGGAATTATTTTTCCCTTTTTTTCAGGTGAGGTTGCGGTGGCAGAATAAGCCTGTTTCGTCACTAGTATCTCAATTGCATAAACAAAATTACTGTCTTTTTGAACGACCTCTTAATTAACTTAATTATGGAATGAGCAATGCTCTCACTTTCTCATGCATTAGACATTAATTACTTCCGCACAGCAACTGTAATAATTACTTAATGGATAATGGATAATGGATATGGGTATTAAAGTAATAAGGTGTTTGCTGGGTTACTAAAATCTAATGGAGTATACGATCATTACTGATGCCCTATCACAAATGTTTTCATACAAGATAATCTACATAAGGTCATGGCATTCATATCAGTGTACCAGTGTATCTCTTTTTAATATTAACATATTATTAGTGATATACAGTACTTTCCATGCAAGAGATTCACAGTCATACAGTATTAAAAAGCATTTTGCTGATTAGTTTGCTACCTCCAGCAAGTTCATGACTAAATGTTGAATTTATTTCTCTTTTTTTGGCACCAGGATCATCAGGTCCATGGACTCATCTCACATACAAGATGCTGTGTATAAAACAGAACTGTGTGGCCCAATGAATAATTTTGCCTTTTAAAGATAAAGTAACAACCAGGACTACTGTATGCTGGTCAAATCACAGTCCACTGATTAAACACCTTTTTAGACGTTAACTGGAACGATATCCCAGTCACTTCGATAATGTAGCCATCCAAAAAGCAAAACAAAGTAAATGAGAAGGAATCAGTACTCAAAATCTTAGGCAATATGCATGGTATACAAGGCACTTAGATAAACTTAGATATCTATTACTTAGATAAAGCTAAAAATTCAAACGAATTTTTTTAATTTAGTTAGTAATATGAAAAATTCATATAAATGAGACATTTTTTTACAAAAAAATTTGTACAATATGTATATGATTTAATACATACTTGCTTAATTGAAAATATCATTAATCCAATTATAATAAAACGGAAGCATGTAAACACTTCAATCAGAACAGTCTGACCCGATCCGGCCCGATCAGTATCACTTTTCAATCAGAATGAGAGGGCTGATGTGTAAACCTTCAATAATCAGTTCAATAGGTAAATATTAGATGTAAACAATTGATCTGATAATTTCTTTCTTGTTGTCTCTATCCATTTCTGCCCCAATTTTACTTCCTTTCCTGATTAGTAAAGCACAACTCTCTCCCAATACACAAGGCGGGATTTATCGGGAAAAGATGGGAAGCCTAAACTAACCTCAAAGTTGGAGAAAAAAAAATTTTTTTTCTTCTCTGTCTTCTGTTATATTTCCAACAGTTTAAACGCTTCACAGCGGGCAGAACCTCTTTGCGCAAGTCAAAAGAGGTTTTATTCTGATTAAACGCTTTCAGCATGTAAACACACGTCATATCAGATCAGCTTCAATGTAAACAGTCAAATTGTCATCTTTAATCGGGATGATTTCAGTCAGATTGAAAAAAAATTTGTATATCTAGCTAACATTAATGTGTGTGAATCCAGTCAGAGTAGAAATTTGGCAGTCGGAGGGGATTTAATTAGTTCAATGTCAGCTTAATGTGCTAAGTATAAAACATTCTTTCAAACACACTTTTTCAACACATATGTAAGGTTCTGCCACTAGAGGTCACTGTTTTTATTTTGTAGTTTTTGTTGGCTGACTCAGTTTCCCAGCAGGCACCTCGGTCAGGTGATGCGAGTGCACACCTGAACCGAGGTAGCCATCAATCAATCTATAAATAGCTGTTTAGACTGGGAAACTGGGTCGAGCATTTTTGGTATCCCCACTGTCATGTGTGTGGGCATTTTG
>JAOVVB010000037.1:15117059-15128714 GCA_028570985.1 Heterobranchus longifilis
AAGCAACAGTGAGGGCATAACAGAGATCTTTCCTTTGAGTTAGTGATTAGTTTAGCTCTTCAAACATGAGCTCATTAAGGTGATGGGTTGAACCAGCTGCCGGTGTGGCCATAACCACGGGTGAAATAACTGCACACGATGATGGATCTCATAGCTGTAAACACATTGACCTCTGGGCCAGAGTGAGAAGAAAAAAAGCTCAGCAGTGTGAGCACGCAGAGGTGCTTCAGGAGGCACATGGGAACATCTGTCATATCTTAGTTACTGTGTCATTCCATAACATCAGCTCCATGTAATGCAGTTGTGAAGGGACATTGGGTTTTCTATCACACTCAGGAACAGAAAATTGTTCAAGCAAGTGTTAAAGAATTAAATCACAAGCCCATTCAGGGCGCTGCTAAATTTTTGTGATTTTACTACAGACCCTGTCTGCTCTATTACATCCTTTTCCAAGTGTCATGTCATACAGGTGATTAGTCTGCTTTCCCTGTCGGCTTGGAGCCTCTCCGAATGAATGATCAACCGAGACCTTGTGACCTGTTCTGCTGAGAGCAGGCATTTATTGGGAGGAGAGAGAGAGAGTGAATCTCAGTCTAGCACCTTCACAGCAGCAGCCAACATCTGGAGCTTATCACCGAGGCGAAGTTCACACAGAAATGCAAAGAGAGAAAAAGAGCATGAGAGAGAGAGAGATGGAGAAATGAAAAAGGAGATGAGAGAGTTGCAGTGATGACAGTACTGTTCTACTTGGATTATATCACAATATGTCACATGCCCTTATGTTCTAACAAATGTTAGCTTAGTTAGAAATGTTCCCAGGAAAGGCGAAAAAATGTTATATTGTAGGTTTTTCACTCATGAAACCTTTAAAACATTCAACTTGTGACTGATCTTGAGCGCTTGAGCCAGTCATATTTAAGATAAATAGGCATCGAAAAAAGTGCTGGCTCATGGCTCATGGTCTTTCATCCAGACACAATGCCATTGTTTAAACTGCCTCCCTGACCAGCGGCCTCTCGTAGCGCCGGCCTGCATTAATGAGCAGGTCAAGGGGCGCAGACTCGAAGAAAATCAGGCTTTGTTTAAACAGAATGGGGCTGGCGGAGCTGCCTGGAGGGCATAAACCAAGCCACGAACCACATAATAATACATCAAGCGTAGCAATGCAAGCCATAGCTATAAATTCACTTAAAGGGTAGCTGACATGACTTTGTCATTTTTGGATCACTTGGACGTCTTTGAATTACGGCGCTATTTTGTAAACAGTGTTTATTTATCTTAGAACTTGATCTTCTGACCATGACTAAATTGTCCGCAGCTTCTCTGATTTCAAAAGTTATTTCCAACATAAACTATGTCACTTTTTTTTTTTTTTTTGGTACTTAAAATCCTCATTGTATTACTGGAAGTTGACTAATATGTCTTGGATGCATATTAGTCATCCAATGGACATTAGTCAAGATGAAGATGATAAGCAGGAGTACATCTGGGAGCTAAGACCCAAAGATCACACATTTTGTACACTGGTGGAGTTTTCTCCCAGTGAAACAGAGACTGCATCAACCCCTATCTCGACTGAGCTTTGGTTCAAGTCCAGAATCGTGAGTTGTAGCCGACTGAATGGCCGGGACGCAGGCGGAGGTTAGCTCCGCTGTCTGTGACCATGAGATTGTGAGGGGATCCATATGTGTCGATGTTTGTTTATGACGTAGCCCGTAGCATAGTGAGAAAGGAGCAGCACGTTGATTACCTTTGGGAGCGTCCTAGACCGTATTGAGGATAATTGAACACTGATGAGGTTCTGTTTTTGTGCCTGGAGATAAGAGTAGCATTTTGGTCTTCTTTGACTGCTTGTACTGCCCTCTTGTGGTGTTTATGAGGAAAGCTTTAGCTGAGCAATATTACTGCTGATTCAACACCGATGTTATAATTGGTGTTTGGTTTGGACTCCGCAGATGTTAAAAACTCCAGAATATTTCGTGCTCTGTTGCCACTTTCGATATTCACATAGTCTGTCTTGAGCAATTGCTTATCTGCCATGATGTTGTTGTTTTTTTGTGCTGTTCAGCTCTGGTTGAGATTACCAAAACCACTTCCTCTACACCACAATGGGCAGAAGTGAGGAGGAGGAGATAAAAAGTCCAGGGAATCAGAAACCAAGTCCAGGATGTCACCTCTTGAAATCCCCTCGCCTCTCCAAACTCATAATACTGTGGAAAAAGTCGACCTGGTCTTCAGTTTTACAGGCCATGGAGTCTGGCCCTTGTGCACAGCATGTTTCCCCAGGCCTCATCCCAACAGCCCAGTAATTTGGAGTATGTTAAAGCCCCCCCATCCCATCTCCAGCAGTGTCATCAATCTCACTCACCAGCATTGGTTTATTGAGAAGCTCCAGATGACAAAGCTATTTTGGTTACACGTAATGCCAACATTCCTATGTAAAATGTGGCCTCGACTTACGTACACACGTTATTAACTTTCACTTGTACATTATAAATCAGTCACGATGTATCCGTGCATTGCACACTCATCAGATCGTCTCAGGGGAAGTATTCAAGACTTTTGGTAAATTTCACTCTGAAGAATTTGTGTTATGTGTCAGGTCGTGCTTGTACTATTTGTAATAACATTTGATCAAAATTTCCGTCTGGTGTATCAGTACTAAGCCCACCTTAACCTTAAAAAAAAATAAAGAACATCAGTATACTGGTTTGTTCTTTCCTGTTGACATAAGTAGGCAGAACCTTGGCGTATGCATACAAATGTTTGCCTTAAGAATTGAAATTTTTGGGGGGTTTATTTTATATTTAATTTATTTACATGTCTTTTCTAAATGTTTTGATTGTTTGTATATGCATAAATATGCTTATAGTGTTGGAAATTGATAATATTGATAATATTTTTGGTGTCTGGAAAGGATTATCTGTATTTACATTATTTCTTATGAACAAGGTCAATTATCCACCTTATCATTCTTTATAAACCTAAAATACCCTAAAATTTTGGATGGGAAATGAATCTTTGATGATACAAACTCCATAAAACAAAGCGCTGTACGTTATTGCATTTGGGTCCAATTAAAGGGTTGCAACATTACTGTTTGGATATAGTTTCAACAGAAACACAACATGTGTTGAGTAGAGCATTAACATTAAACAGTCATGAATGTACGTATCTATTGTTAAGCATATGTGTACTAGTTTCTCTTACATCTGCTTTTAAAAAGCCCTCGTAATATAACACAAAGATATTGGATTTTGGCTCTTCCGTCTATCAGTAGGTGGCATGTTGGTTAGTGGTCAACCTTCCACCTCCAGGGTTTAATCATGCCTCCAGGTATGTGTGCGTGAAATTTCTATATTCTCTCTGTGATGGGATTTTTCTCTGGACACTCCAATTTCCTTGCAGCATCCAAATACATGCAGCATAGGCTGATTGGCATGTCCATATTTGCCCATTGTGTGCAGTAATTAGAGTGTATGTGTGTTTGTACCCAACGATGTGTTGGCATCCCATCCAGGGTGTAGACCTAAGTTCCTTAGACCTAAATTATTATTATTATTATTATTATTATTATTATTATTATTATAATACAATAATAATTAAACTGTGAGACACAGTCATGCCGCACCCTTGCATAATTAAATAAAGTAGAGCTATATAAACAAATACACAACTAGTCAGATTGATGTTAAATGGTTTTCTAGCACTAATCAGCTTCTCTGGCTAAATAGGTTTTGTGGAATGTAGGCCACGGAAACCTTTAGCCTTTTCCTGAGTCTGGCTGTTAAATATTTCAAAAGTTGAAAACCGTCTCAGCCTCCTCTCGTGTGGTGTGTTTCTGAGAGATGACTGCAGCAGGCTAGAACTGATTAACAGCCCTGATTCCACCGGGGAAAAATAATTGTGGTATTTTAAAGGGATGGGTTTGAAAAAAAAAAAAAAAAGCATTAAATGTCTGGCACAGTATCAAGTATGCAGCTTAAATAAACTGTTTACATTATGCAGGAAGAATATTTAGTGCATGCTGAAAGGGAAAAGATAAAATGTGCTAACAGAATCATATTTACAGTAGTAAACATCAAATTTTGATTAAAAATCTAAAATTATATGCAATTATCACCCATGATATTAAAATCATTAACACTAAAACCACCTTTTGCCACCAGGGCATGACTCCACAGGACCTCTGGGGATGTGTTGCGGTGTCTGGCATTTTTGTGAGCGGGGTCTCTCTGGATTGGGCTTGTTTGTCTGGCACATCCCGTGGGTGCTTGATCGGATTGAGATTTGGGAATTTCGAGGCTGGGTTGGTGGCTTTGCCTGGCATGGGGCCTGAGTGTTTTGACACATTTCTAAAATGGGCAGTGTTAACTTTTTTCAGCAGCTTGTGCTGCATTGGCTTTTCTGTTGGATCAGGCTGTATCCATATAGGCGTAAATAGGCCTTGGGTGCCCGTGATCCTGTTATTAAGTTAACTTAATTGAATATTTGTCACTTAACCATATTTGTCATATGTACATTACAGCACAGTGAAATTCTTTCTTCGCATATCCCAGTGTCATATCAGAGCGCAGGGTCAGCCATGATACAGCGCCCCTGAAGCAGTTTGCTCAAGGGCCCTACAGTGGAAACCTGGTGGAGCTGGGGATCGAACCGCTGATCTTCTGATCAGTAACTCAGTGCCTTAGCCCTCTGAGTCACCACTGCCCATAATTATGCTGATCGGTGCATATGCTCCGTTTCTTTGTATGCATAAGAGAGTTTCCCCGAGTATGAATACGATGACTGAACTGCCTTACAATTAGCCAGAGGCGATAGCTAGACAAATGAACATTGCTTCTTTCAGTGTAACAATTTTTTATTTTAGTATGTCAAATACTTCCATAATTAGGTTTTGTAACTGGAGAACAAAGGATTTAATCTAGCACTTGTACTGTGACAGGAGAAATAATCAATAAACACCGTAACTCATTGCTCATTTTTGTTTTCATGCTGCAGAAGATAGATATCCCTCAGACGGAGTGATATTCATGTAAATGCTGAAAACACCACAAATTGTGGGGGGAAATTTTGAACCCTGCACTCCTTTTGGGCTTTTGGGTTTAGTATCACATTATTTTTTATTACCAGTGGGTGTAATAGTGAATTACCTGATTCGGGAAGATTGTTGCTGGCAGGTTTAGATGAGGATTGGGCGGAGGGATTTAGCAGTAAGAATGATGAAGCTGTCTGGAAAGTATCTAACATAAGAGGCAGAGATGTAGTTTGTTTTTTCTTTCTTTCTTAAAAAAAAAGCCTGATAGCAGAGTTCCGAATGATGATGAGTTCGCGCATGAGTCCAAAGTAACGACAAATTTATTAGAATGAAAAATAAATATACAGATGCAGAAAACAAACACCAGCCTAAAATGCTTGCGTGAGGAATTATGTTTATAACAGTAGGTTACATTAATGATATGGCATTTTGATTTTTTTTTTTTTTTTACGGTGCTGGAGTGTTTTCTGCATTTCTCTAGGCTGATAGGAAAAGTCAGCTCAGTCCTCTTTTCTTAAGTTTCTTTTGGCCTTCTAAGCCAATGATAAGACATATCCCAAGGAAAAACCAAAGATAAATCATACTACATGTTAAAAAAAGTACTGCGTTCGATGATTTATTTTTCATATGTTTGCAAAATAGAATCAAATAGTTTTAAATGTAGAAAAAAAAACTGAATGAGTCCATCGAAATGAACCTTACATTTTCTTTCAGCCATTCCACTTTCCTTCCACCTCCCAAAAACATGATAGTAGGTAGATCGATAAATCTTATTTGTTTGAGTGCAAAAATATTAATGAACTATTGTCTCATCGTGAGCGGAATAAAGTGGTGACTGAAGAAACATGAATAAATGTATTAAGCTAATTTGTAAAGCTAATAATATGAATAACCAGAATAATTTCAGCATAATTCCCTACCATTTAACTGTTGCTTACACTCTGACTCTTGCAGCATTGTTTATTCTTTGACACTTATTTGAAGTGTTAGAAAAATGTGCCTGTGCCCAATAATCAGCACAAAATGAGCACTAATAGCAATAAAGGACATTAGGACATGAATATTTATTACACTGTCTGTTGTATAATCTAATATTTGGTTATTTTGGTTAAAGCACGTTTAACTTTGATTATAATACTCATTCGCCATGGCACTGTTCTGACAACATTATGTCTCAACATTTATCTCCATCCAGAGTTTAATTCATTTTTGGCCGAAATCTTATGTAAATGATGGGGTAATAGAACTACTCCGTAAAGTTCTCTCCAGCACATCCCAAAGACTTCAACTCGGTTTAGGTTAGGACTCTGTAGTGGCTAACTCATGATATGATTCCCCATGCCCCCAGAATCACACTATGCCCATGCCATCAGAAAAGAAAAACTCCATTGATGTGATAAGCTGGTCATTCAGTACATTCAGGTCATCGGCTGACTTCATTTTGTTGCCACATAATGTTGCTAAGCCTAAACCTAGACGCTTCCCTTCTTACCCTGGAATAGAGTCAATCTTGTAGACTAATTTGATCACATGACCTTTTTCCATTGCTCCAAAATCCAATCTTTAATCTTTATTCTAACAAACTGAAGTCTTTTTTTCTTATTAGACTCACTAACAATTGGGTTTTTTTATGGCCTCACAGCTGTTTTCTTCGAAAATTCACAATAAAATCTTCACCACAGCCACAGGACACATCTTCTGACGTGGTTACCCACTGTATCGGTTATGGTTAAAACAATTGTTGCATTATTAATCAATGTAGTAATCATCCACTCAATGACTCTTAAGCATTTGTTATTGAAATCCAAATGATACTTGGTATATTTGCTCAGGCAGTATATGTGTGTTTAAACAGCAATCAGAACTTTTGCAATATAGTTTTTAAAATACTGCAAATGTTTTGTTTCCTGCAAGACACGATTAAGCAATTGAAAGGAGAGCTGCCCTGTTTATGAACCCGTTTATCAGAGACCGATGAGCAGGTCTGGTTTTAGTGCCGAGTTGAAAAGTGCACTAGAGCAAAACATCAAAAAAAAAATAATGTAGATAATATTCTTTCAAGCAGGAACAAGAGACTACAGTCGGCACAGAAAATTTTGGAAAGACAAGCATGACTTGGTCTTTTCCAGTCTTCAACTATCCTGTTTAGGTGGGCCTCTTCCCACTGCAGCCTCAGATTCCTTTTCTCGGCTGCTGAAAGGTGAGGAACCAAGGACGAGATCTTTCACTGCTGGCGATCATCATTGTTTTTCAGCATGTGATTATGTGAGCAGTATGTGATCACGTGAGAAAAAAATTATTTGAAGGTACATTTTACCATGAAATAAAAATGTGATATCTTGAGATTTACAGCACTGTGCAAAAGTCTTGAGCCACCCCTCATTTCTCATATTTTGTGTCCAAAGAGACAGACTTTCTTGTATTTTTAATGTAATATTGAGGAATAGTTCTCCAGGCTTCCTGAACGACACTTGGCTCCTTGGCTCTCTTTTTTTTTAACGAAGTTTTGGCTCTCATTTTCATTCCAGTCCTTTTACCTGAGCAGTTTCGGAGAAATGTTTATTGTTAAGCCACACAGTGACCTATGAATCACTTAAAGAAAAAAAAAACCCACAAAACATCCAACATAAGGCACAAATTAATGAGAAACAGGTGCAGATAATGAAAGATGATCAGGCTGGTGATTAATAGACAGTACTGGTGATGCTGAATGCTGAGTGGCTGGAGCAGACGAGAGGGGAAATGAGGTTGCTGCTGAGGTTGTTACATAAACAAGCAATTTTTTAGTTGTATCTTTAAGCACTTTGCAGCTTGTCACAGTTGTTCTCATTTCTTTAATTAAATCTTATAATTTAATACAATTTTATATAAAGAAATAAAGGGGGCATGGTGGCTTAGTGGTTAGTGCTGTTGTCTTGCACCTCCAGGGTCCGGGTTCGATTCCCACCTCACGTCTATGTGCTTGGAGTTTGTACAGTATGTTTCTTTCCATGCTTGGTGGGTTTCCTTCCACAGTCCAAAGACGTGCCGATTATGCTAATTGGTGTTCCCAAACTGCTTGAAGTGTGTGTATACGTTCTGTGATATAAGCCCTGTGATGGATTGGCACCCCATCCAGGGTGCACCCCTCCTTGTACCCTAAGTCCCCTGGGATAGGCTCCCCAGGCCCCCTGCAACCCTGTATACAGGATAAAGCGGTACAGACGACAATGAGGTGAAGAAATAAGGGGTAACATTTGCACTGTATGTGAAAGGTCAGGTGACGACTGTGCTGTGTTTAAATATGGTGTAAAAATTTGCACATGATTAAGTCAATTTTCTGGGTTCTCCATTTAATATATGTAATTCAAAGTGCATGTCTCAGGGGTTACCAGATTTTCTAAATAATGCTTATGATTGTAATTACTTGTAAGGCTTGCATACCAATGCACACACTTTTTTTTTTTAAAGAACACACATTGTAAACTTGAATGAATTTTCTACTCGTTATATTAAATATAAAAAAAAAAAGCTACACCACAAATAGTGGATTCCGAAGCTGCATCTGGTTGCTGATGCCAGACTTTGCAACCTTATAAAGTCTGAACCGTATTCCGCTTCTCATTATGGAGCTTTTAAAATGCAGGACCACACTAGCAATGAGAATAGCAGTGATAGCAATAGCAACAGGGTAAACAGGGGTGTCTGGGAGAGAGCAGATAAATGACTTTAGAGCAGACGGCATAAATCCATGTCCTGAGATGTCAGGCGATGGCATCAGCAGCAAGCAAAAAGAGAGAGGGCAAGTCATCTAATCAGTGGTCATGGGGTCTCCCAGGTCTTATCTCCAATCACTTCTCGGTGCTGTGAATCTTCTTCACGGGCAACGCACGTCTCCTGTCAGCTGTGCCACAGAGGATGTTTACTCCACCCATCACTTAGCAACGATCGAAAATCAAGGAAGCCCCTTTTTTTGTTGTTGGAGGTGTCATGGAAAGAAGTGGCCTTTTCAACAAGCGATCTATCAGTGCTCGGGATCTGACCACAACACAAAAGACAGAGAGAGAGAGCGAGATAGGGAGTGTGAGCGTAGGTGTGTTACTCAGAGATGGGATCGCCCCACTCCACTGAAAAGCATGTTCCCTGTGAAGTTTAGCCAAGTGGAACCGAGCTGCCTTCCTGCCGAAGAGAGGAAAGTGCTGGGACACTGGAGATGGTGCTGACGATAGTGTCGACAGTCACCACCCCTCGAACGATCGCAGGTCCCGATAGAGGAAACTCTAATCTGCCAGTGCAAACTGCGTCAGCAGAGCTCAGGTCAGCTAGGAGCCGCTCTTGTCATATCTGTGTTGTCAGGCGCGAGCATGGTGTTATAGATATGATAAACACACTCCCTGTAGTCTGGCCTGTGGTAAGTTTACTGACTTGTGCATTGACTTGACTACTGCAAGCCTGTAGAGGTTTATTAGCTTTTATTTCCAGGTACGGCTGAGTAAGAACATGCTGCAGGGCAATTTTTTTATTTTATTTTTTTGCCTAAATTGCCCCATAAAATGCACAGATCTTAACCGTATCTAATCTCACTTGAGGGAGCACAAAAGTATCTTTAAAATAATTGTGCTTTAAATCAACAGCTGAGCACGGCCATTGTAAAAAAAAAAGAAACGGCCCATAAGTCACTGATACTCCATGCCCGTGGAATGTCTCTAAATTGAGAGGGTGCTAGGAGCTAGGAAATAATTCATGGAAATGCTAACTGTCACACGTTATGATGGAAAATTTACAGGTAATTAAACTGAACAGCGCATGGGAACCGAACAGCTTGCCCCAGGAAGATTTTCCCTCTTTCAGGATTCATCCGAATTTCTTGACGTTTCCTGATGCTAGGGGTTCTCAGAAATCTAAAATAGCATTTTTTCAGAAAAAAAGCACTATGTATTTATCTGTTCTCCCAACTAGAAGGGTGTGACTAGACAAGTTCATGACTATAAATCTTCAACCAGGCCTCTCTTGCTTTTTCGCTCCGACCACTACACAAAAAACATTGGCAAAGCAGCGCGACTTGACCCTAGGGATAGAAAAAAAAGCAAATGTATTTACGTGTCTATTTATTTTTTCCTTTTCCATTTATACACTCGCGCTTAGGATGGGAACGCTGATGTGGCTGGCCACTGTGCGCTTATAATTAATGAACTGTAGCCTCGCCTAAGTGGAGTGTTTTGGTAAACATAATCTTTATGAGTGTGAGAAGCTACAGTGTTCCAGGATATCCTGGCAGCCTGTGCAGATCAGGCGATCAGGCATGCTCAGACTGTAACGGAAAGGCAAAAAGAAAAAATAATAATAATAAGGAGGAAAAATTACAGAATGAAGTCATTCTCTCTGATGTTGGTGTGAATGTGAGTGCTTTTAAAAACATTCGCGCCAATGCGACTGACCTCAGTGCTAAAAAGCTGGGTGACCTCAGAGCTGGGTGGAAAATTTCCCAGCATCTGATGTTCCAGACAGCATTTGATAGGAACTGTGAGTGCGGCTTGGCACTGGAAAAATAAAAAATCATTTTAGTTTTATTTATACAGCATTTTTAACAATTGACATTCTCTGAAAGCAAACCAGAGGTCTCAGCTGCGAAGAAAAACTCCCTGAGACGGCGTGAGGAAGAAACCTTGAGGAGGGCCAGACTTAAAAGAGAACCCATCTCTGTATTAAAAAATACTACCTGTATGCTGTTGTAGAAGAGGAAAGATGAACAACACTAAGCGTCCAAGGTAAATAATGTGATTGCATAGGATTCAGTGTCAGAATCAATATCAAAGTCTGGAACAAAAAGGTATTAATGCATTCTTAAACAGGACAGACTTTATGATTGCAGCAGCACTTCTGCAGCACTGTTCAGGCATGGATCAGAGTACATCTGACTCCAAAGTCTGGTACATTTGTCTAATCATAACACTCTGTAGTGTGTCAGGGCAGAATACCATGCTTGAGTCCACTTGGAGGGATGGTCTTGATGGTGGTACATGGTTCGAATCAACCGTACCTAAGTCGACTCCTTTTCTTTACGTGAGATCATCAATGATGTCTTGCACAACCTCATCTTCTGGACCACATGACTGTAGCTGATCAATTAGGAAGGCAGTCAAGAGGGTCTTTCTTGACATTTTCACCAGAATATAAATAATATTAGGTGTAGTACAAAAATTACTTGTACTCATCTCTGTGTTTATTGGCAGCTTTTAAACCAACTAGGTGCATACTGCCCCCTGCTGTTTTGGAGACTGTAGATTCACAAGTGTACTTGGTTACTGAACGATATTACTAATGTGAAACCTGGCCAGCAGGGAAGCGGAGAAAGGGGAGCAATAGTACCTGAGCATGGTTCGATGCAATGGTGCCTTGTGTGAAAACACTCTTAGAAGATGCAAGTCTATACAGTAGAACCTCGGAATGCGAGTAATAAATTTGATTATTTTAATAAATTTTGACTTTGAAAACGAACAAGTCTTTGTTTACGAGTACCGAGTATCATGTATCACGCATGCACTTCTTGTTTTGACGGCAAGCGTCACGTGATCACAACTGAGCCAACGGTTTTTCTCTCTCTTGCGCTGCGGAATTGTGGGTAATTGTCTCCCCTG
>JAOVVB010000037.1:15136113-15152817 GCA_028570985.1 Heterobranchus longifilis
ACATGCATGAGAAATCACAAAGGAGTTTTCATTTTCTGCAATGGAAAAGTACTCTAACTAGTTACTTTTATCAGAAAGTAACGCAGTAATGTAACTGACAGTAATTTTGTAATGTAACTAGTAACGTCCCCCTGTTCACAAGTGAGCTTTTCTTCCATGGCAGTGTTTAGCTACACAATCTTAGCTGCCTCCTCTGCGCCATTGTGTAACAGCAGGTCATGTGCACATATTTGCATATAATTTGCACCCTGCCTTGTTAATTTGCTCACAGCTACTCAGTGTATTGTTCATGCATTGTTTAGCTTTTGCAGTAATCTGTAAGTAAATCACATCTGTTCCTGCTCTGTATGATGTTTAGGCTCCTCATATCAAGTCTGCGTCTTTCTCTATTTGTCCTTTTGTACTGCAGTTACTTCAATGCAGTGTTAAGTGATTTTAGTGTCGGTTCACGTTTGTGTAGATATTGTGCAATGTGTAACAAGGAGGCTGGACACAAATCTAGCATTGTCACCAGATTGATCCTTGCGCCTTGAGGGGTTTCTTCCTGTGTGAGTAATTTGAGCTCTCCATTTTCTCCCGCCTCCCTGAAGCGTGGCAGTTGCCCCAAGGTGCGAATGAGTGTGTGCGCCTGATACTCGTGCCCTGTGTAGAGAGTATTTCTACCTTCTGGGCCTTGGGATAGGCTTTGAATCTATCACAGAAGCTCTAACTGAAGATAAGTGAATGACAAAAACAGAAGCTCTGTGGTCTGGAATCATTTAGAGTTTGCTTGTTTGTTTGGAGCTGCACACAGATTGTGCTTCCTGTTGTTTTCACCTTCAATGATACTTATGATAGTATGTGCATATGCACATCCTGCTGCTTGTTCTGTTTAAACCATCACTTCCTTTTCACAACCTGCTGCAATCAATCACCTTATTCAGCTTTGTGTGTGTGCGTGCGCGTGTCTTCATCTGGACTGTCCTTATCTCATTCCCTCCTGCTAACAGCCCCTCCTTCCATTGACACACTCTTCCACTGACCCTCCCATCCCCCTTCAGTCACATACCCATGCCACATGAGGCCCTGTGGTCTGAGTCAGTGGAGAAAAGTTACCCCAGCCAGATTTGTGTGTACAGTATGTGTGTGTGAAAGAGAGAGAGAGAGAGAGAGAGAGAGAGAGAGATTGTGTTAGTTCTTTCCTCTGCTGAAACGCTCTGCCTCTGCTCTGTCGACACAGGAAGATCCAGCACTGATTGATCTGTCTATGAAGGTAATTGTGCACTTTAACAGATATTTTTAGCGATCTGTCTTGTTTCAAACCTGCTGTTTCATTCCGGCTCGACTGCAGAAACATCGCATCGCATTGCACTGCACTGCACTGCAGCACTTTTTAGAGAGCTCTCGAAATGTGCTGAGCATGGGCTTTTTTCCTGTTTGTGTATATGCGAGCTCAGCCCAGCTAACACGGTTTGTCCTAGTAGGAGATCTGTAAGCTTTACTTTGGGTGAAGTGTAAGTTGATGCTTTGGGTTTCTGTAAATTGTTGACTCAGCTGAAGACAACAGTCAGTGATAAAATGTTGCGCTTATTTTTTTTCTTTTTGCTTGGTAACCTTGTTTCCTTTATCTGTCATGCAGAACATTTAGGACATCTGTTTTTTTTTTTGTTTTTTTTTTTTAGACTAGGGTTTCTTTAGGTCAGGCTTTAGGCTAAACATTGTCACATGACACAATTTTTTTTCAGTGGGCATTCCAGACAAGAAGACGGATAATAATGCTAATCCTGTTTTTATTTTTATTTTTATTTTTTAAACAGATATAATGAAACTTGACTTCATTTTGAAAGGCTGTTAATTGTAGGATTGTAATTATCCAGATTTTTCTGTGCTGAATTGGGATTTAAATGTTCTCTGGTAAACTCATGGGTACAATTGGCCTTTTAGTTAGAAAGACGTATTTGTGGAGGAGATGCTTAGGACATATTCTACCCTATAGACCAGTGTTTGTATCTTTTTAAGTGTTGTTTATGTCGCTTGTACCTTGGGGAACAAGGAGTTACCTCCACAATACCTTTTTTCCACACTATATGATTGTTAACTGAAGATTTCATGAGTTGTTTTCTTTAGATTGCATCTATTTACAGTGCCATGATAAAAGTTTTTTTTTTTTGCATACTTGTCACACTTAACATCGTTTGATGATTTGAATCATTTAATATTAATCAAAGATACCCCAATTAAATACAGAGTGCAGTTTTTTTTTAATTATTGATAACATTTATTAAGGAAAAAATCTGTCCAAGCCTTTCTGGCTTTATGTGAAAAAGTAATTGCCTCCTAAACCTAATAACTGGTTGTGCCACCCTTGGCTGCAATAACTGCAATCAGGCATTCGTGCTGACTGTTAGTGAGTCTTTCACATCACTTTGGCTCACTCTTCTTTGCAGAAGCCGGACATTCTCCTTCAGGATTTTGTTGGTATGATGTTCTTTCCATAAAATGTTGTTAGTTTTACTTGATTATTTACTTTAGTAACGGGTCGTACACCTTTTCAAAAAGTTTTTTCTTTTGTCTCATCAGTCTACAAAATATTTGCTTGGGGATTATCAAGATGTATTTGACATATGTGAGACTGGTCTTTGTTCTTTTTGGTCAGCAGTGGTTTTTACCTTGGGACTGTCCCATGGATGCCATTTTTGCCCAGTCACTTTCTTATTGTTGACTCATGGACACTGACCTTAACCGAGGCAAATGAGGCCTATAGTTCTTTAGATTTTGTTCTGGGTGTTTTTATGAGCTCCTGGATGAGACGTCGTTGTGCTCTTGGAGTAATTTTGGTAGTCCAATCACTACTGGGAATTTCACCCCTGTTTTCATGTTTTCGCCATTTGTGGATGATGGCTCTCACCAAGGTTCGCTGGTGTCTCAAAGCCTTTGAAATGTCCTTGTAACCCTTTCCAGACTGATACTTTGTCCATTACTTTGCTTCAAATCTGTTCTTGAATTTACTTACATTGCGTCATTTAAATAAGACAAATATGCCAAAAAAAACACCACCACATATACTGTATATAATATATCTTTAAGGCAGCAAATACTTTTTCATGGCACTATATATCCAGTGACTTTCAGTTTGCTTGGGAAATGCACTGCTTCCTTTCTCATCTCAGTAGTTCTTTACTTCTGGTGTTTCTGTTCAAGCCTTTTTTTTGAATGCTAACCTGAATTTCTGTGTTTCTTCAGCTATCAATCCTGGTATGGACCGTCGAAAAGCGAGGCTGAGCAGACGGGAAACGTCAGAGGAACTCCCTGAGCTGAAGGAAGTACCCGGAGAAGTACCAGGCATAATTGTGCAAGATGGAGTTTTTGAGGACTCTGTCCAGAATGAAGAGGAGGATGCAGGGAGCAAGAGGAAGACTGCACAGGAAGAGGCAGCAGAAAAAGAAAAGGAAGCTCAGAGGCAGATCATGGCCATAAAAGAGCTGGTGGATACTGAGGGGAGCTACCTGAAACACCTGCAGATTTGCACATTTACTATCCGAGGCAACCTACAGAAGCTACAGGTTGGGCTGATTCTAGCTTTAGTTTTGATGTTTTATCTAATTGAGTTAGACAGTCAGTGTCGTGCATCATGTAGATTTTTTTGTTTGCCTCGAAACTGATTATGGAATCTGAAATGTATTAGGGCTAATATTTCTAAATAATTATGTTCAGGATGGATCATGTAGTCACGACAATAAAATCAGAATTGTTTTATTGTCATTGTCATATTTCATTGTTTATTTTGCAATAACTTTATTATACTTATATGACAGCAGTTTGCTGTTATAAATGATGATGATTTATTTATTACTGTAAAATTTCTGCAAAACTAGTTTCTGTTATCACTTACACTAAAGCAGCTATGAACAGTACAACAGTCTCTCTGTTAAAAAACACTGATGCACACACGTTTCAGAAACCTTACAGAAAACTTCATGATGTCAAGAATTGCACACATTTGTTTAATTTGTTTACGTGATGTGCACATCATACATTTTCCTGTTTACCTTGTTGCTATAGAAACGATAATGTGTGAGTTTAAAAGCATTGATATGAAGCTGTTATTTTCAGCCGCTTTTCTGTCACTCTCTTATGGAAATACAGTGTTATGGGGAAAAAAAGAAACACCTTTTGAGTAATCACAATAGAGAATTCAACAGCACTGTAGTACACACTGTACATAATGAGCGTTCTAACCCCTGCAGCCACCGTTGGCCAATCTGGACGGAATGTTCCAGCACATTGACGAAGTGATGGACGTGTCCGGCCGACTTCTGAGCGCCCTGGATCTGGCACAGATGAAGCCCAGGGATCCTCAGTACCTTGAAACTTTGTGTAAGTTTAACAGGAAAAACTAGACTGTCAAGTTCAGATTCGTCAGAGTGCTTTCTGTACACTGGCTGCACTCAGAGTGTACACATGTAAATTGTAGGTACTTGGGAAAGCTTGGTATTTTAGAACAAACAGGAATTTCAGGTGCAAATTCTTCTGAGTGCTTCCTCATGTTTTCAGATTTACGCCCATCATACCTGAGGCATTCCAGTCAGATGTTTGACTGGAAATGTTCCAAAATCACCTCTGACATGATGGAAATGCATCAGATGCTTTAGAGAAAACTGGCAAAACTTGAACTTGAAAAGAAGCTAGAATAAGGTTTATTCTCAGCGTCAGTGTGAAATAAACAGATACCGTAAATTGAGTTTGGAAAGCAAGGCATTTTTTTCAGCCATGGAAGGAAAACAACACTGATTGTCTCAAGTCGTTCCATGCTTATTATGTTGATCACAGGCATAAATGTTTATGTTGCTTTTAACTCCACAGTTGGCAGCAAAAACTTTACTGCTGATGGCAACCTTGATTTTAACTGTCCTCTTTTGTAGGTGGTATTTTCCTGCGTATGTCAGAAGACATAGAGATGGCATACAAGGAATATCTGGCCAACTATAATAACATCACAGCTATAGAAGACGGATACAAGCAGAAGGAAGCGCAGTGGCTAGAAATGGTGAAGGTCATCAAGTCCTCTGCGTAAGTCGTTATCACACTTCAGGAGTTCTGATCTGGCTGATTGTCTGGCTGTGCAGACAATATAAAACTTTTAAACAGGTTTCCATTCACACGAGTTAATTATTCTTATTACAATATTTACTTCTATAAAACAGAATAATGTTTTTTACTTCATGTATCTTATTGTTTTTATTAACTACTGTAGTATTTCTGTAATAAGTTTTGATCAGTGCTGTCTATTCATTTGTAATTTCCTTTAACAAGACAGACAATTTTCACTTACTTCCATTAAGGTTTGACATTAATTCACACTCCTGCTGTGAATATACTGTAAAAGAATGAGATGTCATTGAAATTGCACATTAATAGAGTAAACCTTCCTTTATACCAAATTACTACTTGATGTAGTCTTTATCACGAGTGATGCATTTGCGCTCACATTAAATCCAACTCTCGAATCCTCTTTCAAAATCCTCTTTGTTGCTGCTGATGGTCTCCCACTGTGCTATAGAATGTTTACACAGATTGACACAGTTGACAAGCATTGTGCACAGATGGATGAAGAAGTTTAAAGAATGGGAAATCTGCATTGCAGAAACACCACATAGTGGGAGACCATCAACTGACAAAGGGGATTTTCAAATAGGATTTGTGACTTTTGCATTACTTTCAGTACAGCCCTTGTATCTTAAACTCACCAACTTGATTAAATGATCTAATCAGAGTTATGCAATCAATTTTCATACAAAGCTTCAGGTCTAGGTTTTTAGATGTGCGGTTCTTTACAATAAGCCACATACTTGTGCTGCGCTATATTATTATTTACTCAGAAATAATAGTAACAATTATGCTATGCTGTGTAATACATTTTTATGTCCCTGTGATTTTTAGGGTTCTCTTGAGAGATGGGTGTTGCTCCTGGTTGTTAATGCTTGTTCAAGTGTATGTGTGTGTATGTTTGCGTCCCACCCAGTATTCCCTAGTTAGTCATTGATCCTGGGAACAGATAAAGCAGTTACTGTAAATGAATGCATTATACTAGCATGAAATGTATGAAATGTTATGATATTATTAACCTAACACATTAACATCTGTCTACACTTCTTTTTGTCTCTCTCAGACCAGATGTGAATGCCTCCACGCTCAGCTTCTTCTTGGTGATGCCCGTACAGAGAATTGCCCGCTACCCACTGCTGCTGCAAACCATACAGAAACACACCGATCCCCAGCATCCTGCCTACTCCCTTCTGGAGCACACAGCCCACGTCAGCGTCCAGCTCAACTGCAGGATTAACGAGTACAAGCGCTTCCGAGAAGTTGGTAAGGGCCTCCGACATCAGTTACATTTACAACATCAACACAGTTTGCTTATGTAAACATAGTTGGCTTTTGGTTTTTTACATGGAAGTAAGTTTATTATATAGCACACTCTTTTTTTTTTTCATCACATGAAAGCTGATAAGTACAAGAAGAAAGAAAACCTGACCATCATAGACAAGATTAACCGACTAAGTGGCCACAGCATTGCTAAGAAGACTGCCAGGCTGGGCCAGTACATTAAACATGAAACCGGGATTGTACCGAAGGTACTGTACACTGCTTACTGAAGCTCTCATACAGTATATAGTGAGGTTTTGCACTGTAGTGAAGCTGCATAATTCTTAAACAGTATAGGCTTTGTCTTAGTTGTAAGTGTTTTAGTCCAAAACAGTCTGATTTGTACACATGTATTTACCATTTTATGCATTGTAAATTGCAATAAGTATTATCTGAGACTCTGCATTAGCTTGCTAAAAAGAACTTTACAATTTAAAAGCTTTGCTGTTTATATACATCAGGGACTCCGTGTTAGTGTATTAAATGATTAATATAATATTTTTCTCTATTGAGTGCAGCAAAAGGATGAAGAGTTTGATGCCCTTGCAGGCTTTTTCTTTGTTTTGGAAAAAGGTGTCATTGACCTGCATGCCAATATGGCAGCCTATCTCAGCCACCTGCAGGTAGGTTAAGCATGCCAGCCTCCCTTTTAAAATGTGTACTTTAATTTGACTGTATTTCCCATATTCTGTTATTTAATGTCATATTTGTTTGCATTTGTTCTGGTTTGCATTTGATGCTTGCATTCATTGCTATCACAGCTGGTGAAAAGAAAGGAAATTTGGGGTTCACTCTGGGATGAAGGATGTATAAATAATCTGTGTGCTAACGGTGTAGTGTGTAGTTCTAAGCTATGAACTGTTTTTGTTACAGAGGTTCCTCAGCTGTAGGCCAGAGGAGGCTGACTTGGACCTAAAGGGTGTGAGGTCCGCCCTCTTTTCAAAGGAAATTAGTGTCGCGCTCCAACAGTGGATATTCCCAGTTTATGTAAGTGGTCAGATTATAAATGAAAGTTCTGAGAAATAGGTGATTGTCGCTTGTAGGTGCAAGTGTGTCATGTCAGCCAATCATCAGTTTAAGTTTTAATTGATTTAGCGTATCTTTAATGAGCAAGCTGAACGTGACGGTAGAAAGGAATTTTAGGAGTAAACTTTGAAATGATTCTAAGATTTTATTGTAGTTACTTTAGTTACCTACACTCAGCTCCAGTATTTCTGGAGATTTAATAATCACACAGTTACCAAAATGTATTTGAAAAAAATGAATTGCTACATTGTTTTTGTTTATTTATTTAAATATACATGAGGGTTGTTCAAGTCAAACTGAGACTTTTGATACTTCTGCAGAAAAGCAGAACGCAGATATGAGAGTAAAAGCTACCTTTATTTCTCTATATAATCCCCTGCTACTTAGGCACTAAGGCACTTATCCCATTGTTTCACTAGTGCTCAATTACCATCAAGTTATAAAGTTTTCTTAGTACACTGGAGCCATGATCAGACTGCTGGCCTCCCAGAAACTTTACTGGCAAAAAAGGAGTTGGACTTGGACCCCTCATATTATCTGTTACACGCAGAACAAATTTGTCCACTATCATTATTACAAATTGCCTTGGTTCTTTGTTTGAGATAATGTTTGAAGATTACCAAGTTCTCATCCTGTGCCTGCAAATAAACATCCTGCCTTTGATTCATCTTGAGCTAGACTGCTGAGGCAGTTATGTTGTGCAGATGTGCAGAGAGAAAGTTTCATCACAGTAAATCATTATAAGTGTTCTAACACTTTTATCCTCATTCAGTCCTGTAAATGGGATTGTATGCCGAGTATATTCATTAATGTATACTTGTTCTCTGCAGGAGGCTCGCCTGAAGACTCTGGTATTCCAACCGTTGTCCTCTTTGCGTGAGCTGATGGCTGGGCCGCACAACCTGATCCGCAAGAGGCAGGACAAGCTGCTGGACTTTGAGAGGATTGAGGAGAAGGGTAGTCTGAGCTATGATGACCAGGCCATTGCCAACACCTACAAGACTATGAATACACTGTTGCTTAATGAGCTGCCTCAATTTAATGGCAAAGCCATGCAGCTGCTGTGGGCCACTCTGGGTGCCTTCAGCAGCCTGCAAAAGGACCTGGCTATGGATATGGAACAGCTTACCACCAGCTTTATTCATCAGGTTGGTGGAATAAGAGCATTTGGCTTGTATAGAGTTTAGGAGTAGCTTGGGGCATCCAATTCACGTGATAAACGGTCATTCAGACAGACAGCGTTTGTTCTGCTTTTTGTTCTACTTAGTAGGAGCTTAGATGGCTTAAAAAAAAAAAATTTTTCATTTTTATGTTACAACCGTCTGAAAAGGCCAACACTTCTTGACCACGAGGCTGAATATAGTTATGATGTTAGGATTTTAATTTTGTCTCTCTTCTCTTTACACAGCTCCCACACACATATCTGGACAGCAGTGCATTCTGGGAATGGGCGGAGAGCTCTGTGCTGGAGAGTGCCAGGAAGCTGGAGACTCTGTGTCAGAGCATTCAGGATGAGCTCAACGCTCCCATTGTGCAGGTCCGTCCCAGCACAGAGCCTAGTTGTTGTCTATGCTGCATGGTTTACTTCATGTCCATGGAGCTTGTGTGCCATAGCAGAACTGTGTAGGAAAATATGCTCAGTAGAGCCATTCACCGAAAGTTAAGGTTCATGTGGTTCAGATGAGCCCGCCCATTAAGCAAACTTTATGACAAGGCATACTATATTATGGCTGCGAGCAAGCATCTGTCGTCTATTTGCACAGTTGCATTAAATATTACCAAGCTGTGTTAAAAAAAAGATAGCACATTTAAAAATAGGTTCATTCCTTAACATCTATTATTATTTTTAACAAAATAACTAAACCTGACGGAGTTGACGTTATTCATAATGGTGTGGCTATCTTGTGTAGTAAGTCAGGTTTAAATTATTTTATAGCCTGTAGTTACTGACGATGAGCATAAGGTAGTTTCTTCCTCTGACGCAGAAACTGACGGATTACTTGTCTGATATCTTCAGCATAAGCTAAGTTCTAGTCAATAGCTCATGCCTGGTTCTGTCATTTATCCTGACATCTTCATAAGCAGGCCTTAAATGATCAAGGGCCAGTGCTGTGTATAATCAGTGTCCTGCGTTATCTCATGTAGGACGTGTAGGTATGGTTATTAACTTAAAAGCTGACTGATCCATTTGTGCAGTTTTTTTTTTTCCTGGGGGGCGGGGTGGTGAGGTTATTTAAAGTCATTTTCTATTTATGTCCCTGAGACATCCTTTTAACAAACAAGATAAAACAAAATAAACAACAATTGGTATGCCATGTTGCGTGAGTAGTGATGATCTCATCTAAGTATGCTGTATTTTGTAGGCTGTGGCACTGGTTTAATTGAGCTTGGCAGAAGGTATGACAACAGTGATTTAGATACATTATATAAAACACATACCATGCCAAAGCTTCTGTAATGGACAGTTCCACAACAGGGTATTATTTCTATTACAATTATTATGATAACTCAAGCATTTGGTTTGACAAATAAGTAGCAGTCATACTTCTGTCATGCTTTATAAATCTCATTTTGAAATGTGATTTTTAAAATCTCTTATGCTTTTGTATGACTAGCTAAGGCTATTATTTTCCTACTAAATGATTACGTAAATTAATAAATACTTTACCAGTGTCTTGTGTTATGAGAGTCAGGTTAATTATCCCCATTAAGTAAAGACATACTATTATGAACACAATAACCAGCGTCACAGTTTTAAAACAGGAAAATATGCTGAGAGCACGCCTTTTTAAATACTTCTGGTTACATGTAATGTTTCAAATAGGTTTTAATCAATTATATTTTATCAGCGAATCTCTCTCTTTTTTTCCCCCCTCCTCAGCCTGTTATCGCAGTGTCTGAGAAGCGCCTGAAAGACTTGGTGGATAAACATGGTACAGAAAAGCTCTACCAGCTGATCGGGCCGGTTGTGGCCACTCGTGACCTTGACCTCACGCTGAGCAAAGGAGAGCTGGTGGCTGTGATCAGTGAAATGGACACACGAGGGGACAGACGCCGCTGGTTGGTGGATGCAGGAGGTATTTATTTTCATTTAAAGCAACACTGATATCAAGGTCACAAGGAAGGGAAATCTAAATATATCAACTGTGCAGACGAGCTACAGTAGCTAGACTAACCAGCTTTATGTACAAACACTGGCAAGGTCACCTAAGAGACACAGAGACAAATCGACGAGAGCATGATTTAATTGTTTTTAAAAGCTCCATTTTTCTATGACTTTTTAGTATTTGTAATATGTTTATGTGCTTTTCTAAATCAGCATGTGCTGTTTCAACTTCATACTTCCTGTCAGTTAAAAGTTTGAATCTGGATTATTTTATTTATTATAACGGCTTCATCACAGTTAGACATGACCATAAAACAATCATACAATGGCAAGAGCAAATAAAAAAAAGTTGCAGCATATACAGCCAAACCTTAAGCGTGCTTGTACAGTATATCAAAACACTCATATATCAAAGCAAATTTCCCCCATAAGAAATAATGAAAACTCTGATGATTCATTCCACAATCCAAAAATATTCATATAGAAAAATATCGTATATCAAGACCTCGCTTGTTTATTAAAATGAACATTTATTTAAAAATTTTGCTCTTCTTTCAAAACGCTCGCAGACTAAGTTACTCACAATCCAAGGTTCCACTGTACTAAAATGTTTTTGTGTAAGAACTTCTGAAACAGCGACTCAGGTACTCTAGTGAAACTACTGTTTTGTTAAAGACCAGACATTTTGAGGCAAAAACAGTTAATGCTATAGATAAAAGACGACTTCTGTGCTTGGTGAGTTTCCTCCAGGTATTCCGGTTTCCTGCCACAGTCAAAAGACATGCAGAGTGGCCTAACTGGCGTTTACAAATTGCCCATCGTGTCTAAGTGAGTTTGTGTTTGTGTGCTCTGCAATGTTCTGGCACACTGTCTGGGATTATTTTATAAGAACTTGGATGATTGGGATTACTGGAATAGACTCCAGGCCACCTATAACCCTATTTAGGTTATGCGGTATAGAGAGTGAATAAGTAAGTGAGCGAGGGAGATTCTCATTTAATTTTATTGTCTGACATTCATTTTAAATATTTTTATAAAGCAGTCCACTATTCGAGTGGACAAGTGTCATTTGGCAAGCGGTAACGCTGGCACACACCACTATTTGTATCACACTGCTTATCTGTAAATTCTTGCATAAAAATGTGTTTATAGTGTCAGTAGGGACATCTACTGCTCATTTGCTGTCACTGCACTAGCTTACATTGTGTGTGTGAGTGTGTGTGTGTGTGTGTGTGTGTGTGTGTGTGTGGTTTTTTTTGTTGTTTTTTTTCTATGTTTAATATTTCGTATCCAAAATCTGTCTGTCAATTCAGGTCCAAGGGGTTATGTTCCAGCATCCAAGCTTGCTCGTTACAACCAAGTTGGCATGGTACATCCTCCTGCTTCCCCCTCCCTCAGCGCCACATCCGTCGGTCCAGGACCCAGGAGACACTCGTACACACCGGGAATGCAGCCTGTCATCACCGTGACTACGCCCTGCTTCCAGGTGAACAGCACAGACACTGCTGTTAGCATTAAGTGGCGTGTTATAAATGCTGGCTCGGTCTGATTTGTGTGTCAGAAAGATGGAGAGATTGATGATTGTGATTTTTCGCCTTGTGAGCATCAGTGACGAAGACATGCACATACGCACAGTGAGAGAGTACATGGACACATAAGGAAGGCACAAATTGTGTGAAATTACATAAGAGCATTAGAATATGATGGTAACATCACAAGCCCAGAAACGAGCAGCACGGCTTCTCCAGCTGCATTCGATTTTTTAATTCTCCATGGTTACGTACTCACGCTGAATTATTCATTCATGTGCTTTGGCTGTCAAAGGGGATATTAATTTGTGCCAGTTTCTACTGAAAAATCTGAACCCAAGACGAGTTGCTCTCTAGCTGTTTGGGTGTTGGTGTGAGTGCGAGATTTATGGCAGCTGTGACAATAAAAGTGTGGACTTTTCCCCCCCTCTCCTCTTCCTCTTCTTCTTTTTCCTGACAGAGTCATTAATCACTGGGTCATTAAACGCAGCCAGGCAACATCTAATTTCAGTGATGTGTTGTATCCTTCACCTTTGTAAGCTCAGGTGGGGAGGTTAATAATTTGCCAGCAACATATTATCTATTTAAAAACTGTTTATTTGGAGGGGCGGTTTAGTAATACAAAAGGTTGTGTCAGTGTGATTCTGATCACGAGTTTCATGACTGTCTTTCTGCCCTTTGGGTACCATGGGTCAGATAGTGATTACAGGCATGAAGTAGGTTTTTTTTCTTTTTTTTTTTCCCAATAAATGTTTTATTTGCTGTAGGCATTACACGTATTGGCCACATGGGGGCGGTCTAAATCTTTATTGTGATTTGAGACGCTTGCACCAGCCTAACAACAGTAAATGGGTCAATGTTTATATCATTGTAACATATATTATGGAGTATAAAACCAGAACAGAGCACGGCAACACAGAAACCCTCCATGGCGCATTTAACTCCCAGATGCACCATTTTATTCTTTCCTTTTTTCTTTTCTTTTTTTTTTAATTAAAAAGGGAATGGAATTTGAATGGGATGTGCTGTTATTGAAAAATATTTAAGGACAGGAGGTGGCTAAAATGTTCATTATTTTCTAATAACAGCACATCCCAAAATCCTCTCATACCATAGTAATTTGCCGATGGTGACATGTACATTTTATCTTTTTATAGTTATAGTTAATGTCATGAAGCTCCTGTTCTTACCTACCTTACTGCAGTTATAAAGAAGCTGTTCCCTCACCATCCTCAAGCTTCTCTCCTGAAGTTAGTGAGACAACAAAATGCAGCTTGTGATGCGCTAAAGTGTTGAGAAAAAAAAACTGTACAGCTTTACCTTTGACTACTACAAAGGGGCCGGAAGACTCAGTTGATTAAAAACAACAAATAAATAATAAACAGTATCATTTCAAAGAAAACATGTGAATTATCTTTTTTTTAATCATATGAATGATCTTTTTTTATCAGTTCATGTGACATATTGATTATACCTGTGCTAATTGTTGCCATAGAAATAAAAACATGTCAGAACTCTGCCATTATTATAACGCTTGCTGCTGTGACTAATGTTTTAGAGCAAAATGAATTGAGCAGTCAGAACAAAGAGTCTAGCATTATTACGAAATAAATTCCCTTCTTGAATACTGAAGATTATATTAAAATATAGAAAATAGAGTTTCCCCTCAGTTGCTGTGTACAACTGTTGCTAAATGCATCATTAATATATTTATCTTCTATATAGAGCTGCTGTGAATTATTTAGTTTGGGTTGCTTCCCAGTTTGCTGAAGTGAAAGTCAAGTGCGTTTATGTATTAAATAGCTCATTGTCGTTCTCTCTTTTCCGCTCCTCCAGGTGTTCGCGGGCTACGACTTCAAAGCACGGAGCAGTCACGAGCTGTCTCTACAGGCTGGAGAACCGGTGCGGGTAGTGGAGAACCACGACAAGCGGGGCAATGCCGACTGGAGCCTTGTGGAGGCACGAGGTCAAAGAGGCTACGTCCCTTCTAACTACCTCGCCATTCTGCCTTCGGTTGTGGCATCACCCACTCTGCCATACAACTACAATCTCCCTCCATAGCATGTCTCCATGTGCACTCCATACACACCCACACACACTGGTCAAGGTGTTTAAACACTCTTACTGAAGGGCTCTCCATGTGAGTGTGGGCAGAAGATGATTCTGCTGCCCGGTCTGTGAGCTGGAGTGGTGCTTGGAGTGAGTCTCGTCTACGAATCAGCTCTGGTTAAAGCTGATACCGAGGGATCCGTTTGTCACAGCTTCACTACCGGGTACTGATGGAGTGTGTGGGTTTAACAGACTCCTCAGCAGAATTATTTGTCTGTGTGAATCACTCTCTGACTGAGTGACGGAGGGCGTAGAGTGACAGAGTGATGGTGATGGGCAGGTTATATGCTTCGAGCCCTGCTCTGCAGGATCTATCTCTGACTCACAGAGGAACCTTGAGGCTTGGCTGAATTGGATCTGAAGGCATGAGTCAGCTTTCACAAACCTGACTACCATGCAGAAGAGGCATTATTATTATTTTTTTAATGTTATTTTTATGATGTTATTTTTTTAACCACTGAGACTCTTTTTGTCAATGTCCCTTTACAGGGCTGACTACTGATGATTTTATTTGAATGCTAAATAATTCCTGAGTGAAATGTTTAGAAGGTACAGGAATGTTACAGAATTATGAGACACTGATATGTAGCTATGGATGTGTATACGGGTCAGAACATTGTAAATACTAAGTCTAAACCTGCAAGTATGAACTGTAAAACATTACCCCTTCTTAACACTGGATTAGCAGTACAGTTGTTGTAACAATTTATTTTTATTTTTTGCATGTTTGCACTGATTACATACTGAACATTCTGTCGATTACCAAAACTTCAGCAGAAGCCACTGTTGCATCGAATGCAGAAAGAACCCCCGGCTTGCTGCAGTGTCTCTCTCTCTGCAAGTACCGTAGTGCTCCACTATGGGGAGCACAGCTCCATTCTTACTCTTTCTCTCTCTCTCTCTTCCTTCCTTGAAATACACTTATTCTGGCCACTGATTTTTTTCACTGTATGTTCTCAGAAGTAATCATGGACTTTCTCTCCTGTCATTGTTGTATGGAATTGCTTTGTGCCTATACAAAAAAAAAAAAAAAAAGGCACTGTGGCTGCTGCTTTAAGTGTTACCTCCATTAGTATTGAGTTTAAACCAAAAAAAAATTATATTGTAATTTATTTTAACAGCCAAAGTTTAAGCACAAGAACAGCAGTAGATTTCTTGTTTAAGCATATTAAATTGTCCATTACCGTATCTCATTTTTAGCTTTTATTTATTTTTCTATCACACTATTGCATGATGTCTGCAGCTTTACACACATGCCATGCGGTCAGTTGGTCTGATTAGGGATTTATTTTTAAAAGCAGAAACCAGTGTTATATGCTGCTTTCAGCACAAATGCAGCTATTCCTGTGAGAGCATGTGAATGTCACTGCACCACCAGTGATAGCTGTATCTTTCTTCCTGAATGCCTTGTGCTGTATCTGTACGTTAGTGTCTCCAGGCACGGGTGCACAGGGATGCACGTTCCGTGTTTGGCACTGTCCCCTCCCTCAGACATAGTTGCTTGTCAGCAGTGATTTGATGCATTGACTCCCATCAGCTACTACCCCCTCGCTGGGGCACAACAGACTATAAATACATTTTTCTATTCAGTGGGCTAAAAATAGCTTCTTGTCGGTAGGATCCCTCTGCCGTGCTGCGCTGCCTCTGTGACGCTCTAAGTGCGTCTGTTTTCTCTCCCGTAACACTCCCCTTCTTTTTTTAACCCTCATCATCATCATCACGAGAGCTAGGGTTGCATGCTAAGGCAATGCGCTACAGTTTCCTTACAGTCTGTTGTGTGCAGTGGAAATCAGCTTAGTATAAGCTAGATTTTATTTTTGCGGTTGCAGGAGATGCATCTGTATCCAGTACTCTGGGGAAGATGTTAGTTCCAGTTGAGCGAGTGGCCATCCTGCTTCTAAGAAAAATTTCAGAGAACACATGACCGTTCTGCTCACAGCTGCAGTGCAGCAAACGCTTGGGATCAAATCCAGTCTAATCGATGATGGTGATCTGTCTAACTTCCGACAGACTTGCCACAGAAGGATTATTTTCACTTCAGTCCCTTCATCTGAACCTTGTTTTTTTTTTTTTTTTTTTTTTAAGCTTTGCTCAGTAGTATAACAGAGAGGAGCACATTCAGGTTCACACTTGATTGCAGCTCAATAAACTTCAAAATGATTCAGTTTATGGAATTAAATACAGATCGCTCCCCAAGGTCCAGTGCACACATGAACCATGGATTAATTGCAAAGCTTAACCCTTAAAGTACACAATAAAATTTTACTGCCACTGTATGGTGGTGTAGTTAGGGCCAAGTCTTTGCACAAGCACAAATTACATCATCATTCGTTCATGGTCACTAAAATTGTGGGTTGGCAGATCACACAGTCAAAATCCTTCAATGCAGTACTGAAACCCTGACCACTAAAAAAAAAAAAAAAAACAGGCTAAATGATCAAGTCTGTACTGGAACTTATAATCTATTAACCAGTTTTGTTCAAGTCAAACTGGGACTTGCTCATGATAAACGTTCATGAATGACGGCGT
>JAOVVB010000037.1:15152917-15164326 GCA_028570985.1 Heterobranchus longifilis
AATTGTGGGTTGGCAGATCACACAGTAAAAATCCTTCAATGCAGTACTGAAACCCTGACCACTAAAAAAAAAAAAAAAAAACAGGCTAAATGATCAAGTCTGTACTGGAACTTATAATCTATTAACCAGTTTTGTTCACGTCAAACTGGGACTTGCTCATGATAAACGTTCATGAATGACGGCGTAAAAAAACTTAATTGACATTTACAGAAGACTTCACTTACTATATATATATATATATATATTTATTTATTTATTTATTTATTTTTTTTTTTTCCCCTCTATTCATTATTTACAGGGAGAAGGTAAGGTTTTGCCTACCCATTTATTTTTAAAGAAAGGTAAAACATAAAAGAAAAGAATAATCATCATGCATACTATTGAACATTTTAATTTATTTAAACATTGGACATCCTGAATTTAGTTTTTATTTAAAACCATGAGGAAAAGCTCCTTGTTCTATGCATTCTAGTCTGCAAATAATAAATGGAAAGCAAATTGTATTCATCTCTACAATTTTTTTTTTTTTTAATTGGTGTGAAAAATGATCCAATTCGTGACCAAAAACCCTGCAAGAATCCGAACTGTGAGTTTTGTAATTTGTTGCACCCCTAGGTCTGCTGACTTTAGTTGCCTACTACCTTATTCTTGCGTTGATGCCACAACATTTTATTATCGTAAAGGCCAAATCCCACCGGCTAGCACATGTCCCAACTATAGCATGGAGCTCAGTAAAGATGCTTGGTTAAAAAAAAAAAAGAAGAAGACGGTAGAAATGTTTAATAGTGAAAGTAAGATCACATAATATGATGAGAACTCACAGTATTGGGGTTAAACAGCTGTATGACCATAAGAGAACTTGTTAGTGAGACTAATCAGAAATTTACGAAATAAAGGTTGGACTTTTGAAAAAACGTCATGTGTTCTGATGATTGACCCTGTTCTAGAGTGATGCGTGTGTCAGTAAGTGATGCACCCATCGTGCCTAGCGCCCACTGTACAAGCCTCCGAAGGCAGTTCTATAATCTGAGGTTGCTTCAGTTCTTAAGGTTTTGGCTCAGTAACATTATGTGGCAATAAAATGAAGTCAGCTGATGACCTGAATGTACTGAATGACCAGGTTATCACATCTGGTAGCACAGGTATATTCCAGGACTCAAACTGTTAGAGTGCTTCTGGGATTGTGAGGAATAATTTTCACACATGACCTGGCCACCACGAGTGTGTGACTTTTTTGGCCGTGCAGTGCACTAAGGCAATAACGAATACTGTTTATTGTCATGCAACTGAACGGTGTCGCTAACTATTGACCAACTAATTCCATTCATTACTTATGAATAAATACCTCTCTTAAACATGACCAAGAATGAAAATCCCTCGACTCCTAACTAAATAAATGTAAGGTGAAAATAAAAGTAGTTAATCCAGAGTAAAATCAAAGTGTCTGGTTGTACTTTCTCCTGCTGTTAGCATAAACGAAAGCAAAACTGAGACATATCCGGTGTCATAACCGTGGGTGTGTGGGTTATGATGTGGAACTGCAGTATTCAATTCAATCAGATTTCTGCCATGCTAGGCTTTATTTTAATGATTATTAGTGCTCTGCTACTTCTTTATTTACAGCCTTCTCTTTTATTAGCTTCATGAAACATAATCGAGGGATAAGCAAGACCTTATCCCTACGCTAAAGATGTTTCCTGACGTTTTATGATGGGTTAAGATAACATGATGAAATGATTTGCTGCTGATTACAAGGACAGGCACAGATTTTTATTTTATTTTTTCCCACTCAAACCAAGTCTGGTATTTTAATGCTAGCTGTAAAGACTTAGCTTAGCTGAAGTCTTGTTAAGGAATGAACATCAGCGGCTTGAATTTTAACAGTAAGTGTCCTGTGATATGAAAGACTACTCAGGCTGTATTATCAAGTGAGGCGTAGCTGTCATGTCATCCCGTGGAACAGAAGAGAAGGATAATGATGAGACCCTCAGCTCTGTGTCTTTCTTTTACATTCTTTTCCCTCCTAACGAAGAGCTTGAGGTTGTTAAACCCTGTGCAGTGGAGATAGAACTGCTTTCTCTCACATGCTGTAAATTTTATCAGTCACTCGATCAGAGTTACAACTTGCCCAACCCATGCACAGGGTGAATAAATCAGTCCACTGGGTCCACGGTGCAGATTTCTCCTATAGGCTAGTTTTATTTGGGCATCACCTAATGTCTGAGATGCTCCTCCCATGGGTTGAACAATTTACTGAATGCTGTATACGGAGCGAAATCCTGCTAGTCAGTGTCATTGGTTTCCATGGACTTTTGAACATTGAGATGACACGAGCTTTCTTTTAAGAAATGAATAACCAAGATTTTATTTGGTGCAGCTGATCCACAGCACAGCGGGCTCTAACCTTAATTCTATTCCCATGGATTGTATGCTGTGATATAGGTTGTTACTTCTTATTTCACAAATAATGATTTAATTAAATCAAAGAATTTGAGGTGGCACGGTGGCTTATTGGTAAGCATCGTCGTCTTCCATAGTACCTCCTGCCTCAGGATCTGTGTGCATAGAGTTTGCATATTCTCCCACAGTTCAAAGTCATGCAGGTTAGACTAATTGGCGTTCCCAAAAATCGCCTGTAGTGGGCGAGAGCATGTGAGTGTGTGTATATGCTCTGCGATGGATTGGAACCCTGTCCAGGGTGTACCCCGCCTCGTGCCCCAAGTCTCCAACCGCATTAGCAGCAACCTCATTTCCTCTCTCATCATGTTTCTTTGTGCTTAAGTTATTTATAGGTCAATGTGAGGCTTAACAAACAAAGAACATTCCTCTGAAACTGGTCAAGTACAGGAACTGGTCTGAAAATGAGAGCCAAAAACGTTATTCAGGAAGCCTGGAGAACTAGTCCACAATTCTACATTAAAAATCCAACTCTTTGAAAGAAAAATATAAAGATATACAGTAAGGGGTGGTTCAAGACTTTTGCACAGATCTGTGACTTTTGGAGCCAGTGAAGTGAAGAAGAAACCTCATTTTATATAAGTCTTTTCTTACTCCAATCTACTCAAACACCTCTTCCATTAGGTCGACACTCGAGTCTGATGGTTTTTCCGTATGCCATATACAGTACACACAGAGATTTATAGTGCTAACTATGTTGGGCAGCATGAGAAGCTGACCGCAGATGATTTTTCTTGATTATCTGTACTTTTATTTTTAGTCCTTTCATTTTGTATACTGTAGACCATAGAGTCTAAAGTAGTGTGCAGTCATTGGCAGGTTGAGATAAGAGACGGTTTCGTTTTCTAGAGCACTTAATGAACATGAAAGGAAATAAACTGTGTTTTTTTTTTATCTGGAATTAAAATAAAGTAAAAGTACAATAAATCAGTCTTAATATTGCTCCGGTGGCACGTTAATCTCCAAAATGGTTCTTAAGTACTATAATAAAGTATTAATTACTAGGGGTTTCCCACCCCTGGTACACACTGTACTGAACACTGTGATCACATTAACTTTCTGATGTGAGTTAACTGGATTGTCCTCAAGTTTGATCATGACTCACTGTATTCAAAATTTAATCAAAAATATTGTTTAAATTCATTAATGGAGGCTGAAACGATTGAAACAGACTGAGCAAGGGATGTATTTTTTTTTATAACAAACTGAGTGATGAACTCTACCAGACTGTTTATTGATTGAATGACTAAATTATTGGCTTTTTTGGTTCCAGCTCTCCCAAAAACTTACATCTCTAGAGCAGTTTCTTAACCATGTTATGCTAGGATGATCAATGAAAATGTGTGAAGTTATTATATATTTATCAGAGATCTTATAACTGTTAATTAATCAAGGTTGATTGTTCAATAGATGGCACGGTGGCGTAGTGGTTGGCACTGTTGCCCTGCATCTCCAGGGTCCAGGCTTAGATTCCATCCACTGGTCTGTGTGCATGGAGTTTGCATGTTCTCCCAGTGCTTTGTGGGTTTCCTCCGGATACTCCAGTTTTCTTCCACAGTCCAAAGACATGCAGATTAGGCTAATTGGCGTTCCTAAATTGCCCGTAATATGCGTGCCCTGTGATGGATTGGCACCCTGTGCAGGATGTATCCTGTCTCTTGCAATAGGCTCCAGGCTCCTGCAAGCCTGTACACTGTATGAAGCGATATAGAAGACAAATGAATACCTAAATGTTTGGTAACTTGAATTGAATGGGTTTAATTCTCAATCGCCCAAAAACAGAACACATCATGTCCGATTTGCAGTTATTTATATACGATAAAAGGCATCGAATTGGACATATGCGTTCTGTTGGTGGAAAGTTTGGGAATAAAAAATCTCTATGGCTCCAGTAAATAGCCGGAACGCTCGCCTTATAGCAAGATTGCTCTCATAAAATGCATCCGTGCCATAGAACTATTCGGCCCATGGAATTTATTTTAACAGTAAAAGGGTTTCCTGATTGAAGTTTGAGAATCGCCGCTCCAGAACTTGATATTAAACGCCGTCACTTACGAGCTGTAACTCATCCTAAATTGTAGCACTATTTCAAACATGTTGATCCTGCCTTACATTTCATTCTGTTCATTTGAGACTGAACAATGTGCTCGTGCATGCAAGTCGGCGGCGGCAGAACTCAGCAGGACGCAGCACAGCCTCAGCGTTTCTAAACCAAAGCTATAGGAGTCACTCCTCGTACCTTTTCCTCTTACTTTCTCCCTCCTTTTATGTTCCTGTAAACAGTCATGTACTGTATGTAAGATACGAGTGTTAGTCATTAGCCTAGGGCTTCAGGGGGCTTTGCTTTAGCACCATCGGGTTGTTGGGTGTCTGTGGCTCACTTCCTAGACACTACATAATATCCCAATCTGATACTCGATAACAAACTTTAAATTATAACACTTGGATGACATCTGTTTAAACTGCAGTGTGAGGTTTGGTTCCATATCTAATTTAAGCAATCTTTGGAGAGTAAATTGTTATGTCTATTTTTATCCTGCCTGGCCAAAAACAAAAGCCAGTATTTGGATTAAAATGAGCAAATACAAGAAAAATGTGACTGTAAAATTATGTTCTAATTGATTGTAAAAACAACATGTCTTTTAACTGATGCAGCGAGTAACTGCTTAAATAACTTTGTCATGGTAAAGTTGTGGTTATGGTACCATGTGGTCATGGTAAGGAATCAGGACTAATCAGATGTGTGGCCATAAAAACATCATAGGAATCAAAGCCCAGCTGGGAATCGAGCCTGGACCCTGGAGGTGCAAGGCAACAGGGCTAACCACTACACCACTGTGCAGTTCTAACGTTGGCAGTAAAATAAAATTGAGTTTAGGTTTTCTTCCTCATGACATCTCAGAGGGGTTTTCTTTTTCCCCTAGTCTCCCTGGGCTTCCTCATTAAACCTGCATCCATATTTCTGTAACTTTGTGCCAAAAAAAAACCACTAAAAATTTCTATACAAATAAAACTGTATGAATATAAATGATTTCATGGCCAAGTTAGGCAGGAGGAGAATTAGTAAATCATACCCTTTGCTTCCATGCTTTGTTGAGCATTTATCCAGATTGGCAAAGCATACGATCAGCCCCCGAACAGCCATGACATCACAACGCAAAACATTATTCCCAGTATTGTGTAGGTTCCCCTTGTGCCACCTGGGCTGCTCTCGCCCTTTGGGGCATGACTTCACAAGACCTCTGGTGGTACGCTTTGGTGGCAGTAATTCCTTTGGGTGCTGTGGATTGCAGGGTGAGGGTTCCTTGTTTGTCCGGTGCATCTCAGGGGTGCTTGCTCGGATTGGGATCTGGGGAGTTTGGAGGTCACATCAGCAGTCCTGGGCTCTTTGTCTTCTGGGTGCCATGTGTGGCGGGCATGTGATGCACTGGTTTATGTGGTGTCTCGTTATCGTGGCCAGCATTAACTTTTTTAATTTGGTGATGTATGCTGCAATGCCTCTGTGGGATCGGACCAGATGGGCTGGCGCTTGGTCCCCGTGGGCATGCGTGAGTCTTGGGTGTCACCAGTTTGATGGTATATAATTGATAATCAATATTAAGGTGTTAATGTTACAGTACAGTATGTGGTGTTCATGTTATGGCTGATCTGACCTTTTAGATTGTACTCATTATTTCCAAATTGAAAAAGATCATCTCAGATATATTTTGCATTCTAAGTCTTGTCCATTATGATGCTGCTGACTGTTAGTGAAAAAGAATTTGGTGAGGTACTATGCATTCTAAATGCCAGGACCATTGATTGAAGGAGCCACTCAGCACTTCAGCCAGTATCCGTACTGCATGATAATGCGATTTAGAGTGAGGTATTGTCTTCAGTATCCACACCCTCACAGAAATGCCCCTCCGATCTCAGAGGGAATCAATCCCGTAACACCAACACACAATACATGCTTTTTCTTTGTTCCGTCTCACCCCTTTACCTCTTCCTCGTCTCTATCTCTGACTCATACAGAGATATAGCTTGGTAAATTCGGTGCCCTTCACACCTCCCTGATTCAAGTGAATCCATCCCCACCTTAAAGCTGTCATGATTTACTGATTCTCCAACTGCCTCACTTGGCCATAAAAGGAATAAATGATGATGTATCTTTGAGGACCACACACTCATAGCTTTTCTATAAAGTGTCTGTCAACATCCTATCCTCCTTTCCTCCTACACCAATCCCTAGGATGGAACGAATCCAATTATCATCATCTCAATTTTTCATCCTGTTCTAGCCTACAGGTTTTCATTAAAGTTGTTTTTTTTTTTTTTTTTAAACAACTCTGAAACTCTGCTCCATCGAAGTGACTTGATATTTTAAAAAAACAGGTGTGTTTCATGTTAAATAATGTCAATTCCCATTTAATTAACGACACGTGATGTGCTTAGTGACTGATGCTTGGGTTTAGATTTCAGTATATGCCTTTATGATTCCTGGAGGCCACGAGGGATTTCAGCAGCCGTCTCTCATTGCCTACTGAGCCACCATCTTTGCATGTGTGGGTGAGGTTAATAACCCTGCTGTTTACATTTCTACCACCTAGCGTGCGTCCACCCTGATCCTTTCCTGACAGCCTGCATGTGAGACCTACATGTTAAAACCGCTGCCCTTATCCACCCCTTCCCCAATGCCCTACTCTTTAATTAGCAGCTCTGTCCACTCTCACAAATGGCACCCCGTCGGGTCATCCTTGGAGGTGGCAGGCAGATCGCAGACATTGCTGACATTTCAGCGACCGTTTCTATCCGTCTATGTGTGTAATGTTCATTTAGGCATTCTAGTCCTGGTATGCTGTCTTGAGAGAATGGGTTTAAAGGAATGGATGACTGAGAAATCAAGAGCAGAAAGACTCACTGAACCAACAGAGCCATGGAGACCTCAGTGATGTGCGGCATGCTAGATACTGCAGTTATTCAGGTGAACAATAGCACAGAGAGCATTTGTAAAATAGTTAGGATTATTAATAGCTTATGGGTAATTATGTACAGTAGAACACAATGTAATCAAAATGTAAAAGAGATTCATTACTTGCAATTAACAGATAATGTGTGGATTTTTATTTTTTTATTTTTGCAGGCAAGTGCAGGCCTATTTTGCCTCAGCTCTACCTTTAGTGCTTGTTGCTACACTGTGGCTAATAATGTACAGTAAGAGCATTTCAGACACAGCGGGCCACAATTTTTTGAGACTGCAGGGATCCATAGCAAAAATCATGTAACTGGAAAATGGGCTTTATTCGCTGCCTGCTCGGGGTCATTAAATTAAGACTGCTAGTTTGTTATAAATTGTGACAACTGAAAACGTTAGTATTTATTAGCAAAAATCATGGGAAGCTACAAAAAGATGAATTTTAAAACAGCTGTCTTGTGAGCGTTTCTATTGCTGCGTTCTGTTCATGTTTACGTTAAACAGAACTCCCTTTCCTGCTCCTCCATTCAGGATACGCTGCAGCATCACCAGCCAGTGTAAAATCCATCCATCCATCTAGGAACCTTTGTAGTCCAACTAGGGACCGTGGAGGCCATTGGTGACTATTGTATTTATTTCCATTTTTACAACCGTGGTAGGACCTCTGGTCAACATTCACACACTACAGGGGACGCCAATGAGCCTAATGTTTTTGGACTGTGGGAGGAAACCGGATGACCTGAAAGAAACCCACTAATCACGGAGAGACCCCGAGGCAGGAATCGAACCCAGACCCAGTGTAAAAAATACGGAGGAATCTGATGCTATCTACTCCTTTCTGTACGCATGAGCTCACAGACACACATGATTGCCTAGTAAGCTATTGCTCTTACTCAGAGAGCATGGAGGATTTGGCTTTCTTGACTCCTGGCCAAGGATGTCTGTGGCATCTTCCCGACTCATAATCTCCAGATGCTCTCCTGCTACTCAGCAAAAACAATTTCTTTAAAAAAAATAAAAAAATAGAATAAATATTTAAAGGAGGAAAAATTAAGAGATCACCTTCGGCCATGGCCACTTTAATAGGAATATTTGAAGCACTAAACAGATACAAACACCATAGCATTGTGTCAATGCATTAGATGCAATAAAAATTCAAATGTAGTTTGACTTTCTTTGTAACATCCGTATGCCCTCCTCCCCCTGTTTTAATTCAAGAGGCAGCTGTTCTTTTCTTTTCAGCGCACCAGTCAAGGTTATGCAGCAGTTCAAGGTTAGTCCCATAACAGTGTTGACAGACAGGGAACGCTCCTGGGATAAAAATGTCCCAAGCCAGAGGGAGTAGCAGCAAGCCGGAGCGGCCTATGTTAGGGGTCAATCACATACGAGCTAGAAACGTCCATGTCTCCTTACACAGTAATCGAGAGTCTGCGTTGATCATTTAAGTGCTTTTTTCCCTGTGTGTTATGGCAGCCAGACAAGTCCAGGGTCACCTTTCAGCTTACAGCGTCAGAGCCTTCCTAGAAACATCCATGGATCCATAGATGCTTAATGCAGCACACAGATAAATGGATTTGACCTATTACTGGATTTTTACCGGCATTCCGGGAAACGGTCTCTGTTCAGTTGTTCACTATAACACATGACATATGACAAAAGCAAATACAGGTGGCAAATGTTTTGCCCGCTAGTGAATGTGCTTATATGTAAACAGAGCCCATGCTGGTACCGTAGTAAATAGTGTTGCTAATGTCAATAATGTGTACGGGGAATAGTGGAAAAACAAAAACACATGACCCATGTGAGTAAAGTTGTGAGGATAAGAGTTATAATATCCTGAAAAGGAGACAATTCGTCAGGTGACACAGACTTCCAAGAAAGTGCCTTCCAGACAAACCTTTGAACACAGTAACCCAGTATTTCTAAAAGTCCCCCCCCCCCCCTCACATAACTATTAGGGCATTTGAAATGGATATCAGTGGTATTTATAGAAGCCAAAGGGTTCCCTGTTTTGATGTTTGACCCTGAGATGAAATGTAGAGATGACATATTATCCTGCCTGTTGTAAATTCAGGTTAGTGTTATTGCTAGTGTGTTTCCCAGCTCAGTCACTACCATGCTTCACCACTAGAGGGCATGGTATTAGCTTTCAATATGAACCTACACTGTACCTTTTCTTTTTTGATGTACCTCATCAATCATAATCAGGCATCAGATTCCACCAAACATCTCCCCTCCATCCAACACACTGTGTATATGTGTATGGATATTAAAATGTTTTTTTGTGCCTCAGTCCATTTTATCCACTGATAATTACTGAAAGGATGAGGAAACAGGACATTTGTGCCTGGAATATAAAGCACGCCCTTTTCAGAATCCTGCCCTTATGAGCTAAAGCATCAAACGTGCTTCCAGCCAAAGGAAACACACACAAGACGCTGATTCCTATGGTTCGTGCTGTCAGTTTAAGCAGTGAGCCTTGAAATAGGGCGGCGAAGAGAAGGGACATGTTGGGACGACTGGAGTAATTGTGAGCTCCGTTCTAGTGATTCAGGGTAATGTGTGTCCTCTTGAAGGATGACCTCTTTGCCCTGTTGACTAGCTTGTTTCTTTTTCCTCCCATCGCTCTTATTTGTTTCGGTGCACTTTAGCTCCGAACCAGGTAGTGCTGTGTCATCTCCAATCCCTTTCCTCCAACAAAGCCTCCATTAGGGCTCTTAAGCTTGATTTGATTACATCATGATCAGCAGGAATCATGCCTGATTCCTAGTTTTTATGCACTGGCTATGCAGGTATCCTGGTAATATCCACAAAGTGCTGGAAAAAATAGAAAGGCGTGGTCGTACATGCTATTCCCTGATTCTGTAACAGACAACCAGAGAGATTACCGGAGAGCTGTAGTGGAACTCGGTTGCTTTCTTACAGCATCGTGGCCATGGGTTGCCTTCGTGGAGAATTGTAGCTGTCATCCATCATGTGGTGCACAAAGCTGTGTGGCTCACCCAGGCGATGGTGATGCACTTGCGGACTAAATTTAGGCTGTTGCTTTGAGCCTGTATCTGGGGTTTTTTTTTGTTTTTTTAATCTTTCTCCACATCTCAAAACTCGTACCAGGTGCTGTTAAAAGGGGGGAAAAATGCATCAAACATAAACTTGCATGTTTATGGATCTTCAGGAGCATCCAAGATTTATTTTGCATGTAAAATGTTTTTTTAATCGCCATATTTGATCATAAGGTTTCATATGCCAAACAAAATCATGTTCACTCTTAGCCCTTGCTTTATCTTTACCTAAAGAATGTAAAGCAGCAGAGCATAAGTTATTATATACTGTAAGTCTAGCTGTTCCACCATTGTTTTTCTTCCTTCCTTCCTCCTGATCATACTTATCATCTCATACTTGCTGAAATCAAGCTCATGCCATTTTGTGCATGCCATACATATTTATACCTCTAGGGTGGGGTAATCCTTAAAGGAAATAGATTTGTTAGATTACAGAAGAAAATGAAACCAATGACTAACGATCATTAACTGATGTTTTTTTTTTTTTTTTTTATCTGGTGGAACGTTGTGTGTACGTGCACTAAACTGAAGCATGTGCAAGGCCTCCTGACTACAGTTAAGCTCAACAGGATGTGGTGTCTATCTGTTTCAACCACACTGTGAGGTACACTCATTTTGATGTTTTTGAAGTTTTTGATATTTTTATAAGTAATAACACACCATTGTTGCATCATTGCATTGCATCTACTGGATGTCATGTACATTGTTTCGAACAAGCCATCAAATGGTAAAAAGTGATTGTACGGTTGGAATGAAGCTTCACCATGCTATAGGGTAAATGCGATGTAACATAGATTGTGCATGCAATGCTTTTTTTCACTTCCTGTTGGTACAGAGAGGCCGTGTGAATCAGAATAAAACAGGGTCAGCGAGCAATATGGTTGTTTATGTGCCAATGTTAATCTAAACTGTTTTTAGTTGGAGTTTAAAATTTTT
>JAOVVB010000037.1:15164477-15186829 GCA_028570985.1 Heterobranchus longifilis
ACTTGTTGGTTTGACAGGAAAATAGTGAAGACAGACCAGAAATATCATAGAACAAATTCACTACAATGGAGGTCAAAATGATGGGGTGATGTTTGTCTTAAAAAAAAAATAAGAAAAAAAAACAGATACTGCATTTTGTACTTATTCTTTCTCTGCATCAATCACAAAATCAAAGATTTATCAAAGATGCCTCATGAACTATTCACCCTCCTCCCATCGGGCACCATCGGGCAGGTGCTACGGGTGCCTATGGCTGTTAGTGTACCAAACAGCTGATCATGACATAATAACCCTTACACTACTGCATATTACATCCATATTTCTTATTATACTACGTATACAGACATCCATAAAAGTAAATATGTATATCTTCTTAACATGTCATCACCACCACACTATCACGGGTTGCATACTGTAGATATACTGTACATTACAATATATATCCTATTTATAATACCTACTGCACCTTCTGTAGACTAGACACTAGCAATCTAATCTAATCTAATCTATTCTAATCTAATCTAAGAACGTTATATATAGGCTGTTATATCAGTCTTTATTATTCATGCTTATTTTCATTTATTTTAATGTCATGCATTTTAGATATCCACTCATCCAGTATGCATGTTAATCCGGCTGTGCTTAATTCTGTATTAAAGAGTTGGTAGTAGTAGAGTTGACAATTAAACTGGTTTAATTACTAGCATGTGAATCGGTCTCTATCAGATGAACTTCACAGATACACGACACACGAATGCATGTGATTTAATTTAACGATAATAGTGATATTAATAAACATTTTCCAGGGGCGTTCAAGTCAAACTGGGATTTATAAAGGCATTAAAAAAACGATTAATATTTACAGAAGGCTCGAAGTACAGTACGGTGATTAGGTTCTTAAACACAGTAGAACATTTGAATTGTGCGACTATTTTAAAGATGACTGAAGCTCCATGAATGACGATCCCGGCTGGGGTGGCTCGGAGCCCACTGCAGTCGTTCCCGTGAACATTCACTGAGCGGAACACCTGGTTCTTGAAAATGAATGGATAACTTGTTGCCAACTTGCAATTGTACACACAATCATTCACAAACACAACTTGCACATTACTGGAACTTGACTACATGTTTTTGCCCCATTTCCACTTTGACATTTACATTTAGGCATTTGGCAGCCGGTCTTATCCAGAGCGACTTACTGTATAAAAGTGTTTTGTAGTTTCCGTCATTGGATAGATCCTTAAACTGGGTTACTAGGTTTATAACTAAGTACCATCAGTCAAACACTGTTGGGAAGGTTGTTTTTTTCTTTGGGTTTTTTTTTGTTTTTTTTTTGGAAGGAGCATTTGGGAGTTCCTGGGAGGCCAGCGTTTCAGACAAGAAGCAGGCAGTCCGAGCATTGCTCTGGTGTACTGACAAAACCTTTTACCTTGATGGTATCCAAGCACTAGTGAAACACTGGGATAAGTGCATTAGTGTAGCATTGGATTATATAGAGAAATAAAAGTTACTTTACTCTCAAAATTGTGTTCTGTTATTCTGAACAAAAGTCCCAGTTTGACTTGAACACCCATTATACATTCATTTATAGTGACAGAGTTGGTAGCTATATAACAATATGCATTATCAAAAGGTTAATGAGAAAGTATTCCGTTGAAAGTGATGCATTTTCCTGTGAATCAAGCTCCATTATTATTCGGCATTGTTTTTCCTATAACAATAAAAAGAGTCGACACAAGTATATAAACACGGTCAAACTGATAAAAGTGTGTAAAACTAAGACAGCAAATAAAAAGTATAGTGGGGTGGGGAGATAACGCTGTTCTCATGCATTGGAACAGTTAGTTATTTATTTACTTGCGTGTTCATTTATCCAAGACGGCGTTTAAGTCATGGATCACATAGCATTGGGGTGGAATGGTTGTTGGAAACAAGGCTATGGCCTAGATGATTACTTCATCAATAGCTTGTCTGGGCCACTCACTAGATCAATACTACACAGCCTTGAGGGATTGCTTGCTCCACTAAGCCTTTCAGTCATGTGTTCCTGTGACACCACACCGCACCAAATTCAGGAGAAATACAGATTGAGGTATATCTGATGGTGGTGCATCAGCACAGCATCTCTCTCTCTCTCTCTCTCGCTCTCTCTCTCTGTCCATTTCTTTTGTGTTGGAAGAAAAGACAGAAGTACTCATCACAATTGAGCTTTTAATCCCAGGAGACGGAGCGTCCACGAGGTGAATACAGGATTGCTAGCTCAGCGCCTCACTGCTCATTAGCCATATGCAGCCTAGGTCCCCTAGCAGGACATACTCCAGTGCCTCAAGGACGCCACAACACATGAGTGCGCGCTCTCATGATCAGAGCGTGGTAAAATCCCTGACCGGGCAAATTCATTGATCAAAACAGTAAACAAATGCATCAATGTAACCGTCACTAGCGTTCCCATTTCAAATGCTTGACTGACTGTGAAGACTGGAGAAAGCATTATTTGTGTTGTTTTAATAGTGTAAATCTCTATTTAAAAAAAAAGTTTTCTTTCCACCTGGATGTGCTGTAATGTGCAGAAAAAACACACACGCTTGCAGATGTGTTTTAATTTACATGATGCTGCATATAATCCCACAGTGGAATATGCGACATCAGCTCATCTGCCACGCGACAGTTGCAAGTTTCCAGGAAGCCCCGAGGTCATTGCTGTCCTCTACTGTAAAGTGTAAAGTCAGTACGGCTTCTCAGGTGAAGTGAAAGCCATCGAGGGTCAGTGCTAATGTTTGTTGGTGCCACCGTGAACTGTTTGTCTCCTGCTTGCCCTTCAGGCTAATGGTGGTCAACCCAAACGCTGTATTTGCTCATGGCTGTGGTATTGCTGCAAGGCAAACCATTAACACAAACCCACAATCATTCCCTGTAATCATTCTTTAAGCATGTTTAAACATTATATCCCTGAGATAAGGCTGACCTCCAGTGAGCAAAGTCACTTTTAAAGTAAGTTTACAATTAGCTTTTGAATGAGCTTCTCATGCATATTAGCAGCCGGGAGATATGCTATATTTCTATCATCATAAGGATTTCACCATTTTGATTGCATTCAAGACAGAAAACATTTCTCTCATTGTAACAAGACGTTAGCTCATGAAGCCCTACACTGCGTGCATGATAGTTTTCAGTTCTACATAAAAAAAAAGATGACTGTCTTTTTTGATAGGGGAATAAAATTGACTTTTTTTTTTTTTTTTTGATCTTACATGTTGGAGACAGCGATTTTCATCCTGTGATTGTTTTAAATGTCTTCTCTGAGCGCTACAAGTGTGTGGAGGATGTCTGCTGGCTATTTACAGCTCTAAACCTGTGTTTCAAGCAATGCTGTTCAATAATGCATTAGACTGCTTTTAGGAGAAACGCAGCAGGCTGAGTGCATAATTTGGCAAGGAGGTTTAGCTGAGTGCAGTTTTTAAAGTCCATCATGTCATGGCATCCCATTTATTTTCCCTCTATACCTTTATTTTTATTTATTTGTAACAGATGTCCATTAGTCACCCCCATTTCAACTACTGTAGGAAGTCATGATGGTAGGGTCATGTTTGGTATATACAGTAGCTATGAGTATTTTCTATTATCCTAACTCTGATTGGTTGTCTTAATGTTTTTTTTTTTAATTAGTGCTAGAAGCGTAAACATCTCATCACTCAATACATCATCAAATCTAGGGTGTGTATTGAAGATGTCAACCAATCAGGTGCATAAGATGTTAGTTGGCTAGCATTGAAAGTAATAATTAGTATAAAGAGGTTAATAATTCTAATAAAATTAAAAGCTGCTTAAATAAAAATAAGTAGTTAATAATATTTAATTGGACATATGTTGGATATAAACCGATCAGCCATAACATTACACATTAACATTGGTTATACAGTAAACTGGTAACAGGATCATGTGTGCCCAAAGCTCATTTAGACAGACAGCCTGTCAATTGCTAATGCAGCACAACAAGCTGAAATAAGTTCATCCTAGCCATGAAGGAAACGCATCACAGCCCACTGCCCATTCAGGGCTCCAAACTCCCCACATCGCAGTCTGATTGAGCACCCATTGGATGTTCCAGACAAACATGTCGGATCCACAGAGGCCTCACCCCGCAACCCACGGCTCCTAAAGGATCTGCCGCCATATCCTGGTGCCAGACATCATAGCACACACCTAGAGGTCTTTTGGAGTCATCTCCCGAGGAGAACCTACACAGTACTGGGCATAATGTTGTATATTTCAAATTTACTTTCAGTTTTCGCCATGGCATTGTTTTATTCAATGTGGTAACATTTATTTCCATTCAGAGCTGCATACATTTTTGGCCAAGATCTTGTATTAATGACGGGATCGTGAAACCATTCCATGAAGTCTTCTCGAGTGCTTCCCAAATACTTTAAATGGTGGCCGGTTCATGTGTGAAAATGATTCCTCATGCTGCCACAACCACCCTTTCATAATTTCCATCCCAGAGTATGCCTGTTCGATCAGGGAAGAAAACCTTCACTGATTTGATAACCTTCAGGTCGTCATCTGACTTTGTTTTATTGCCACATACTGTAGTGTTACTGAGCCAAGAGCTGCCCAACCGAAGCAACTAGAGATCAAAACGCTGCGCTTCTCTTCTTAACCTTCACTCTGGAATGATTTCGTAAGTGATCTCTGATTCATGTTTATTTTTCTGGCTGCATTTCTTTGCCAAAGTTGATGATTCAGCACAATCCTCACTAATCAAATTGCAAATTGAATTCTCCAGCGAATTATGCGTTATTCATTTAAGCTGCCATGAAAACAACCACAAGCATTCCTCTAAACAAATACACCATTTGGCACAAAGCATGTCTGCCTATTAGGTAAAAAAAAACATAGGAACAGATCTGATTTCCGGAGTTGAGTGTACAAGAAGCATAATATGATTTAACTACGGTATTGTACCAGTACGCTTTATACCATCACACTGTATTGTGTTTGTCTCGTTTGTGTCTGCCTTTTAGCAGACATCCAGCAGACAGTTTGCTGCTCTCATTGTTTTCCCTGGTCTCACCTGTTCTGCTACTAACCACCACGCCTATTGTTGTGTGTTGCTAATGTCTGTTTGCCGGTAAAACAATCTTTTTTATTAATACTTCCTGGTTTACAACACAACAGTATACAGTAGTAATGCAGTATGCTGTAATAGTAATGGGTGGTCTGAATCTTTGGGTTGACACTGAGTCAGTTTGGTTTTCAACTGGTTCATAAGCACTGTTTTTTATTTCAATACGCTAAGCAGTGAATTGATTTGGTGATTCAGGCTTGTTGGGAGAAATATATACATTAAAATACATTGAAAAGGTGCTTCTCTGAAATCAACTCAGGAATATTTATTTGTTACCGTGAGTCAAATGTACAAAGCAGTTTGCGGTAATTTTTCCGACTTTGTCATTTGTTGCCTAAACTGAAGTGTTGCCTAAGTATGATGTATTGAGACCCATGATTAGAAAAAGATTTGTATTTGTATTAGATTTTTTTTAAAGGAAATACTAAGAAAGATTATTGACAGACCCAAAACCACTAAATTTGTGTGTTGTGTGTGGTTATGTGTGTTTGTGTATGTGTGTGAAAGTCACAGGCTATGATGCACGCCTGTTTATAAATTACTCTGGTTTTACCCAGGGCTGCATGATTTTATCAAAAGTCACATGGCAATTATTTTGACACATATTCCGAATGGAGTTTAAACTACATTTCTTAACTATTAAACATATAATATTCGTTTATATACCGTATATTTATCTTGGCCGTCAGCACAGTAATGTAGTGGTTAGCACTGTGGCCTCGCACCTCCAAAGTCGAGGGTTTCATTCACGCCTCAGGTCTGTGTGTGTGTGTGTTTGTTCGCCCCATCCTTGTTGGGTTTCCTTCAGATTCTCCATTTTCCTTCCAAAAACATGCAGATGAGGCTAACTGGAGTTTCTGTAGTGTGTGTGTGTGTGTGTGTGTGTGTGTGTGTGTGTGTGCTCTGTGATAGATTGGCACCCTTTCCATGGTGTACTGCGCTTTGTGCTCAAAGTGTCCTGGGGTACAGGATAAATGCTATATAGAAGATGAATAAAGGAATAAATGTATTTATCCAGGATAACAGCAAATAACTGGACAAATGTTAGAACTGATTAACAAGATGTTTGCCAATGTTATTAATTAAATTTAAATGATTGAAATAAATAATCAAACGCTTCAATTATTGACAAACTCTACAGTATATAAATTCCTGACTATGCGTATATTGCCTGTTAATAAATTGCAGCCTTTAACGATTAAATAATTGCCCAGGTCTATATTGCAATTTCGGTTTTTCATGCAATTAGTAGTGCAGCACTAGTCTTACCCCTTAAACTAGACCATTTTCCACACGCCCCTGAGTGCAGCTCATTTTGGTGTCAGTGCCGCCCGCACATACGCATTCACATCCTGTTTGCACACATACACTCGCAAATGCACCTATTTATATATGCATAATGCTATATGCACGACGCGCGACCTCCAAATAAAGACAGTGGTGCTGTGAGACTGAAGAGGTGGTGGAGAAGATGGGGTGGGGGGAGGGGTATTTCTTTAGATGTTTGGCTTTAGCCTTGCCTCATTGAGTTTAAGTAAGGATGAAAAGCAACAGTAAAAATACTGTATAATATTTGGTTAAGGGCTGCCCATATCTGACCTACTCACTAATTATGAAAATGTAGCGAAGCTTGTAATGTTCTTCGTGACCTTTTATTGCTAATATGCCCATATGTCAAAATGACTTGATCGGAGTATTCTGTGCATGTATGTGCTTATACAGGATATGTGTGGATATGCAAAAATTTTGGACATCCTGATATGTGACAGATGCATGGTGCTTGCTGGGCGAAATGAGAAGTATAGAGGCAGGTGTTTAGGTGGCTGAGGTTGCCAGAGCTATGCTGCTTGTCCTCCATGACTGATCAGCACGGTGAGAAAAAGCAGGGGCGTCATGTTCTGGCTTAGTGCACAAGAATCATTCCAGAAGGGCAAAGCAACAAACAGGGGAGCATTTCTCTCTTTCATGAAAGCGTCGGGTGCCAGACACTCTGGAAGATCAGCATGCCTGTTGCTATAGCTATCAGTGTCCAAAATACTTCAGCTTGTGCTGTGAGAAGGTTAGCTAGTGACAGACCTTTCCTAGTATCCCACTTTTGAACAGGACACTTTTTAGGACTTTGTATTTTGGTCCTGTTTCTGATATTCAATACATAAACATATCCACGAACATTGAAAAAGTTCTTTTGTAGGTTATCGTGTGATGCCATGATTTCACATTAGCAGCCACGGTAGCAGTAGTGAAAGACCTTTATGGTCTAATTTACTTTTTATCCTTATAGTAATTGAGTAATGGGCCACTGTGATGAAGTGCTCCAAATCTGACTGCCAGAACAAGGCTATAACTCAACCGCGCTCTTACAGCTGCAACAAACTTAATTGGTACATAAGCAGCATGCAAACACGTTACATTACAGCTTGTTGATTTATATAGTGTTTATGTGCTTTCTTCTTGTTAACCCATTTGAACTTACCTAGCACTTTTCTACTGGACTCTACAGCGAAGTAGTAGTTTTGTGTATATTTTTCTCTTTCATACAGAAATGTAAAATACGTGGGGAAAAACTCTTTTGGGCCACTTATTATTACCATTATAGTCCTGATGTGCCTAAACTTCAATTTGGCCTGGAATCCTTTTATTATCTGGGTTTATGTTTATGTTTATACCCTATATTGCCAAAAGTATTCATTCGCCTGCCTTCAAATGCATATGACCTTGAGTAACATGCAATTTTTAATACATATGTTTAAAATAATGTTGGCCCACACTTTGCAGTTTTAACAGTGTCGACTCTTCTGGGAAGGCTTTCCACAAGGTTAAGGAGTATGGGAGTATGTTTATGGGAATCTTTGACCATTCTTCCAAAAACGCATTTGTGAGGTCAGACACAGATGTTGGATGAGAAGGCCTGGCTTGCGGTCTCCGCGAGAAAAGAATTGGATGTTACTCAAGTTCATATGCATGTGAAGGCAGGTAAGCAAATACTTTTGGCAATATGTTTTATTTTGGGTTTTCTATTGTATTTTATGGCGAGTCCATTAAAATGACTACTTATGATTGCTAGGCTGTATGGTCCAGGTTTTACCAAAACCAAACTTAAGGCATTTCTTCCAAACTTCCAAGGCCTTTTTTGGGATGTGTGTGTGTGTGTGTTTATTGTCATGACAAGAACTAAAAAAACCATAAAAGAACTATAAAACTTGAATAATAGTTCTGCAATATACACTGCCTGGCCAAAAAAACAGTGGTCACCATTTCAAAAGGGTGAATTTATTGGGTGGTATCAAGCAAAGAAAACAACTACAGAGGTTTGAAATTACTGTAATAACCCTTCAACACATAATCAAAACCTAGTAGGAAAGTGCTGAACCACTTTGTAGATGAAATTTGGTCTGAAAAAAATCATAAATGGAGATCACACAAACACTTGGTGAAGTTTCATGGTAAGAAATTCAACATTAAAAAATAGTTGGGACTAAACAGCTGTGTGGTTATAAGTAAACCACTTCTTAATGATGCTTATTAAAAAAATGGCTTCAATATGGTAGGCAGGATAAAGATTGGACTTTGGGATTGGGATGTTTCAGTTGGTCAGGTCTAGACTCAGCAATGTTATTTGGCAATAAAATGAAGTCAGCTGACTATATGACTTTATATACTGAATGACCAGGACATCACAGTAATGGGGTTTTTCTTCCCTGATTGCACAGACATATTGCAGGACTCAAATTGTGAAAGAGTGGTTCTAAGAGTACGAGGAATCATTTTCACACACGAACTGAGCACCACGGTGCCAACACCAATTAAAACATGTATTTTTTTTTTCATAAAAATTGCACATCACTATATAAAAAAACAGGTTATGATGTAATATATTTATTCAATACAATTTAATTTAATTAAATTTCATTACATTTTTAACAATAGACATTATCGCAAAGACTTATTCTGGATATAGGTAAAAAAAATTATTAATAATAATAATAATAATAATAATAATAATAATAATAATAATACTTTGTTCCTAAGCCAGAGGTGGTGGTGACAAGAAAAAACTCCCTGAGATGGCATGAGGAAAAAACCTTCAAAGGAACCTTCATTTGGATGATATCAGGTAGCACACCCATAAATAAGTACTTTCTGTGCAATTGTATGGAAGGAAACGCATTTTTTTTGGTCAACCTGAGCTCCAATGTAATAAGGTTTATGCACTGTCGTCCAATCAGCCACAACATTACAACGCAAAAACATTATGCCCTGTATTGTGCAGGTTCCCCTTGTGCCAGCTGGGCAGCTCTCCACAAGATCTCCGGTGGTGTGCAGTCGAGTCTGGCACCAGGACGCTGGCAGTGGATCCTTTGGGTGCTGTTGGTTGTGGATGGGGCATCTGTGGTCTGGTGCATCCCATGGGAGCTTAATTAGACTGGGATGTGAGAAGTTTGGAGGCTGGGTCAATGGCCTTGGGTTTGTTGCCTGCTGAGCTCTGTGCACAGTGGGCTGTGGTGCATTGGGTGTACACTGACTTTTTTGTGACAATTGACAATTTGTGCCGCATTTGCCTGTTATTTTATATAGAGATTTCCAAATGTGGTCAGAAAAAAAATCATGAATGGAGATCACTAAAACACTTGGTGAAGTTTTATGGTAAAAAAAAAAAAAAAACAACAGTAAAAACCATAGGTATGTTTAATAGTGAAAGTAAAGGCATTTCCATACACACACAATGTGCTGAGAACTCACAGGGTTGGGACAAAACATGCTGATCTGATCAGGATGGACGAGGTAGTCTTTGGTCCCCGTGAGCATGTCGTCTGAATATAATGATTAATCAATGTGAACATGTTAATAATAACTAGGTATGCTACCCAAAACTATTTTAAAAAAGAAAAATGAACTCTTTAAACTTTCCAGGCGTCCAACCCTTAATATTCCTGTACACCGTTAATTATTCTCCCACAATGACATCCCTGAACTTTGATGTGAGTGCCAGGTGGAACAATTATTAAGCAGGTTCGAAGACAAAAAGCAAGTATTTGCAGAGTGGTGTGAAGACCCTGGGAAATGATCTCTGTATATGCCAGGTCTTTTGGTGTAGTCTATGCAGAAAGTAAACACGCCACAGAGTGGATGGGCTTTCCTAAACCAACAGGAGTCAACTAAGATCTAATAAATCTTTCAGAATCCAGGTGTATTTTTATCTTCAACCTTGCCCCAGACACTAAATCTGTAACCTTCCCTACCTACCTAAATACTGCTCTCTTACCCTTGGCGGTCAGCTTTATTTTGGCTGCTGCTGAAGAAAGAGGTGAACCATAAGAGGAGCTGAGGTTCTCTACATACCGCAGAGGACACTCTGGTCCATTCCTCCTTTGTAACAGAGGGCTATTTCTAGCGTGAATCACATGACGACAATAGGCATGCGTGTGTGTACCCCACACCTCCTCCTGCTGTTTAATAACCGCCAGACTGGAGCCTGCCTGTGTGCACTTTGATATGTTTAAACTTTAAACAAATCCTGCTCGTGTAGTTGTACCTGTTCACAACGAACTGTAAACGGAGACTGTTCTATTCTCGTTGGCTCCAATAGCGCTCGCTGCGTGACAGGAGGCTGACTTCAGAGGGTCGTAGGCATTGTGTTAATTCTCTGAGCTCCTCGCAGTTTCACCCAGAATGCTGTTGAGGGTTAATCAAATGAGCCTGCGTCTGTCAGCGACACCTGCTTTCTATGTGTGTGTGTGTGTGTGTGTGTGTGTGTTCAACACACTGTGCCTTTTTATTCCTAGTAATAAGAAATCCTGGCCCAACATTTGTTTCATTCTGGTTAGTATAATAAGGATTGAAAAATAATCTTTTGCATATCCAGAAAAATTCATAATGGCCGCATGAGTTACTAATTTGCATATGTAACGTTTTTATTTCCCTTTTTTTGGTTTCCATTCCACATTTGAGGAGTTCACAGCTGAGTCCTGTCACACACAGAAAGATAGGAAATGCAAATTTCGGATTTGTGGCACATCCTGGCCAAGTTAAACTCTACAGTCCCATTCAGGTCAAGATTAGGCCATGTTTACCTCTCGTACACCGCCTTACGCCAACCGAATGTGTCAACGCGTCTGCCTGCGTGAGTCAGACGTCAAGTTTGCTGTCTCTCACCTGTAAAGGGTTAAAGAGCATGTGATCGGGTTTGCTTTTTCATGACCTTATCTCCATGTGTACATTAAACAGAGGCAGATTAACCTTTGGACACAGTTATAAAAACAAGTGACGCTGGAACGTTTGGGCGAGCAACGTGGAGGCATGAATAGTTTGGGGAAGCGTATGCATATAGTGAGCCTTGTTTTGAATGACTGTACTACAACTGTACAATCTTTCAGGAAAGGGACAGGGCTGTGTTCTGGTTGGAAGCAAAGCTGCTGGAAAAATAGACATGTGTGACAGATCCCAAGAAATAGAAAATGTGTGACGTGGAGGTGTGAAATGGCTGTGAAATGTGTTTTGTAGGAATCCATTGGACAGCATCATTTTGTATTTATTATACTGTAAATTTCCTTCTATATATTCTCATACTGGTGGCATGGTGGCATAGTGGCTAGCAATGTTCCCTCACACACATGGGGTCTGAATCTTCTTGGTGGGCTTCCTACAGGTTGTAGGCTGATTGACATTTCCTAATTGGCTGTAGTGTATGATTGGGTGTGAGTGTGTCTGTGTGCGTGTGAGCTTGAGCCCTGCGAAGGGTTGGCAACTCATTCAGGGTGTAAATCACCTTGTGCCCTGAGTTTCCTGATATAGTCTCCCAGCCTCACATGTGACCTACACAGGCAGAATAAGCAGAATGGAAAATGCATGGATGATGTTCTTATATTCTTCTATAAGATCTTTGCTTTAAATATGTTTAGTTATGCCATGGATTATTTCTTAATCCTCAATGAAGCTATAGAAGAACCTAAATGGCCTTGCAAAGAAACAGCCTTGCCCTGTAAACTGTACCTTAACCCTTTCACCAATCCATTCCCTTTCCATATAACCGAGCAGAGTTATTCATCCATGAGGTAGCGGTTCTCAGTGTTACTGTGGAAGATGTCAAGTTCCTTCACAAACCAGAGTAGCAATCCTACTCGATTCTCAACCCTTAGGTATGGACTGCTTTTAGAGCTCCTTTTAAGAAATGGATATCCCAACTTCGACCTGCTTGGAATATGTTTGCTGTTGCCGCATGCTATTTGCATGATTACTAAATGTAAATGGTGTTTGGAGGTCACCCTGGTGAACCTGCTGACTCTTAAATATGGGGAAACATCTCTGGAATGTTAAGGCACTGATGTGGAACTAACGTTCCCCCAGCAGCAGTTGTCCTTGAGCCAAGAGCATGCTCCTGATTGAGGTTGCTGACAAATGGGCTGGAAGAAGCTGATATGTGACCTTTGGTCTACACTACCTCAGCCTACTGACTGAGATTACAGCGTAGATGAAGAGAGAAAACTCTGTACGCTTTCTCAAACCTGGATTAAAACCTGTGAAGTGGGCAGTGGTGGCACAAACGGTTAAGGCTGTGGGTTACTGGGTTTCTGATCGGATGGTCGGAAAGTTCAAGCCCCATCACCGCCAAGTTGCCATTGTTGAACCCTTGTTCAAGGCCTTTAACCCTATCTGCTCTAGGGGTGCTGTACCCTGCACTCTGACCCTAGCTTCCTAACTGGGATATGCGAAAGAAATAATTTCACTAATTATTTCACACAATAACTTCACAACTTCACAACTGACAAATAATTGAATTTCTTTCTGAAGGCAGCCGTAAGACTGATTTAACAACAGCGGTGGCAGGTGGTACACGACTGAGCTCAGAGGTTAACCATACTGTAAACATTTCCATCCTCACTAACTTTCATTGTGTGTCAGTTATCATTGGCCTTCGCTTTATTAATAGATGTATATTTCTCTTAATCTGTTTCACAGTTAACCTTAGCATCTCAAGGGTCAAGGGTTCGATTCCTGACTCGAGGCTGTGTGTGTGTGTGTGTGGGGGGGGGGTTGCATGTTCTCCCCGTGCTTGGTGGGCTTTTTCTAGATACTCTGGATTCCAAAGACATGCAGTTTATGTGAACTGGTGTTTCCAAATTAGCATGTGAGTGTGTACATGCATGTGTGCGTACAATAGATTGGCACCCTGTCCAGGGTGTACGCTGCCTAGTGCCCCAAGTCTCCTTGAACAGCCTCCAGGCCTCCAGTGACCCCATATGAGTGAGACAGAGAACTGTCCGTACTAATTACTGTACTGTATTTTGCTAATGTATTGTGACAAAAAGGGGGAAAAAATTAAAGAGCATCTCAAACATTTGTCTCAACAAGCTTCTCTATAAACTCTCCACTTTCAAATGATCATGTGATCACTGACAACAAAACCACCATGGAGACAAAAAAAAATTCAAACTATAAAAGTCATAAATAGATATTTAAATAATAGAAATTTTCATTTATCTATTGTTGAATGTTTTTAAACATCACTTAATAATTATTAAGATTATTGGGCAAGATGTTCAGAATGGATTTCTTCTTTAAGAGTTGACTACAGCCTTGTAATCGGTTCATTAAAACACAGGATAAAGCACTTAGAAGTACAAGCTAAAGGAATTAGATTAACCAATTTCCTCACAGAGACCTTTGAGCCTTTTAAGATATTGTCATTGCAATCCCAGGAAATAACAAACAACTTATATACAGTATATGTAAATATGGGTTCTACATTCTCTTTGAAGTGCGATAATACAATCTGAAGCATTTCCTTGAAACTTATCACTCAGCTGATTCTAGGCTTGATAATTATTCTTGGCCAGATAAGATAATTAATGGAACATTTCAGCATAGTGCAATGAAGAGGCCACCAGGAGACTCGAAATCCCTGGAATTGGGCTCGCTCTCCTTTCCTTGCCACATACCAGCCATGCCATGGATGAACATGGAAATAGACAGTTAGTGGAAAAAGTCTGGAAGTGGTTGGAAGTGAGTTCTTAACACTAACTGGAAAATTCAATCCACTAGCATGCCTGCCTACAGAAAAAAAAAGACAGGTGCTACATGCTTTAGTATTAAGGATGAGATGCACTCTGTGTATTGTCTAGTAGACAAACGGCTGATTATGAGCTCTGAAGGAAAAGCCACTGTGCAGAGATTGGGGTTTCTGTGAAGCCGGAGTAGAACATTTCTTCAAGAATATGCTTATATCTGGCTCAATCGACTTTCCTAGCATTTCCTGCTTAAAGGAAAGTAACCCTTTCAAATCTCATAGTAGATGCATTTACATGGACAATGTTTCTTCCTTCTGATTGAAATGATCTGATCTGATGATAAGATTTGAAGATTTGGACTTGATAGGATGTGCTTTTACATGCGCAAAGCATTTTATCAGAACTGAACTTTTTTTTTTACATTCACATAGTAGTTCTGCCCACTACGAATTTAATATAGCATTTATTTAATCTATTTAATATAGGAATATAGCATGAAGAATAAAAAATATTTTTCTCCAGGTTGTGTTAGGCTTTGCTTCTTTTATAATAAATACCACCTTCTGCATTATGATTAGTTACAAAAATTCAGGCTTATCTGTGATTGGTTAGAGGCTTTACTACATGTAAAATGGTGAACCTTTGGTGTTCGTTCTTTAGCCAGAGATCCAGTGGATACAAGACCACAGTAAAGACAGATGAAGGTTCTCACAGTTGTTTGTTCTCACAGAGGTTTTCGATCAGGAACGGAAACAATGAAAGCAAAATTTTCTACGTGACAATGATCTAATTAACAAATCTAACCTAAAAGCTTTCATCACATCACCTAATGTTATATGGGGCAAACATGCTCAGAAAGAATCTATTTATCCTGATAAGAGAGAAATGATCAGACCAAGTGTTTACATGGCTAATATTTACCCAGTGAATGGATTATCAATAGCTTACACCGCTTCTCTAATTTTGATTGAAAATTCATTCCGATCAGGCCAGACCAGTTCAGACTCTTCTGACTGAAGTGTTTACATAATGCATTTTTAAAATCTCACCTATCTCTGCCACCACCTTCCTAGCTGGTAGGAATGATGCAACCTCGGTGATGGACTGCCAAAAACAACACTTTGCATTTACACCAAATAGCACAATCAGGTGACTTTTGCTTACTTTGTCACACACCTTCAATCAGAAGTCCAGACATTCCTTTATGTTATCTTTTCTCAGAAGTGGTGTCCTTCTGAGGTCTAATACGCATGCTCATCTATTTCAGCTACTGATCTTCTGTAACTACTTCAGTGTCATTTGGCCATTTTTCTGACAATCGCACTTGCCTGTATGTTTAATTTGAGAGGACAACCTGATCGTGCTAGTGTCTGGATTGAACCTTGTTTTTTCTCATTTTTTGTTATGGGATTTCACAATGGTCATTTGAAGGTTTAAAGTTTTTTTGATCTTTGTATAACCTTCCCGAGCTTGATTTTCTCCTAACAACTTCATCTGTAAGATTTACTAGCAGCTCTGTAGTCCTTATCACAGCAAGACTACATCACAGCAATACAACAAAAACATCTAGGCAGTGAATACTTCCTTGTAATGTGCACAATGTGTTTGTAGATGAAGCATAACCATTTTCATCTTTCGCAATTGATTTACTATAAGCAAACAATCAAATCTCCGATGATACTGTAGTCGTTTCTTTAATCAGAATAAAAACAAATAGAATTTTATTCATTTCCTGCTTGGCATACATGCCTCTAACCTTTTGCACCATCCATGTATAGTAATCTAATCCTTATCTTAGTAATTCTTCGATGTAATTTGATCAGCGTTCTACAAATCCTAAAAAGGACATGGCTAGTTGAAGCATTTCTGGAGAAAAAGGGAGTGTCTTTCTTCATTGCCTGGGCAATACAGAGAGATAACAGAACATAGTGACTGTGATATTGCAACATCACAGGGTTATGTCCTGAATCTTACAGACTAGCATTTCAACAGTAATGCTATGAAGTAAGAATAAAAACATATTAACTTGACCTTTGCCGCTGAACACACATTAGATGTACAATGTTGACATCTTTGTACACAATGTTCGGTTGTGTTTTTGCTTATGTGACTGTAAATAAGCAATTATTAAATTTTACTTAAACCAGTTAAAAATGCAGTTTGTCTGAATAGTTATTTACTGGTTGATTATTTATTATTTATTGATTTATTTAGAGCAGAAAGTAAAGGAAAAAGTCTCAGGAAAAATAAAGGTACTAAAGGTTACCTTTTCTTGTTACTTTCTTGTCACGCTCAAGTGAACATCTTTTGCGTCCGTCAGTAAGTAAACATTACTTAGAAAAGTTCATCTAGTGTATCTTTTAAGAAAGTATTTATAGTCTCAGTTGTACATAGGATCTTACAGTACTTATAATCCTAGGATATAGTCATATCTTAGGAGACTTAGGGCATAAGGCAGTGTACACCCTGGATGCCAATCCATCACAGGGCACACACATACACACACTCACATACTCATTCACTTACTATGGCCAATTTGGGGAACAGCAATTAGTCTAATCTGCATGTCTTTGAACTGTGGGAGAAAACCAGAGGGCGGAAACCCACCAAGTACGGGGAGAACATGCAAATTGTATGCACGCAGAGGCGGGAATCAAACCCAGACCCTGGAGGTGCAAAGCGACAGTGCTAACTTCTACGCCACCGTATATTGACCAGAATTAAATATTCTATACGTATATTCTACGTATAGAATATTTATAGAATAAATATTCTATACGTATATTTATATATACTGTACATATTTTTGACATATTTCCTATTCCCAAGTACATTATGTTCTCGCGTCCACATGAAATATAAATAATAAAGAGTACACAAAATAAGGGCACCAGCACACATATCACGAGACTGATAATGAGAACAATAAAGACAGAAGGAAGGGGGAAAAAACGTCCACAGTAGCCAAGCGTATCTGTAGAAAAATCCTCCTTTAATGATTTTTGAATGTATACAATTGTTGCATCATGTGAGTGTCTGGTATTGTTGATGACTGCTGATGCGTAATCCTCCCATACTTCCTTTTTCAAAGATGAATCAGGTTCATTTCCTCGTCTGTTGCATTTTTCATGGCTAAGCTCAGTCTTGCATTAGTCTCAGACTGGAAAGTCCAGTTGTTCATTTTTTTTTCTCTCTCTCTCTCATGCAGCTGCATGCTTCCTTAGTGAAACTGTTTTTACCCGGATAACCACAATGGGTAGTTCTGCCTGTTACAATTAAAGTTAAATGCCCTAGTTTCAGGGATTGTACTAATTTGGACACTGTTTGTGGACACGTGCATTATAAGCTTTGTGCGTTCATCTCGTAGCAGCAGGTGAACAGAAGCGTTGCAGAATTTTTATTGGGAGTGTGCATCCAGCATTTTGTATAGCAGATGACTAATCGCTCTCTTAAAGCCATTAATGAGGCTCAACCCAACTCAGTTCCCTTTTCCTCCTCTTTTGTTACTTTCTGTCTGACTTTAGCTACTTACCACACTCTTGAACAGGGAGAGATACCCAGGCAGATGCTAAACCTTACAAATTAGCATGTCCATATGAAACTTGTTAGCATGCTAGCTGACATATACTGTATACAATATCCCACCTTTTAAGCAATGTCAGGTGTTTCTGTGTGCGCCTCTAGACGTGTGTAAGAGCAAGAGAGACACAAGCAAGGAGTGTGATAAAATCATTACAAAAAAAAAAAACACCCTAATGCATAAATCTGTAACACGGGTCTCAGAGCTTTTTAAAGTGAGTCTGTTACTGCAGCAGCTAAGATATATTAGAAAATGCATACTTTCACACCTCAAACTCCATCTGTTTGACACCTGCTCTGAACACACCTTTTCAGTGTCTTTGTAAATGAGATACTACTGAGAACCACACCCCAAAAGAAACATGCAGACTTGAGCAACAAGACGGTTAGGGGTATCTTCTTATATGAGATTACAATAGGGACAATACAAAATGGAAAAAGCAGGAATTATCTTTTCTCCTCACATTTTTTGATTGCACACGCATATTGGAGACCCATCTGAATGCCAAACAAACGCCCAAATGCATGATGCGTGCCCTTTAAGACAGCATATTGTGATGGATTTGCTGTGATTCTACATCCGACTTGTGATTAGACAATATGAATTCTTAATATGAATCAAGAAAAGTGTGCATCCATCTCTGCTAGCAATATTATTTTCTAATATACATAATGATTTCCATAAATTGTTATTGTGTTTATAAATATAGATTTTTTTATTTGGGCATATCACTGTCGAAGGTCAATATCGCAACATCATTGAAAGTTAAAGCAAAGAAAACGCTCTTCCCATAATTATTAGGAAATTTGCAAATGTTGCAACTTCCCTGTCGAGCATGCGACTTGTGGGAGAGCCAACATATATTTCATGAAACTGAATGTACAGTAGGTCACTATGTTGAGTAGATGTTGTTGTGCAGATTATATGCATTTTCATTCATCTGTAATGGAGAGAAGCACATTTCAAGCATAGGATGTTAAAGGGATTGTAAAAACATTTACAATGTAAGAACATGCAAGTTTTAAATACACTGACTGGTAAAAATGAATAAATAAGTAAATTAATTAATAAAATGACCTTTCCCGATTATTGTCCTCCATGAAGCAAAGAAAACAACTACATTCTGGAATTGTCAGTATCCAACTGAATGTCTAATGCATTATGAAAATATGAAAGGATAGTACTGAAATGTCAAGATTATTCAAGAACTGTGCTCGTGAATGGAGATCACTTTAAATGCTTGGTAGAGCTGAATTTTAAAACAGAAAACCACATCATGTTAATGAGACTATTTTTTTTTAAAAAAGGGCTTCAATTTGCATAAAGATTGGACTTTGGAGCAATGGAAAAGTCATATGGTCTAATGAGTCTAAATTGGCCCTATTACCGAGTGATGGGTGTGTCAGAGTAAGAAGGGAAGAGCATGGAGGAATGCACCCATCATACATAGTGGCCACAGTACAAGCGTCTGGAGGAAATGTTATGATCTTGGGTTGATGTTATGATCGTCAGTTGGTCAGGTCTAGGCTCAGCAACGTTATGAGGCAATAAAATGAAGTCAGCTGATGACCTGAATGTACTGAATGACCATGTGATTGTTTGGGTTACAAAAAATCTTAGATTCACCCTGCTATGTATTAAACACCTTATGCACACATTTGATTTACATAGACAATACATAATATCATGACAGCCCAGGAGCCATTTTTCAACCAGAAGTGCATTTTCACAGTGCAGAATAATTTGCATATATAAATAGTATATAGAGAGGTAGATTAGTTACAGTAGGTGCAAATGAGCCAATGATTACAGGCGGTACAGTAAGGAAGTATTGTATACCATGCTAAAGAATTCTGCATATGTCAACATTATACAGTGAGGAAGGTAATATAATGAGTGCAAATGAATTCTAAGTGGGTGCAATAGGAGGAAGGTATTATATACAGAGGAAGAGTTATGTACAAGGAGTTTAAGGATTTTGATGTATGCAGTGTGAAGATATTGTATACTTACATATACTTGCATATGTCATATATTAAAGCGTTTTTTTAATAGACTTTTTTTAAATATATCGAATTCAATTAAAATTTTATTTATATAACGCTTTTAACAATCATCATCGTCACAAAGCAGCTTTACAGAATCAAAAGAAAACTATGGAAGTGTTTATGAAATGTGAGAAAATGTGTATGAATCAAAATGCTCATTACAACATCTTGTTAAAATGAAAGAATTGCGTTTCACTATTTTGAGAACAAAAGGGCCGCTATGCTCAGCATTATTAAAGCATTGGATTATTGTGTAGGGCTCAGCAGCAGGACTCGTACAGGCTGCGGTCATGACTCAAGCCATGGTTGATTGATTGACAGACCAAAGAGTAGAGAGGGGAACACATTCCCCACACTGTTATACCACCTCCACCAGCCTGGACTGTTGACAAGAGGCACCGGTGATGTGATGTGAGATAAAGCAGTAAAGTATTGCTCTGTAATATGACCATTATGGTGCCGTCGGTGAATAACTAAATCCCATGACCCTGATCTGCTAGGGTAAGATTTGTCCTGACCGAGTACAGCGTCACGATGCTAAAATGCCACAGTATCATGGAATTATAAAAACAAGGATGAAATGTCGGTGTGACTTTTGAACCTACACTATTATGTGTGTCCTGAATTCATTTTTATTTATTTACTTTTTACTTTTAAGGATTTGCTGAAACAGCTTAAGGATGCATCATGTAAACTGCAGAGAGTGAAGTCTGAAAGGGAGGAAGTGAACGCGGAGGTTCATCAGAGGTAAACGAGCTCGACACAACAAAGGAAACCGCGCGTGTCGTTTGGGTCAGGTTTTTATTAATGGACTGAGAACTTATTGTGTGCAGGCGTGAAGAAATGGACCGCAGGATGCTGCTGTTGCTGCATGTGGATGAACGAGTGTGTGATGCTCTGATGGAGCTCGAAGCTGCAAAGCAGAAAAAACAGGCACTGATCGAACTGCTTCAGTCACTGAACACACACACTCGGTATAAAACAAACACACTCGAAGCAATTAATGGAAGATTCGTCCCTTTTATTCATTAACTACACACTTTACTTCGATAAGCAATTGACCCTGACACATTTTAAATTATCTTCAACTAATGTGTGTGTGTGTGTGTGTGTGTGTGTGTGGGGTTCACTCCTCTAAACGGCGTCCAATTATGATAGTTTTGAACAAACCGTATCAGGATATCTTAAATAACGATTCTGGATTAAAACAGGGAGAAGAAGCTCAGCAGCGCGTCTCTGAGTCTGATGCAGAAACGTGCGGAAGCTCTGGAGGAGGAGGAGGAGAAGCTGAAACTGCAGTGTGAACAAGTGAAGAAAGCCCTGGATGATATTCAGGAGGTTTAAAAGAAGCCTGAGTGCAGAATGTACAGCAGCGCACAACACACACACACACACACACACACACACAGCAGTGCTGTTAGTTTGAGCTCCTTATTTAAGCTGTAAACCTGAGAAAACCTCATCAGTGTGTCGATGCCACTAAACGATGTGTAATACATTAACTTTAAGTCAGAGCTAGTGTCAGTAGAGGAAGGGTGGTGTGTGTGTGTGTGTGTGTGTGTGTGTGTGTGTGAGAACATCATTGTTTCTTTTTAAATATAATGTAAATAAAGCAAAGGTATAAACCATCTAAATGTAAGAATGGCACCAAAACATAATAAATACTTTTGTAACCAATAAACACTTTAATGATACACCTGTTGAGTGAATTTGTACCCAAAACATTCAGGTTTAGATCGTAATTAGTCTTAAACCCATCAGTTATATTCTAGAAGTCATTCCTGCGGGTGGATGATGGAGAATTCAGAGCAGTAAAGAAAATAAAATAGCTCCTTCTACAAAGCAGCGCGGTCCTCTTCTGTTACAGAGGTTTCTATTCACTGTGTGTGTGTGTGTGTGTGTGTGTGTGTGTGTGTGTGTGTGTTTGTATAACTGTACTGTGTGTTCTCACCAGAAGTCTCTCAACAAGAAATTACACTAAGATCCATCCTGTACAAAACTCCATCTAGGTAAATGTTGAATGAATTAACGCTGTATTGCCGGCTGAACCTCTTACAGTGTTGAAACAGCAGGTAACACCGTGTTCTTAAAGACTCAGACTGAATGAAGTAATAGATTCAAGCTGAGTCAGTAGTTTACCTTCACCAAGATACTCACGTGATTTTATAAAACATAAAATCAACAAGAAGCACAAAAGAAAGGTTTCGGCAAGTCCACTTTAACAAAAAAAAATAAAATACTGTATACATAAAATGTATTAACATTACTGCCACTCGTATTGGCCAAACGGAATGAGACGAGTAACACTCGAGGTATCTCAGACCTTCTCAGCTACAGAGTGTGTACAGTGTACATGAAAGATTTATCTGTACCTTGGTCAGAACTCGCTCTTTCAATTATATACATTCTCGAAACCTGTATCAGAAGAGTTTCTGTCTGTCTGTGTGATCAGAATTTAATGAAACGTTGGCGGTACGTAGGCATCTGCCTGAAGTTTAATCTGCACCATCAGTGAATCTAAATGTTGAGTAAAAGTGATGTTATGAACAGTTATGTGTGGGATTTAATAATCTACTGTAAAATAATCTACT
>JAOVVB010000037.1:15212796-15223929 GCA_028570985.1 Heterobranchus longifilis
GGGTATCGTGATAATATCGTATCAGGTGGTGCCTGGTGATTCTCATCCCTGGTATGCTATGTGCTGAGTCATTTGCGGCAGTTGTTTTTCACTCAGAGACGGTTATTTGTCACTCAGACGTTTACGTTTTTAAAGAGATTGCTTTCAAGAACATGAACATGTGTCTGAAACATGCATGTTTTCTCCCCCTATTCTGCCCTGCTCTGGCCTTGTGTAACATGACGTTTCATGATTTATCCGTCAGGGATTGAGAAAATGAGCCGTTGATACAGTGATATGCCCTTTACTAGTATGGACTTGTAAATTGTGTGTGTAGGAATCGGTATATGAGGCTTTTTCTTTCGGGAAGCATTCCAAATATGTAGGATTGATGAAGCATGTTGGATAAGTAGGTACATACAAGGAAATGCAGGGCTACAAGGAAATCAAATGCAAAGCAGCCAGAGAAGAGATTTATCCATTATTGTAATTATGCATGAAAGGCCTGGCTTTTTCAAGACGTAACGTTAAACCTCCTAGACAAGTTCTGGTTTCAGTTGTTATAGGCAAATGAGTTTTTTAAATAATCGTTACCTTTCCTGAACTTTTTCTTCCTCTACTGTTTTTGTTTTTTCGGGTTGTTTGTTTCCCCCCCTTGTCTAAAGTCGTTTTTCATTCGTCTGGTCCATCAGTCTTCTCATGTATTCTCTCAGCACTCCTTGTGTTTTCCCTGATGCAAAGACCCTATTTCCAGCCTGACTAGGTCTTTGAAAAAGACAGAGCAGTCTCATTGGGTCACATTAGCATTTCCACTGCATACATTTGAATATTTGGCTTTCGCACATGATCACACAAACTGCATCACATTCAGCCCGATCAGACTCCGCGCCCGTATTGCCGGAGTCCGAATCTCCTTTTAATAGCCAGAAATCTGCCTGGTATTTCATGTAGCGCTTTGCTTTAAGGCATTTTTAAACTCTTGCTCATGATTCCTTATCTTTGGAACGGTGGAGGTTTAAGGGATGAGTCTCTTCAGGCACACACCCTTATGAGAAAGACAAACATTGGTGCAGGTTTCAGAGGAATCCAACCTTGCCGTGATTACTTATTGATTTCTCTGGACATACTACTCCTGGGGTTATTTTGCAAAAGGAGGGAAAAAACGCATTTACACCCTGATATACTTCCTTGACAGTTTTCTGAATTTTTTATTTTTTATTTTGGTTTTCAGTGGATTACTTTTATTTCTTAAAAAAAGTATTGTTTTTTTTGGTTTGTTTTTGTTTTAACTTGCACTAATGTAACAGCTATTTAAATGTATAGTAGTGACTCCCTTTTTCATATGACGTAATGAGGTAAGCATAACATTAAACACTCCAATGGGAGATGGAAGTAGCGCTTATGTAAATGGCCTTTAAAGCTGCCAGCCTGGTGGGATACGAGAGGCCGGTCACATGCTGTTGCAGCCCTTGCCAAGCGGTGTTATGGTTTAAATCCCACCTACTTAGAACTAGGACACAGAGTTGTTCTTTCATGTGGAGAACGTGGCTTTGTTTCTGGAGGTGCCACCGCAGAACTATTGATTTAGAGACGGACCGTAGAGCGGAGAAAGGCTCTCTGGGGCGTCTGTTGCTAAAGATTCATTAAGATGGAAGGAGCACACTACGGTTTTTGTGTCTTGCCAGTAGCTCAAGGTTGACACGAAGGCCAAATAAAGAGCGTATTGTTGAGACCTTCGGAATACGTTTTGGAGAATGTTCTCGAGTGCTCTGTAATGTGTCTCTGCAGAGTAACTCATCTCTCAAACAATAGTTCAGACATTAACCGGTAACACCGGCGACAGTTTCCTGCTTTTATTCACTAAAACTCAAGGAAATGGATTCCAGACTCGAAGGTGTTGTACAGTGGAGTAAAAACAATTGCTTGATCTCCATAACTCAAGGGCTTCACAGTTTGTCCTTTACAGGCTGCTGCATAGACAGGAAATGGCTATGAGAGGAAATATGAGGGTGTACTGAATGACTAAGCCATCATGTTCTCCAATAGCTTGTTACATGCATAAATGGATCCCTCATCTCCTGGCAAACACCCACTAATTCACACTGACAGGAGCCCTATAGGTGTAAACTCCCACTCTATTCCCGAAATATACCCCGGCTGCTCTTAGGGCAACATACATTACGGATATTATATTATATTATATTATATCATATTATATTACATTATGTTATATTATATTATGTTATTCATTCATTCATGGCAGCACGGTGGCGTACTGGTTAGCCCTGTGCCTTCGCACGTCTAGGGTTGAGGGTTCAATAAATTCTGCATTTGTAGTATGCAAGGCACTAACCATGAACAGTGCCTGAAGCAGCCATTAGTGAAATAGCTTGGCTTTTGGTGCCAGAGGAGTTACTTTACCTCCTGCAGACTGCTACGAATAGGAGTTACGTCCAGACGAGAGCCAGCGACACAGAGACCTCCAGCTGGCTTTGCTAATCTGCTGATGACTGGGGTGAAAAGGGACAGAGATGGATTACCTGCCATCCCCTTTCCACTCTCTTGTGCTTGGCACAAAGTCCCAAAGGACTTTCACAACTTTGTGCAACGGCCCTTATCTCTGTAACTAGTACATAGTTCAAGAAAAAAAAAGTTGCACATTACCCAAGAACACAGTAAAACATTTTTTTTTTTTTTTTTTCGAGGAAAGACAATTACAGAGAAGTATTGCAATGTGACTTTCCAGGCTTCTGGGTCACTTGATTTGTGACGTCCTCCCATTCCGGTGAGGCGACTGGCCTAGCACATGGTCCACTCCCCCTGCAGATTGAGTCTCTTGTGAAAAAGACACCAGCAGTCTACATCAGGTGACCCGGGATGTCATGGTTTCTCAGTGTAGAGATGCAAGGTCACTTGTGTGATGGAGCGGTCACGCTTCGCAGCCATGTATTATTTACTGCAGCCAGAAAAACGACTTTAGCCCGAAGGCAGCCGGATTCACCTTTCACCTGACTGGCTGAGATTTACTGCATAACAACTGGAAGTGTAGCAGGTTTTACTTGCTTTTATGGTTAAAAGTAAAGGAGATGCTCGGAGATCAAAACAGTAGCAGATGTTATCCATTTGCCGTATGGTCAAATTAAAGGCCAGGAATATTATATGTCTGATTCATTTCAAGTAGGGTTGTAATGAACTGCCACTATTTACATCCGTTTCATTCGTCATATAGAGGTATGTTATTTAGATTTATACTGGAACTTGACTTGACTTAAACCAGAATTGTTTGTAAATGTATTTATTTTAAATTAACCCTCCCACTTTGCCCCTGGAAAACCTTTGTGAGATGACTTCAAAAGTAAAAGTGCTGCTCGCAGACCAATAGGGGGCGACATAACTCACTTGGAGAAAAGCGCTATCCGCCCCTTCCACTTGAATGTGCTCAAGAATGACCTTGACTGGCTAGTATTGCTACGATTGATGTGGAAGTACCAATATGCCACCCCTCCCACCCGGGCATGAATGAATGTAGCATCCCCCAGGAATCGAACTCGTGATCTGCTGATAATCTGTGGTTTGTTAATTTGATTCGAAGAATCGGTCAGCTTTTTTTAAAATCAGAATCAATCCACAGTTTTCAAATTATTTGCGTAAACTTACAAATGGTCAAAAAATTTCTGATATATCTCGGAATCCATCTTCTGCAAATTACTCTGCGCTATTTGAGGTGATCATGGGAACGTTTACCAGAAGATGGCTGGTACTCTTTTTAGTGTCTGCCGCCCGATTAAACCCCTCCCTTTTTTATCTTATATTTATTTTTTCTATTAGATTTGTTAGGGCCCAAGCCCTATGACACCAACCCTATGACGTGATAGTCAAGACATCATTGTGCTGATGTCGTAGTGTGCGAGGGTTCTATTGTTGGATTTTTTTTGTTTTTTTTCCAGTTTTTTTATTAATACAAATGTAATTATAAATGCTTTTCCTAATTTAAAAGAGATAAAAACGTAACCTAAATTATTAGCAAAATCCTTTCATTTTGTGAGACTGTTGCTTTTTCTTCTTCTTTGAAGTTAATGGGAGGTTGGTGCATTATCGCCACCTCCTGGACTGGAGTAAAGCAGTTTAGAAACTAGGTCATCGCTCTGTACAAGGCATGCCATTTAATTGAGTATATATAACTTACTCAGCATTTATGTGTCTATTAAATACCTAATACTAAATAAATAATAAATATTTTAATACTATTTTAAAGCCCTGCCGAAACCGAATTAACAGTCTATCTCTGATTCACCGCTCCACCATCATGCCAGCATGCTCTGTGAGTTCTTGTCCAGACCGTTCCTCAATGTTCATAATTGGTCTCTAATAAAGATGTGTTCCCAAAAGATAAACCTGTGACACGTGATCTCACTCCACTCGCTCGACCAGATGCCCTGTGAATGGGCGCCTCCTATTTCTAACTGTATGTCTCTCATTATCTGTTCGATCCAAATTAAGTATTCGGTTACATCCTTAATTTGCCGTATAGAAAAGGATACCCTCTGTTATTGAAGCCGGGTCCGAACGAACAGGTGTTTCGTACACTTTTCAGCTTCGTCTATCATATTATAATTTACACGTGTCCTCCTGACGTGAAGACGTAACCTGGGATGATTGAATTTGAACCAGGACAACAGAACCAGGTTGTTGTTGTTTTGTTTTTTTTCCGTAAAACTCAAAGGAACACGCCCCTTTGATCTGACAGCTGTGAAGTTCAAAGTAGCCCTGCATGTTCAGAGAATCACATGTGCTCGTCTTGATCTATTTCAGTCGAATCAGATAGATAGCAGCTGCAACGACGTGATACGCTGCTTATCGTCCGTGATGTCTCTTGATGGACTGACAGTGTTTGTCAAAGTGTACATTCACATTTATAAGTGGAGAAAGCTTGTCCCAATTCTCTTCTCGTTTCCATTCAACCCGGTCTAGATTTTATTCCAAATAAGGCTATGGTTGTGTGTGAAGAGGGCAGTCACGTGCAGCACGACTGCACAGATTTGTGTCGTGGTTCTCATAGTTGCTGCTCCTTCGCTGGATTATACGACTGTGTAAACATGTGTTCTTCTCATCAGTTCTGTTAATGTAAGGGCAGACTTTTTTTTTTTTTTTAAGTGTGGCTAAACATCTTTTTTTTAGACTTCCTAGCTTAATTTTTCTGTCTGACAGAAGCATCATATAAGAATATAATAACTGTATCATAATTAAGATTTGTGCTCTTGTACAGTCACTCGGCCTCTCTTCCCTGTTTTAGTAAAGTCTCGGGAGTTAGTGCTGTCTCCCGAGAGGATCTTGACACAATGGAGGCCAAGTTAGGTAAACATCAGCGTAATGGGTTTAACTTTTAAGCTTTTGGTTATCTCATCACATTTAATTAATCTTCCAACATCACAACCGCCATTCTGACTGCTCCAGCTGGTCTTTGGATGGTTTAAACCAGAAAAGCCAAGGTTAAAAAAAAAAAAAAACTCCCATGCCTCAGTCTTTATTATAGGCATTCATTTTTTTAATCTTTCAACAAAATCTAATGTTTGAAACTCTTTAGAAGTCAGCTTGTCTGCTAATGTTGCCTTATGTCCTTGAGGCAGCTGAGTCAGATTGTTCTGATCCTTCCCTGGTATGTGTAGTGTTCCGTGCATATCACTCTACATCTCCGTAATGAACAGAGCCCAAATGTCATCCACTTTGCAGAGAAAATGAGCGAACATAGCCATGATGGCTGTCTGAAGCTGGCGGATTGTCTCTCTGCATCCCCGGTCCTCCCTTATCAGTCATCCCAGACACCACAGACGGGAAAGATCGTAGCCTGGGATTGGACTCTCACTACAGTGGCGTAAATCTCCAGCGGATGTATTTGCATGTTGACCGAATCTCCAACCGTCAGGATGTCGTGGTAGACCGATGTGGGAGGGATGGGGCTGTGATGCGGTGTCGGCGCTGTGCAGCTGGTGATTTAGCAGGGATTGGATGATAGGTGCAGCAGTGGGCGAGGTGAGTGATGGTTCATGTGTCACTAAGGTAGTCCTGGCACCTTCCCTTAGCCGCTCAAGGACATCTCTGTACTGATTGGATTGGCTGAAGTCCAGGCAGACACTGGCCCCTGAATCAGAGATGCTGTTCGATGCCGTGCGGAGCGTTAATCCAGCGCAATTTTGCATTTGCATTATTTAAAATATATTTGGCTACACTTAACAGCGAAAGTAGTGCCAACTTTTATTTTTAGGGAGTGCAAGCAGGAGGTTGGGCTCAGGTGACTAAGGGTAATACTCAATTTATGCAGATTTCACGAGCTGTGCGATTTCATCGATTATGCAATTTAATGTTTTGTTTAAATAAGTTGAATTCAGATCTATTTAAACAAACTTACAAACGTTAAATTGTCTTAACTAGACAAATATTTCAAGAAATATACCACAGCTTTAGTGTGGTAAAAAATACAAAACAACTGCACCTTCCACAAATACTCGTCTTATGTGAGAGTAAAACTTCTCCGTGTTTTGAGGTGGACTCCATTATGGGTGGTCGTGCAGTACCGCCCCCTGATGGACTGGAGCATAAACTTGGCAGGGAGAAAAGATCGCTTTCTACAAGAAATAGTGTTTAAACAATCAACAACACGAATTACGCAGCATTTCTGTGTTTTTTGGATACTTATAATTGGATTATTATAATTTTTTGAAATAATTCAAAAAATAACTGACACAATTCAGACAATAACTTAAGTTCCATAGAATTGAATCGAAATCAAATGTCCAAAAATCAAAAAACTGATTTAGTTATGTATTACTGTCCTTTTGTGTGGCAATTCATGCTTCCAAAATAATTTTTCATAAAATTATAGTAATGTTTGCATTTGAGGTGGTCATACTGTATGTCGCAGTTCCGCTATAATCCCATAGGTGGCCACTCCACAGCCTTCGCACTTTGGCACTTAGCACACAGGTCCTGAGGTCATTCCTGAGGTAATTTTCTGAGTTTGTTTAGAATTGTAAGAAAATCTACAAACAAATCGGGATATTTCTAAAATCGTGATTACTAACAAAATCGCGATACAAATCGAATCGCCACCCGGATATTGTGATAATATCGTATTGTGTCATCCTTGGTGATTCCCATCCCAACCACATATGGCTCGCAGCTCGATTAGTTTCCCACACAAAACCCGAGAAGCCGGGTAATTATGCGACTCTGAAGTCTTAGTTCTTGGAGAATGAAATGGTAGTAATTACAGCTCCCGTCTAATAAGTACTGATTTCAGATCGACCTCGAGAGCCCCAAAACGGCAGTTACAGATCGGGACGGATTAGTCACGCAGACTGCCGCTGTGTAAGTGACAGGGCTTGTGGTCGATGGTGGGTGAGGGGTTTGTCGGTTGAAGGGGTTGAGTTATAGCTCCTGCCTGTCAGAAGAGCTGAGCAAACCATGACATTCAGAAAATGTCAGGAAGAGGGCTCAATCCTTCAAAGATGCCTCAGAATTAGTTACACCCCAGACATCTGTTTTTGCAGCAGAGTCAAGACAGAGCTTGTAGTTAATGTGTGTGAGAGCGAGTGTTTGTGTGTGTATGTGTGTACTCTGCTCCTCTATTATCAGCGTGTTTGCATATAAGAAGAGGCCTTTATGAACCTTCGCGCTGATGCTCATGCCTTGCCGAATTAATGGCCGTTGTTTCCGGCTGCGTCGATAACGAAAGCTCTTTGGCAAAGTCCTCCAACGAGAAAGTGAACGTAATAAAATGATGAATAATTGACAGTACTCAATAATTCTACTGTGCACTATGTACCTCTACTAAGTACACACTCACAAAAAAAAAAAAAAAAAAAACATCTCCACCCTGAGGGGAAAACAAGTGTACTACTGACAGGAGCTGTCCAGGTCACTGGGATAATCAAGTTTCAAGGCTGTACCTTTTGTACCTTTGGTACTATGGAATTGTTTATTACTTTACAGAGTATAAAGATATACTACAGGTAGAGTTTAGTTTCCTGTTTCCCGAGAACGCAGTGCCGAAATAATGCTGTTCATGCATGCAAGTTCTTGGATGACATTTGCCCTGCCTTTACTTCCTACTTCCATAAAAGGCATTTCCCACTAGGACATTTGAGAAAAAAGACGCTAAAGGCTGATTCTGTTTCACCGCAGCTGTTTGGTGGATGTGGTCATGAATAGAAAACGGCACTGAAGAGGGAAGACGAGAGAGAGAGAGAGAGACACTTGCCTCAGGGCCTGGAAGAGCACTTGAGCTAATTAATTGCCTCAGTAAAGAAACGATAATTGTATTGGTTAAGGGGGTATAATGCGTCCGTGCACAAAGCTAAGAATGAAATCCTTGTAATATATCGCATAAAATCAGAAGTCGTCTGATATGCATACATATACATTGTCGTTAAAGATTCCTTATGCATGAGGCAGGTGTAATTCAGATTCTGACATTTAGCTGTAGGGCTTGTGTGTTTCCTGCTGTATCGTTTTGCCTTGGAGGCATCTCTGAGCCACCGTCGACCCGTGTTTTAGTTAAAATGCTGCATGAATGTTAATCTGCACATGTTAGAGATCACCGAAGCAGCAAATCCTCCTCGTCTATAGGTTCCCCGTTCTGATAATCTAGGCCGCGCAAAGTATAAGCCACCCTGTGGGACGAGAACCACTTTCCCGGCGCTAGCCTCACTTAAGTCCCAAAAGACAGTCCTCCGCACTGGAAGTGCGTTTCCACCCGGCGCTCCTGCTGTCCTTATGTCCCAGCCTAGAGTGCCCTTATTACTCTACCTTGTGCATGTCAGCAGATTTTTATAGGAGGAGATGTGCATTAGGTCTGATCTCTGCAGGTGTGTGTGTGAGGGTGCCTGAGGAAATAGCTGCCTGTTGAACATGAGTGTTTCGGAGAGGGGATGGGTGGCGGGCGGGGGGGGAGTGTGCGGATCGGTGCAGGCGTGTTAGCGGTGCTGAGGAGGGAGGAGAAGCTAGGCAACGGAAGCAGTGAGCTGTGACAGAACAAATGTGATGTAGCTTCCATTGGTGCTCAGCAAAAGAGCACAGAGGAGAAATCTTCACCGATCCAGCGGTCTTAATAAACACACATCTTGTCACATAGGGTCGTGTAATTATGCTGTGTTGTCTGTTTCCATCTTGCTATCGATGCGGAATTTATTTCCGTCTTTCTCTCAAAACAGAGAGGTCAGTCACTTGAAAACAGCTTGTCCGAGGATGTCTGTTTTCAGGAATTAAATGTACTTATGTAGCAATTTTAAAAACAAACCATCCATCTCTCAGTGTAGCTTCAATCGAATAAAATTTTAACGACCTTGTCACCAAGCAACTTTACAGAAATAAGAATTCTGGGTAATTAACAAGCTGGTGGCAAGGAAAAACACCATGAGAAGACATGAGGAAGAAACCCTGTGAGTCAAAAAAAGAGCATGTTTTCATTTCGGGGAAACTGGATAGCATGACCATAACTTTGTTTCATAAGCTTGAAAGTACAGTTTACTGTAGTAATGTACTGTGTAAACGTACTGTTCACTGAAGGAGACTTGGGTATTAAACTATAGGTGTCAGTCTAAGTCCTAAAGTCCTAAGATTGTATCAAAATCAGATTTTTTTTTTTAAAATATTGATTCAGGCGCTATTCATACAATCACAATACTTACAGAATCGCAATATGAATCGTATCGGCACCTAGGTATCGTGATAATATCGTATCTTCCGGTCCCTGGTGATTCCCATCCTTAAAAGTTATGCAAATTAATTCACTGATACTAAGCTCGTCCATGCTTTGAGACTTTTCATTTAACAATTTGAGTCTGAATGTCACATCCTAAACGTTGGAATCAACCCCCTTACTGACTTTAACAGTTTCTTAGCGATCCCTCTGGTACACAGAGACGCTGTGTACCACCGAAATTCCACATTTCCTGTGTAAACCAATAAGCTCCTTTATTAAAGGATTTGATCCGTAAACTAATCAAAGACAGGAGATCAACCGTTAGTTAAACATTGTTGCTAGCTGTAGCTGTAATTATTTTACACTCTATGCCCTCACGTATAATCTTTATTGACTGACCTTGTAAATCTGTCATTTGGCTTGCTGTGAGGTTTCCGTTTCTCAGCAACGAGCAGAAGCGTTTCTATCTCCACATGCACAAAACCTCATTGTAAAGCCATCAGACAATGAACGAGACGTTGCTGCTTGGGCAGATCGAGGGTTTGCCAAATAGGAGTTTCTAGTTACCTTACAACTCTAGAGGACGGCCAAGCCGTCCGACTTGAAAGGAAACTCAAAGCCCACAATCAAGCGCGATTACAGTACACGTTTTTCTTCACTTGCTTTCTATTATTTGCTGTTGGTCTTCAGTAGTTAGGGTGTTAGGGTCATAGGTAAATCGCTTGCTCCTGTATTTGTTTTTTGATTTTTTTTTTTGCTTGCTTGGCTCATCATGCACAAGCGTATTAAACCAGTCAGAGAAGAACTCTACAGGGGCGAGCGAAGCTAATGATTCACACAGCATCTAATTAAATCTCTCCCACTGATGAAGGGGAAAAAAAAGATGTTGTTGTTGTGTGGCCAGGATGCATCACTGGGTCTGAAGGGTGCTGTGCGGTGGTAACCTTCCAACCTTGATGTTTACTATGAGTGTGGATAGGAAAACAGGCACGTAGTGTATAGAAAGAACTCTGTGTCAGACCGGATTAAATTTGTGGAAAGGTGTCTGTTAAGACATCAACTGGCATTTTGTCTGTTTCACATCGGATTAAATGATACTCATCTAAATTACATGCACAGAGTTTGCTTTGCTGTCATACAGAATAATCGAAGCAAGAAATATAAAATATTTCTACGGTATCTAGAACTAGAATAAGTGAACTTGTTTTTCTGGCTTATTTTCTTTTCTTACGTATATGTAATGCAAGCAAATTTCTGTCCCTTTTATTATAGGCACTCGTTTTAGACTGTGTGTCCATGCTTGATTAATTGCAAGTATATAACAAATGAATAGTTTAAGAGCAATGACAAACTAAAAGATTTAAAGGGCCCCAATTATGCCATTTTAAAGGTTGCTAATATTGCTTAATGAGTCTCTTAAAACAGGTTTACATGTATGGAAGGTCAAAAAACAC
>JAOVVB010000037.1:15224029-15234765 GCA_028570985.1 Heterobranchus longifilis
AATAGACAAAAACTTCATTTATCGTGCACTGTCGGCATCACAACTTTGCAGATAGTTTACATACAGCTTCATGACACACTGCATGAAAGATCATATTTGAAAACGTTGACTTGAACACCCCTTTCAGGGCACAAGGCGGGATACACATTGGATCAGGTTGTGGAACATAAAGTACATACACATACAACATGGACCCAGACCGCATGGTGTTGAATTGCAGGAGGAAACTAGAGTACCCAGAGGAAACAAATCCGGCATGGGGCGAACATGCAAACTATACTCACAATGACCTGAGGTGGGATTTGAGCCCACAACCATGGAAGGTCAAGGTGATAACCACTAGCCTATCGTTCCACCATACTCGAGACACATATCACGTGCTGTAACCAGAGATACCCCGATCGATCAGCCCGTGACCGGAATCGACCGGTTTTCAGCTTCATCCGTATAAACTGTGATCTGTAAAAATGTGAATACTGTAAAATACACTCCAATAATAATTACGCCATTGTAAAACTAATCTAATTTAATTGAGACTTTAAGCACATCTTTTGTCACTATCTCAGAAGTTGAGTTTCCCTCAATCCTGTATCTGTATAATTAGATCGCTCTTGAATGTTAGAGCAAGCATTACTTTGAACACTGGTACCATTTGTTCATTTATCCTTTTTTTTATCCTCTACTTAGCAGGAAGGCCTCATTGAGATAGAAAATCTCTACTTCCAGGGAGTCATATCCAATATAGCAGCTTCACAAAGACGAAACTGACATATTAACAGACTCTAACTGGCCTAATTAGTTACCACTTGCTTGTAGGAAATGAGAGCTGAAAGAGCAGCTATACATAATTTTAGACCACGCATCCGTTCCCCAGTCGGACCAGTCTGTATTATTAATGGCTCCTACTAGATTATGAGATAACGTTCGCCAAGACGGACTTTAAAAACCAAGACTAAGTGGATGAGGGCAGGAACTGGTCTTCCAGGTTGTCAATTGATCTCCGAGCCATGCAGGGAGATTTGGGGAGTTCTGCTACCCCACAGCAGGTCCTGTTCTGGTGTCCCGTGTGGTGCTCCTGATATTTGCACCAAAAAGACCTGACCTTTCTGGGAGGAGGAACCGTGCTGAGATTTACTCTGCAGGTAGTCCCCGGTCGCGGGACGCACATCCGTTCTTCACCCACGCGCTCCGAGGAGGCGGGACGGGTAGCGGAGACGTGCCGCAGTCTGGCAGCCAAACAGTGCACGCTGTGTTTTTTTTTTTTATTTTAAAGCTATAGATACTAATTAAGACTAAAGTTATCGTGTTTGTCATGGTGAAGCAGATTAGAGACTTATTAAGATAGTTATATCGTTAGAGGAGGGCGATATCCGACTGCGCCTGACAAAATAATAATAATAACAGCCATACATCAGCAACAACGAAATAAATTTGAAAATTAAAAGCTCGCGGTGCAAGCCCAAATACCCCATGGTATAGGAGCGGTCTTGGTGAGCTGCCAGAAAGGAATTAATCGCAATTTGTCAAAAAGAGAAATCGGGGTGAGCGTGACTTTGAAGCCGCCTAGCAGGACTCCAAGGCTCTAAAAGCATCTGATCAGACTCTTAACAGTGCTGCTCAGCAAATGCTCTACATTCGGAGCAACGGGAGGCAGACTGTGTGTCAATATCCATCATCTATTCCATGTGACAGACAAGCATATGTCTTACCCTGTCTGCCTCTGCCTCACTCTGAGAAATGCTCGGCGTATCTTTTAATTGACTAAGAGCTCGGATGAAATATTTTCACCCCGGTCCTATTGTGTTGGACTGCAAAACGTTTATTCTTACTTTCATGAATTTAAATGAAACCTGAAAAACGATGGTCTAATGTGTGAGTACTAGATAAAAGGAACTTGAAGGTAATAAATGAACATCCTGGTTATCTTTTGTTTTTTGGAACGTCAACGAATGCATGAGAACTGAGAACAGGACGTAATTAAAAGGTGTTCACACGCATTTTAGTTACCTTTAAGGAAGAAGTTTGCATGAAGAAAGTTGAAGAGGTTTCGAGGGGACGAAAAAAACCTTGCTTTTCGGATCCTTTCAGCCGTCTGTGCTTTTTGCTTAACACATGTTCTAAACCGTTGAGATGTTCTTGACGCCTGCCTTAATTACTCCTAAAGACCTTAACCTGTTGACCTTATGTAACATATCCTGGCAGAAAAAGTGCATACAGGTTGTTGTGCCTGCTAACCTTCTCCCAAAGTGACACATGCCCGCGGTGTTGTCAGCATCGCTGCCATTCTTAACCGGGTCAGTTTTCTTAAAATAACATAGGACATGGAATCGGTCAAACGCTGCGGTATTCAATCCTAATTATTATTATTATCACAAACAGGCACCGAGGACAGCTGGAAACATGAGCATATACTGTAAGAGCCAGGTTACGTGTTATTTTGGTACGCCCTGGAGTTACACTTTCTGCTCCGGTGGCTTAAAGATAACCCTGTGCCGATTGCACTGCCTTCTGTTTGAGCGTCAGGAATTCACGACGATCATCCTCACGACTTCAGGGCTCATCCCGAAAGCCGGAATAGTCCCACGCACCAGTGGTGAATTGCTGACTCAAGACTTCCTTAGTATTAAAAAGTTCTCCCACATACTCCTCAGTGAATCATAGCTAGGATGTCGATTTGATTCTAATTAGTTCAATAGCACTAATTAATGATTGTCTGATTTGCCGTAAGTAGGTATTTTTAGAGCGCTGGTGGATCAGTGGTAGGTTTCTGACATACCATGTGAAAGGGTTTGATTCACAAGCAATGCCCAAACCCCAGCCACCACTCCCGAACCAAATTGTGTCAGGTAGGGCATTCTGCATAAGACCTGTGCCAAGTGGTTGTGCCAATCGGTTGGTTTGACCGGAGCAGCCGCAAGACTTTTTTTTTTTTTTTTTCATTTAACAAATTTAACATTTAAACGCTCACCAAAATAGTTCAATGAGTGTGAATCTCCCCCATTGATTCAATTAAATAAATCAATCGACAAATGATCTATTCAATTGCGCAAATCGATTCAATCGCTCAGCTGTAGTATATTATTACTCTTAACGTAATAGTGATAACGTCAGAAATAAACCTGGGTGTCGGTTAAGGGTGAGGTTTTTATGGGGTAAAGATTTATTTGTCGGCAAAAGGTCAAGAAAAAAAAGGATATCAGTTGCATCATCGAATACCGAATGCATGTGGGAAAGTGGAAATATACCTTTGACATTAATGCTGGCAAGGGATCGAGTGTCCTCATGTGCCGGAGCACTGCAACCTTTCATAACCTTTTTAACTGGAAGAAATCCAGTTCGAGTTCTATGAAGAATTCAGATCCCTTACCCTTCTATGAACAGATAACGGAACACGAGACGCAACGTCATGATTCAGTACAAGTTTTGCTTCCGATCTTCGTCCTTTTTTTTAAGCATTCGTACTCCTTCACGTGTCCTGTACAAGAGCAGTGCTGCCATTTCGCCGCGCATGTGAGCAGAACAGCTGTGTCTGAGCGGCGTCCTTTCAACCTTTCTCGAAGCAAAGGTCAATCTGGCACTTGAGTCAATTCTTGGGTTTCAAAACAAGCCCCTCTCTCTCAGTGCGCCTCGAAAATAGAAACGGGAATATAGCGTGCCTTGATTTCTTGGCAGCTGTTAACAGACGAAAGAGCAACTTGCGATGGTGTCCGTGGCGCTCTGCTGTTTGTTTTGCTAAAGTCTCACCTTTGCGGAAGACTTTCAATTGAAATCTTTTTTTTTTCTTTATTATTGCTGACGGTCCAGTATTTAGATCCCATCTCTTTTCCTTTGTATGCAGTGACATTCCTCGTCACAGATGTTTTAAAGACAGTATTTTTTTTTCCATATTTACGTTCTCGGCCAATGAGCGGAACAATGCGTTTGAATATTGCTAACATTGTAGGTGTGCAAGGCTAGTGCTGGAATACTATTCGAAATCACTGTTCGAGTGTTTATGTTGCACCATGGGAAAAGGGAAAGAATGTAAATGGCAGGAAATGATCAGAATGGATGAGCTTACTTAGTGGACAGAAGCGCTACTTGGGTGGCTGTGTTGATGTTTAGAATATTTATTTGCCGTTGATTCAATAATTGAATAAATTCTCTATTATTTTTATCAAGCATTTCAATAACTGGAAGAAAATGTAAGTATGTAGTTAGCGCCTGGTCACCTGAATACCGATTAATTTCATTTATGTATACGGATACTTCATGATAATTCTAGTGCAAATCCATAAGATCGATGAGAATAAAGGACATATGGCAGCACATGACCTACAGAGCTCTCTGAAGGTACTGTACCACTGTACAGAATTTTGGAGCCTTGACTGACCCCTTGTGGTGCCCTTCGAATAAGGAAGAGCTCCATATTACTTGTGCACCCCCAAACCTCGGGCTAGGATGTAATCTGGGGGTCTTTAAATCTAATAAATATATATTCTTTACAAACTTTAAGAGTTATGTATAGGTATACATATGCGGTCACTGTGTCTCTGTGTACGTGCATACAATGAAGCCCACATCCAACTCCTGCTGAGCATGCAGGCGGCTCAAGGTCACTGCACCTTCAGAGTGTATTATAATCCCAACCTACAGAAGAATGAAAAAAAAAAAAACATCTTTAATATCTCAAACACTGTTTTCTGTCCTGCTCGAAGAGCGCTGTCTACAAAAGTGCTCTGATTCAATTACCGCAATCCATGTTGTCTAAGAGCGAGGGCACAGACGGATGCTGACTCCAGCATGTGAATTAGTCCGAGCTGGGCCGATGCCACGTTTCTCGGCTGTCGTGACTCAATGACACGCATCTCAGACCCTTTCTTACTTTTTTCACCAAGTCACTTCAATCAGGCAGAGCAGAACCAAGATGATCTGTCTGTTGTGTTTATTTCATTGTTCATAACGTTTGCTTTTTTTTTTTTTTTGCGACAAAGCATGATCGAAAGCATTCTTCCCAGGCTTCCCAGGTTGCCACAGAGACGTTAGCTTTGTGACAGCCTGGAAATAGTACCTGCATTGTCCTGAAACATCACCCCACCCCCCACCACCACCAACACCACCACCACCACTACCCTCCCTAGCAATAGTCGTGATAGCAGCAGGTACAATTACCTCAGCATCTCCTAGGTGCCACATGCCCCCCACTGGTGTTAATCTGAGCCTGGGCTGCAGCTCTTATACCAGACCGAGGAAACCGTACAAGGAACACGTGACACGCAGAGGGCTCGCTAAGAGTCACACACAAGGATCTGAAACCGGAGCCGGGCTACTCGCGCCACTCCTGTGAAAAGGATCCGGCTTGGCTCGGAGACCTCAGGGGTGCTGACAGCCTTTTGGATCTCCTGCTGATCCTTCCTCTGCTACATCTTTGAGTAGTAACACACACACACACACACACACACAAGCAGACTTGGATCCAAAGTCTTATTTTTGCCCGACTGCCAGACGAGCTTATGTTTCTACAATCCATAAGTCGTGTAAATTGTGTGAGGCTGAGTTTTAAAATATCATTCAATGAAAAGCTGATAAAAAGCTGATGAAATGAACGTGACATAAATTTTAGCTACAGGTCCGGAAAAGTATGGTAGTTCTTTGGTATAACTGGTTCGGTTCTGGCAAAATCTAGCTTTAATGCAAATTTATTTATCCATTAACATTTATGCATTATTTTGGCAGTTGTACCGTAATTGGTTCTGAGAAATAAAAATAAAAAAAAACATTATTTTAGTTTCTTTGTGGTACTTCCTCTTTTATCTTATTAGCTGAAACGTCTCTCCCGTAGCCTTGCCCTATGGAGGACACTGACAGGCCAAGACACACTGCCACTTAGATGTGATGAGACTCGCGTCCTTGCAGAGCACGAGAGGAATTATTCATTAATAACAGTTCCTGGCATGTTCTTCTGTTATCCTCTTGATAGTCTTGGCAGGTAATTATAAGCTTTAACCCGTATCCCAGTGATCCTGCCTTAGCATCAATGCATAACACATTGATGCATCTCACACAATGTGTGCGGTTGAGACAGGCATGACGGTGTCCAAAATAAATGAGGCTATTTTAAATAAACAGGCATAAACCTAGTGTAAATACATTAGAATTAAAAATGGCACATCAGGAAAATTGCAAGAACATTTCCTCTGCATTTATCAATGCTCCATGCATTAAAGGATGATACAAGATGTCCTACTTCTGGTTTTTCCCCCGTAACATTATGGGTTGGTGCCGCATTACTGTGTCCTTACTCTAAAGGAGTGACGATATGAATTGACATTGAATTCGAATTTAAATTCTTTATAAATGTCTGGATCTGAAGCATTCTCATCACTGCCCTGGGGAACAGATGGAAACCAGGCTCTCAAATCCTAATCTTACTAGAGCTGCAAGCTCCATCAGCTGTGGTCCTGGTGTCCGAAAAAACCTCCATATGGTGCTACAGTGCCAAAGTATTTCTAGTGTTACTTTCATTAAAAAAAAAGAAGAAGTATTGAGTACATCAGAGTGAATCCAAGTGAGCTAATCTGATATGGCTGTGGATTTTTCTTGAACTCGATCTGGTACGGTAGGTGAAAAAGACTCTGAAGACATAACGTGCAACTGATGCCACATAATCTTCGCTGGATTTGTCTCCAGAGTTCATGACACGCTGGGAAAGTCTGTTTAATTGGACTAGACTGCAATAAGAACTATCCTGCCTTAGGCATGTAACATGAAAGATGCATGTGTGTATGTATTTGGCTTTGGTTTTCCAGAAGCAGAAGTGTTATTGGGTTTGGTTTTGCATGTCTTGCCGGTTAATATTCACAATGCTCACACCATCTGGGATAAAACGCGTCATATTTTTGTGGCCACATTCATAACAAACAGTTAGTCGGCTGGATTCGTGGACGTCCAGAAGAAGGACGAAAGCCAGACACCTCGCTTTAGCACCCTAAGCATGCGCTGAGGTACAAAGTCACATGAATCCCGGTCTGTCTGTTCACCCGACCAGGTATCGGATCTAGGTCCACATCCGATCTCAAAAACATCAGATTTATGTGTTCACACAGCCCTAAAAAAAATCTGATCTGTATTACATTAGGGTAAAAAAATGTAACAGATTTGAGTCACTTCAGGCTGATAATGTGAACATAGCCTATTTAACTTCCTTTCTTAGCAGCACGATTTCTGTTTCATTTCCTCCCCCATCCAGTTCCTTTAAATGAATCGTGAGACCCTGAAAAGTCTTTTTCCTAACATCTGACTTGAGCTCACCATGATCGCATTACTGTCCTGGTGCGTTTAAGGGCACTAGGACACGGCCATTTTCCATCTTAACTCCACCACCTGCTGGGCTCAGATGTCGCAGTGTTTTGTTAACGAAAATGTTTTGCTAGGAAATGTACAACTTGTATGCAAGTTAGACACGTTTGCAAATCCTAGTCTGTTTTTTAGAGGACAGATTTTGAAGAGATTCTGGATTGCAGAGGATAATTCTTTAAAAGGAAAGAAAGACTTCCTTCCGGCCTGAATCTCTGGCGTGGAGTCTTCTTATCAATCATACTTCAGCTTACGACAGAAAGGAGAATGGCTTTTCCACTGTAAGCTGCTGCCCCAGATCTTCCTTTAACTGCCCTACTTCTATCTGTCTGCAGTTAATTTCGACTTGCTGCAAGACTGCGGTAGAGAGCTTGTTCAGAAACTACCAGAGAACAGCACATTCAATCAGCGCTTAAAGCAGGTAATGGGATGTGCCACCTACTCGGGGGTTCATCCAACGAAATCAGATTAGTCAGTAGCGCCTTTAATATCTCATTCAGGCCTCATGAATAAGCTACAAACCTCTCCCTGCCCAGACCTACGGGTTGCTGCCGTCCAGACCTTTGCTAAAGCCGTCTGTGAGAGAATCCATTTAGGAGAAGCGCGGGGGGCTGGGGGGGGGGGGGTCATGTGGTTGTGAGTGGTGTGTGTTTGTGTACGTGTTTGATAGAGTAAGCGACGGCTGAGGGAAGAGGTCAGTCTTGGCCCATCTGCATTTGGCATCAGCAGTGTTTAATGCCTGGCCCGTCACAAGCAGCTTGTGTAAGCCAGTCATCAGACCAAGGATAACAGCTATATATAACATACCTTAGAGAGCTGTAGCTGAAGGGGAACAGGACGCACAGATAAGACCCTATTAACTCAGGGGTGAAGGGGAAGGATGAAGAGTTCACAGGTTTAGTCAGTTGATGACAGGAATCCCCAAAGCATGAGGTACTTATGCCTTGTATCATACCAGAAACACTGTTTAGGAGCATTCGGTATGCTAGAACATAATGTAGCTGTTAAGTCTTTCTTACAGAGAAATCGATTCAGTTACGTATTGTGATTCTTTTGTGTAGCAATTCACACTAACTCCTCCCAAATAGAGAAAAAAAAAATGAATCACTGTGCCTTTTTTCATTTATATAGAAAATGTTGCAGTTCTGCTGTAATCCTGCAGATGGCGCACACTAAACCATTCACACGTTCACAGGCAGCACAGGATCCGATGTGGCAGGAGCGCATTATTTACTAAGTTTGTTTAGAATGGTAGCAAAATCTACGTAAAAATAATATCAAATCAGGATATTTTATAAAATCGTGATACTATCGTAATACGTAGTATCGCAAAACAAATTGAATCAGCCCCTAAGTATCATGATAATATCGTATCAGGTGATCTTTGGTGATTCCCATCTCTAATATATAAACCTGCAGCACGATCCCAATATTTCTAGTGATGTATATGTATATACACTGAACATTAACACCACACACCATTAACACATTATACACCAGTAAACTGGTTACAAAATCATGGGCACCCAAGGGAACCAAAGGGCAGCACATCTGGTCCGATCCCACAGAAAAGCCAATCCTACAACACCCAAAGGATCCACCGCTTACGCCTGGTGCCAAGACACCACAGCACACTCCTAGATGTCTAGTGGAGTCGTGCCATGAGGGGTCAGAGCTGCCCCGGGGCCCAAAGTGAACCTATACTATACTGGACAATATATATATATATATATATATTCAATTACTTGTCACATGTACCTTACAGGGTCAGCCAGGTTACAGTGGGCCTGGAGCAGATGGGGTTAAGGGCCTTGCTTGATGGCTCAACAATGACAACTTAGTGGTGCTGGGGCTTGAACCCCCGGCCTTCCGATCAGTAACCCACAGCTTTAACCGTTTGAGCCATAATGTTTTGCATTGTAATATTATGGCAGATCTGCGTACACTATTGTTAGCCCTTTTGATACATGCTAAACTGCATTTCGTTGCTGAGCAATGTAAAAAGTACTACAATGAGAAAGTTCCATCCTTTGGAGACAAAGACTCTACTGTTGTGTACATCACAATTTCTTCTCACTATTTCTAAATGTGCTCACACAAAAATATACACAATTACAATGCAATTATGCAAAAAAAAATGTCGCGTCCTCAAGCTTCACACGAGCATGGTTAACACGGCTTGATATGAGTGTGGCATGTACGAGTGTGTCCACACACTGCGCTTCCTGCCAGATAGCGCTCTATCCTACTTATAATTGCTAATTTTTGCAAGTCTGTTTCATGAGCAGAAAAAAAATGAGGTTTTTGTTTAGAATGGACATCGCTGAATAGCAGAGCGACAATGTCCTACAATAGTGTGCGCTAGTTAGTCAGTCCATCACCTAACAGTAGGACAAAAAAACAAAACATATATTGAATCCACTCTACTTTTGTCAACTAAAATGCTTTCTCCCAGTTTTTCTGGTCCAATTCAGGAAAGTTTATCCTCGTGATATCGTGCGGTGACCTCGCTGCAAGCCAGCTGCCCCTCTGCGTTCCCCTCCAGTGGCTTGACCTTGTATGGCTGTGTGCAGAAACAGAACTCATCGGTCATTGAGCCTGTGCCGCGCATGGCTGTATCGAAGGGGCAGTAAAGCAGTTGTGAGTGTGAGGGTGATCAGGGAGGATCTTTTTTTTTTTTTCCCCTTTTATCTTGATGCCCTTTGATTGGGACGGAAACAGAAGCCGTCGTCTCGTCTTCGCGGTTAGGGGTGTTCGGGTGTAAAAGTTGTGACAGATGTATGCGTTGAGTTTTTGCCTTTTAGATAAGTCAGGATTCCAAGGTCATCTCTGTTTTCATTGTAGAAACCGACAGCCACGCTCCAAGGACAACATCAAGGGCGCAGCGTTTATTAAAAATGATATACGAGACTTTTTTTTTTTTTTTTATGAGATCCAATTTCAAAGGTTGAGTCTATTCACCGAGGCGTGTAGGTTACATTCATAATTGTATGATTTAAGGACCTGTACTATATGAATGGCAATGAGATCGGTGGTCTGTAGCCAGGCATCCGGGTTGCCGCGGTGACCGCTCGTGTTGCGGCATCTCAGTTTATCAGTAACAGGAGAAATGGGACGGAATCCAGAGCAAACACATATAAGGTCATTGTTGGTATGTGAGTCACACCTTGTTGGCTTTCTCCGCTATAACCGGTGCCAGCTCTGTAGCAGCAAGTGCTGATGTGCTTTATAGGTTCGGCATGGCCTTGCATGCTCGCGTGCTGCAGTCGATGCACAAATATGTAAGTGTTGCTATGTGTGTTCTGGCCCCACCGAGCGACCTTAACCCTCCAGCATCAAGGAGGATTTTATTGATTGATATCAAATCTCTCTATAACATGGAGAGAAAGAAAGAAGGGGGG
>JAOVVB010000037.1:15266115-15281125 GCA_028570985.1 Heterobranchus longifilis
AGAAAAAGCTGCATGCAACGTTTTTTTGACGCCGTATAAACGCGCAGCCGGACAAACGCACGTCACCAAAGCCCGTGGAGGATTGAGGACAATGTTATATAATGCTACAGCATGCAGTGAAGTAGAAAGTACAGATATTTGCTGTGGAATGTAATGGAGTAAAAGTAAAAAGTATCCTTGTTTTTTAGAGTGGAAGTGGAGGTAATAGTCACCTGATGACTATTATGTTTAATTGTGGTTTTTGCAATCCTTGTGTGAAATGCTTGCTCATGTAGCAAGTGCTTGAAATCAGAAGCAGAGATTATTGCAAAGACAGACAGACAGAGAGAGAGAGAGACTTAAATGCTACTGTGAGCTAATACAAGCTGAGTACTTTTGATATGTAACTTTAAAGCTGAGTACTTCTACTCAAGGAGGTATGTAAATGAAATGATTCTACTTTTACTTGAGAAAATAGTTTACTTTGTGTACCTATATTTTTGTGTACTTTGTAGACCACTGTGATTGGGAAGCCAAACTGGTATAAAATGTGTTTTAAAAAAAGACTCATGTACATTTTTAACCCGGTTTTGTTCCCACACACTAGCTAAAACATTACTACCAGTCTGGACGTGTGAGAACTACTGTAACAAGTTCTACCCCCCAAGACATGAAGCTACTCACTGCATCTTTTCACACTACTGATAAAACACTTGGAGGAGAGCACTAATAGCCCAAATCTGAAAAAAAAAGAGCTTATACATTGACTAGCAAAGAATCTAAGACATTGTTTGCTCCACTGAAAGCAGTTGTGCTTTCTCGAACCCTCAGATTGTAATAATATGAGTTTACCTTACTGTTAGCGCTTACTCACCTCACGAGGTATATGGAACTTGTCCACCACTCCCAGCTCATAGTACATTGAAATACCACATTTAACCAGGTCCAGCTCAGAAAACTCAAAGTCACAGAAATGAAACTCATAGATCTCAGATTTTCCTGGGTCTATTAGAGTGTCTGCCTACAGGACAGTGCAAATAAAATACAATACATAAAATGTAAAGCTAATGAATCATATTTAAATATGGCCGTTGATTTGTGTCACTTTTTTGTTACCAGAATTTCTTCCAGTTCATCTTCCTCACATTCATCTGGTTCTTTTCCATATACCTCCTGTGTATTCTAGCAAAAAAAAGACAATAATAATAATAATAATAATAATAATCTTTTAACAATATCACAGGGAAGATAATAGTCTCTTTGCAGATTACTATAGGTTCTATATGACTCTGATTTTACTGTTTAACATTTTAATGGTTATTAAAATAATCTAGGTTATCATTATTATCAGGATACTTTTACTGTTAACTGAAGCTGTTATGATAAAGAAACTCACCAATATGTTCTGGATCTCATCCTTTCTGCACTTGACATGGTAAAGCACCATGTCCTGAAAGATGTCTTTGCGATTCTCTAGCTTGTTCATCTTATCATAAGTGTCTGTGTTGAGCACTGACCAGCCCAGGAACTGAGTTAAGGACTGATATAGAACAGAACAAGAACTGGAACTTATTCAAATAAATTGGACTGGAATCCAAGCAGTTTACTTCCATAGTAATAAAGATCAGTTAATAAGAACACACTGACTTAAAAAAAAAAAAAAAACAGCCATAATTTGTCTTCAAAGTCTCTGGATGAATAGTTCATAAATCAATAATACTGAGACTGCTGCGTAAAAATACAACAGTGACTCAGACTAAATCCTCAAATACCTCCATTAGCGTTTCGTCCATCTCATCGAACGGCTTTCCATCTTTCCTGTTGTAGAATGTTGCCACGCCAACTATTTCCTCTTTCTTGTTCACGATGGGTAGAGACAAGACATTCTTTACAGTCCAGCCTGAGTCATCCAAAGGCTCTTTCTTAAAATAACATCAGTAACAGGGTTTAGGTTCAGTTTACATTTCAATTAGCATAGTTCATCCAATGGAAAAAAAAGAAGAAAAAAAAAAACAGGAGAAATAATAAATTCACTGAGCATACTTGGAAGTTGAAAAAGTCATCCTGGGCAGCATTCATGATGTTACAGATCTGGAGGAAAGACAGAGACCATCAAGATCACACGATTCACCAGTACTATAAAGGTCCACCCCATTAGTTGTGTACTGTAAATGGATAATGCCTGTATGCTTCTATGCTTTATGCATATGCAGAAGACTATTACCAGACCATTTTCAGCCACATAGGTGGGCAGTCCACTGACCAGGGCCCAGTGATCAGCAGGAGGATTTCTACATGATAGAGCAAATACAGTTGCACAAGTGCAAAACATATGACAGTGTTCAGCATGTACAGTATATCTTTTATTAGTTGCAAATAACCGATCAGCTCTAAAATTACAAAGCAAAACATTATGCCCAGTATCCTGTGTGTTCCCCACTAAGCCACCTGGGCAGCCCTGGCTCCTTGGGGCATGAGTTCACAAGACCTCTGGGGGTGTACTGTGGGGTCTGGGAAATTAGTGGCAGATTCTTTGTGCCCCTCTGGTGATTGGATCTCTGGATCAGAATTGTTTGCCTGGTGCAGCCCATGGATGCTTGATTGGATTGGGATGTGGGGATGTGGGGAGATGTGGAGGCCTGGTTGAGCATCTATGGGCTGCACCACACATACAACTGGTGTTTTTTACCCATCATGGCTAGCATTGACAATTTTTTTTGCATTGGCTTTTCTGTGGGATTGGACAAGACAGGCTGGCTTTTGCTCCCCACCAGCATAACTCCCATTTTTTAATCTCAAATCTCTCACTTAGCATTCATGCCATCAAATATGTGTATCTGACTTATATATATATATATACACACAGTAAAAATTTAATTTAGTTTAATTCTCAATTGTTGTTTATTACTATAAACAACAATTAACAATTAACAATCCCTGACGTGAAAACCTACAACTCTCTACAACATACTGTAGTGTGAAACTGTACTAGATAATCATTACAATCATCATTATCCAGCACCGGTTATTTACATATACAACAAATTATGGTACCAGAGCTCAGCTCTGCCGGTTGTTTATCAAAAGAAAATGTGCATGAAGCCTCCATTTGTGAACATTGTCCATGATTTTAAATAATTGCAGAGCGAGGTATGATTTTGATAAATAGATAGATGGGTCCATTCTTTTGTTTGAAGAGAAATAGAGTTAATAGGGAGTAGATGGAAATTAGACAGATGCCCAATTTTGTCATTAGGATTGAAATGAGTACACTGGAATATATAGAGACTTAACAAACAGAAAGGAAAAATTTCATATGTGATATTCTCTAACCTTCCAGTTATTCCATGGCTCCATTTACAAATAAAGAATGTTTATGTTATTGATTGTATTATAGGTAGCTTCTGACCTGCTTCCTAAATTAGTGCTGCCTTTATAGTGTTATACTTTAGTCGTCTACAGTTTAATAAAAGCTGTGTCTCTCCATGACAGTTATAATTGGTGTCAGCCCAAGGCTATAAATAAATTCTAGTAATTATATTTCTGAGATCAGAAATGATAAAAGTGGGGTGACTTACGGTATTACTTTAATGTCCTCCTTTCCATGTAATATATAATCAATCACCTTGTAGAAGATGATTTCCTGAGAGGGAAAGTAATATCATGAGTTTCTTCCAAACACATACAGGTGTAAATACATACTGCAGGGTTTAGGAAGTAAAGGTTGTTTAACGCTACTGTATATTTTATGGTACTCACTCTGCCATCGGGAGTCTTTGGGCCTGTATAAGGAGGCACCTCACCCATTAAAACTGGCCAAAGGTCAAAGAACTCCTAAAAACATAATACGAGATGTGTATTCATGTTAACCCTCACTGATGGGTGAAGTAATTTTTTCTATAAAGGATAAAACATTTTGTTATATTTCGCACTAATCTTGGTATGAATTTAAATATTTTTTCCTTATCGTTCTATACACAACACTCCACAATGACAAAGTAAAAACAGGTGTTTGGAGTGTCTTAATTTATTTTAAAAATATCCTGTTTGCAGAAGCAGTCAAACCCTTATAACACTTGCAATTGAGCACTGTTGCATGCTACCCCTATCACTGGTCCTTGACCTGCTTCTAGTCCACCTGTGCCTGATTCAATTCATATTTAAGCAAGGCATGCCCTGTATATGGTATAAGGTCTCACAGTAGAAGGGGTGTCAGGGTGAAAACAGAGCCATGAGGTCTTCTTCAGACCTGCAAGACAGGATTGCGTCAAGACGCAGATCTGGGGATGGATGCAAGAAAAATTTTGCAGCAGTGAAAGTGCCTCCATCATAATCAAGTGGAAGAGATTTGAAACAACCAACAGTCTGAGTAATCAGGGACAAAGCTCCTGAGTGATCAAGGACAAAGTGCCTTGGTCAGACAGGCAACCAAGAATCCAAGGGTCACTATAAATGAGATCCTGAGCTCCCTTGTAGAGATAGATGGGAGAGCCTTATAGAAGGACAACCATCACTGCAGAATTCCACCAATCAGGCCTCTTTGGTAGAGTGGCCAGGCCAAAGTCATTCCTCACTAAAAGACATGACAGCCTGCAGAGAGTATGTAAAAAAAAAATGACACAAAGGTTGAACCATTTGGAATCAGGAACTTAAGGACTGTTTATTACCTCATTAAAACCATCCCTACAGTTATACAATGTGTTTTTATGCAACTTGGATTGGAAGACTAGTTGGTACAGATGGAAAATGGATGCAGATAAGTAAAGTAAAAACCTTCTCCGGAGTGCTCAGGGTCTCAGGCTGGGGTAATGATGTACATTTCACGATAATGTACAAGATACTGACCAAAGGCATACTCCTAAGAAAACACAGGAGTGGCTTTAGAACAACTCTGTGTGAGTCTAGGAGTGGTCCAGCCAGAGTCTGGACCGTAATCCAAAAAAGCATTTCAGGAGAGACCTGAAAATGACTGTGTCCATTCAACCTGCTTGAACTTAAACGATTCCGCCAAGAATGGAAGAAACTTCTAAAAGAAAGATGTGAAAGCTTGCAAAATTTAAGGGTGTAGATGCTGCCAAAGATGCTTTAACCAAGTACTAAGTAATGGGTTGAACCCTCGACCCTGGAGGTGTGAGGCCAGAGTGCTGTTAAGCCCTAAGCCACCATGTCTGTTAAAAAATACTTTCCTTTATTTACTAATTATCTATCAAGGGATCATCATGCTAAATTTAGTTTTTAGATGATAAATGTTAAATGTTGGGTTAATAAAGTGTTAATAAATGCTTATTTATGGACCTTATAGTTAAGTATTACAAAGAATTGTATAGATGTTATTGTATTACTGCAGTGATCAGTTAAATCACTTTTATCTTGGTCATATCCAGAAGTCCCACAGAGTAGCGGTCACAGTTGAGAAAGGCTCGCACTGTATACAGGGCTTTGTGGAACTGCCTCTCAATATCCGTCAGCTCTTCAAACACTTTGCTGGCAGACCAGAGCAAAACCTGAAAGGTACAGTAGATGTAGATGGAAACCATTAATAAACCACTGTGTTGTTGTTGTAGCTAAAACAATAAAATATTACTAATCATCTCACCTGTCCCCTTCTGGTTTCACAGTTGTGCAAGTAGCTCAGGTGAAAAACACGAAGAACAAGATTGGCGAAGTTTAAATATTTGTTAAGTGCCTGGGAAAAAAAGGAATCAGGTTTAATGCAGGAGGCAGGCGTTACACTAGGAATCACAATACAACTTGAAAGAAAATAAACCAAGCATAGAAATAAGGTATATGCTATATTTCTGTATATTTCTACACCACAAGTTTTTATGCCATTTGGAACACACTATCTAAGTGATAAATGAGAAAGAGAGAAAGAAAGGATTGGAAAGACAGACACCTCTTCATCCTGTGCGGTGAAACAGGAGCCACCGATCTTGTTCACCGCCATCATGACCGCCACCATGTCCTTCCCGTTCATGATGGGAGTCGCCAGGACGTTCTTAGTCTCATACTCGGTCAGTGTGTCCACAAAGTCACTGAAGTTGGGACACTGAGCGAGGAACCATATGTTTTATGTAATGTATATACAGTTTATATTGTGAATAATTATTAAAGCATCATTCTTCACCCAGTGCTACTATATTTTATTAGATACCAATATTCCTTCCTTACTATGTAGTTTATGGACATTTTGAAACATTTAGCTAAAAAACAAAAGGTGCAGGTAATTCTGCTGACTTAGAAAACATGGCTTTATGCACTGACCTTTAAATCTAATCCAGGGTCGCTCTAATTCAAGCAAGATTAAAGAGCTTTATTCCCTGTGGCCCTCTGTAGTCAGTGGAAAGAAACAGACCCAATGCACTAACTCTATTCTGCACTTTGTGGTGCAAGTAATTCACCAAAAGAGCAATCAGATGATATAATCAAAAAGAATTTATTCTTTGCATATTGTTCGAGTTGTTGAATATATTGTGATATTTACAGCTAGTCATTTAGATGGAAGATGAGCTAAAGCAGAGAGGAAGTGCCTCTGCTGCATTCCATACACTTAGTAATTCAGTCACATTTTCATTGACGAAGATAAAGGCAGGCAATTTATTACAAATGATTATCTGCTCCGGAGAGGTCCTTGTTCTACAGAGAAAGGCTGTTTGCAGGATGAGTAGCACGTTTTAATGCTAAAAGAGAAAGAAAGTGAACTGATTCCTAGAAGACAGGATTTCATGGTTTTCATTTCAGACCAGTGTCATGGAAATCTGAGAATGTGCCTTTATTCTGGATTAAGGATTATATTAATCTACTGTATCCAAGTGCTATAACTAAAAATGATATTTGAAATGTAATATTTCCACACAAAAAATGTGTTGAGCTACTAATATAAACTGATTATTAGAGAGCACTGAATGTGTTACAGTTGTTTTAAATCACATACTGTAAATAGAGAACAGTTTGTAATATTCTGCAATATACGTCTGGCAAACCTACCACGAAAAGATAATAAACAATTGCACTAAAATGTGTTTTGCTCTTATTTGATTTATAATGTAGAAAATTGTAAGTCAGACTTGATTTTGTTTTTTATTTTATTATATTTACCATTAATCTATTTCAGTCTGTTGGCAACTGAAATTTAAACGTATACTGCCCTCTACTGGTAAAGAATATTGTTTTCAGAAGCAAGCAGGTCAGATTTTATGATGCATTATGAAATACATGGTCTTACACACAGTTAACTAGACAATTTTAAATATTGATATTTTTATAAAAAAGTATAATAGTCTGGAAGGTTTTTAGTCATTTAGATCTTTGTATAATAAAAAAATAATATGACTTCATATTCCATTGTTGCGTTTTAATCAGTTCTCATCTTGAATATAACAATAAATGGAAAATTTTAAGATTATAACAAGTTCAATCATCTTATCATCAGCCCTAGACATCAGCTTACCTCTGTTACATTAGGTACATTAACTGTCTTCTTCACAGTGGCAACATGACCCACAATACCCATGTCCAGTGGATACACAATCTCACTGTCTGGAGGGACCAGACACTCCTCCATTGTGGCATCTTTGTGGACATTGAAGAGTCGGGTGGCCAGCTCGGCAGTGCCATTCCTTTGCCGGTACATGAACAGGCTCATGCGGTCAGCACGCATGATGAAACTCAGATGCCGCATGAGGTTGAATAGAGCCCTCTCCATCTGCAGGTGGTCCTGCAGGTCCCGCACCATGTCAAACACAACCTCACTCTCCTCCACAGAGCTCAGGTCATGGTACTGGCTGATGTCCACTGCGGTCTTCTTAGAGGTGGACAGCAGGTTAGACACAACCTGGGCCCTAAAGTGGGAATCGTAGTATTGCTTGGCAAAAGCAGGATTACTGTCCAGAAATTTTTCAGCCACATCCTGGTCTACTACAGCCATATAGCTGCCTTAGCTGTAAAAATATAAAAGAATCTTTATACTTATGTCCTTTAAGTGTTTTCTGCAGGATTCTAACTTCACACACTCCAGTGATGCGTGCTGTCCTCTACACTGAAGATGTGGGCAGAACTAATTGGGATTATGTGGATTGTTTTAAGGAGGCATGCATGTCCCTAATCTTGCATCCAATTATAATTCGGATTACTTATAGTGCATGGTCAGAGTTCATATACATTATATGGCCAAGAGTTTGTGTGCTTTTTAAACATCCTATTCTACATAAAAGAAAAAAAAAACTTTTTTCTGGCAAGACTTTTCACTAGATTAAGAAGCATAACTGTGTTACCCATTGAATTACCCATTCAGCTACAAGAGCATTAGTGAGGTCAGGTACTGATGTCAGAGGAGGGGGTCTAGGGTGGACTCGGCACCCCGAATTTATCTCAGAGGTGTTCAGTGGAGTTGAGATTAGGACTCTTGAGGTCATCTGCTCCTAACCTTGGCAAAACATGTCGTCATGGACCTCACTTCGTGCAGTTTTACTGGCATACTTGAGCACGGTCATGTTTGCACTTGTAGGTTGTATTTAAAGGAAGTTGTAATGCTATAGAATAGAAAAACAACATAGTTGTGTGGTTATCTTTGTGGTAACAGTTTGAGGTAGACCAACATATGGTTGTTATAGTTTGGTGTATAAGTGTCAGTATCTTTAATGCACTCAGTGGAGATGGCCATCCTGCATATTTGAATACTGTACATGTGTGAGACCATGTGTGAGAAGAAATAAATTTCTTTCACGCTTTTACATGACATCATATGCCACATACAGTCTGTTGAGACATAATACAAAATACTACTTGAAAATGTCTGCCTTTATGTCTGTCACATTAGTGGTTAGCACTGTCGCCTTGCACCTCCAGGGTCCGGGTTCGATTCCCGCCTTGGGGAGGGTGTGCATGGAGTGTGTAGTTCTGTTTCCTCCCACAGTCCAAAGACATGCAGATTAGGTTATTTGAAGTTTCCAAATTGCCCCTAGTGTGTGAATGAATGTCAATATTGATTGGAGGTCCTACCACGATCATAAAATGGGAATAAATACAATGTTAATCAATTGCACTCCATGGACCCTATTTGGACTACAAAGGTTCCTAGATGGATGGATGGATAAAATAATAATAATAACGGTTGCTTAGTGGTTAGCACTGTGGCCTCGCACCTCCAGGTTGATGGTTCGATTCCCACCTTGGGTCTGTCTGCATGAATTTGGTATGTTCTCCATGTGCTTGGTGGGTTTCCACCAGGTACAGTACTACGGTTTTCTCACACAGTCCAAAACACATGCAGATTAGGCTAACTGGTGTCCCAAATTGCCCCTAGTGTGTGAGGGTGTGGCGTGTGCACGCGCGCCATGCGATGGATTGGCACCCTGGGATAGACTTTATTGGATAAATATTATTATTATTATTATTAACAACAACAAATACAATAATTATAATTATGTTGATAAAGAGGAGGAGGATTCAGTAACAACAACAAAAACAGCAATGATTTATTATTATTATTATTAATAATAATAATAATAATTGTAGTAGTAACACCACCAACAATCATCATCATGACATTCTTCTTCATCATCATCGTCGTCTCTTTAATGGATTATATGTTTTATAACACGCTTTTAACGGAGCTAACATTTAGCGTACCCTTTCAAAGCTGTGTCAGCGCGCGGCGCGCGACGTAACATCCGGGTTCTTTTTTTGTGTTCACGTGACACGTCGTCGTTTTGAAGTGAACCACGTGACAGCGGTGTTCCGTCCTGGGCTTCAGATCTGGTCGGTGAACTTTGTCGCTGCTCTGTTTAGAGAGAAGTGTCTCTGAGTGTGGAGAGATGAAGCGCGTCGTCCGGTCGACACCATGAGATATGAGTGAGTGTGTTAACTGGACGAGGTAAGTCGCAGATGAAAGCTGCTGTTTGTGCCGGGTTTGAGTCGCACTGTGTGCCGTAATTAGACCTGAACACGTTGCAAAAGTTTTCTTCAATGGCCCATTCATAACCTGCTGGCGTGGCACTTCTTAAAAGACGCGTAGTTTGAACAGAAACATGTTTTTAAAGTTAATGCACTGAAGAAATAAGATGTAGCGTTTTGTACTGAAGATCTTTGTTTCTTTCATTTTTTTAAACTTAAATGACGTTCTTGCTGTTAGTTGCTTAACCATGTCTCCTGTCAGTTTAGGATGTTTGGACTAAAAACAAATAATGCACAGAGTTGGCAAGAGTCAATGTAATGCATTTTAAGAGGAAACTTAAACTGCACTGTCTGTAGGTTCACTGCTTAGTGCCTCTTATGCTTATTTAATAATGGTTACTGCTGCTGACTTTAAAGTGCTTTGTTTTTGTTTTAATTGATGTATTTGTTCATTTATTATATCATTCACTCAATCTTATAAAGTTTAAGATTTACTTATGTTGTACATACTGTTCTGATCTGTATCTATACCAGAGGGCAAATCGTATTGTGACCTAATTTTACTTATACAAGAGATGCATAACTTTCAATATATAATGGGAGCAAGAAAGACTGGTTCTGTATTACACAATACATGGATAATAATAATAATAGTAATAATATGGTGGATAATAATAATGGGTTACTAAATACACTAGTCCCTAATATGTAACCTTGGATTTGGCTTTTCATTGATTGATTGATTGATTGATTGATTAAAAACAAAAAAATGTCCAAAACAGTCACTTCCCAGAACTGGAAAAACCTTCTGACAAACCTTCTGAAAACTGACAGCGCCAGCAAAACGAAGTTAACATCCTATGGTTTCAGTGAGACAGTGGATATTAATTTCATGTTTGAATTTGACTGATTATAATTTAACAAATCCGAACTCAAAATGCAAGAAAGTGCCTTCGCTGGCACATTTGGTAGCACTGAAAAGTAACTGCAACCAGCATACAGAATGTACAGAATACCATAACCTTCCGTCAGGGTGCAGTGTGGATTAAAAAAGTGGTCTATATAAGCACTTAAAAATGTTCTCTTGACAAATAATTGATAACTGAATTGTTGTATTATACGAGGGGCGATAGAGTCAAACCAGGACTTGTGAAGTTTCTGATGAATGAAAGAGTAAAAGCGAATGACTTTTACAGAAGACTTCAAGCACAAAACGGTCATGAGACACTTACAGTCAGACGCTGAAGTAAAACATTGGATTGCTGCAAACTTTTCAAATAAGGCCATATGTCTAAATGACGATCCCTCCGAGCCCAAAGCAGTCGTTCCTATGAACATTAAGCGAGTTGAATGCCTGATCCAAAAAAATCAATTTGTGGAAGAAACACATCTGAAGTTGTTGCTGCTTCCCCCCTACAGTTCTGACCTCACTCCAAGTGATTTCCACATGCTTGGGCCATTAAGAGAGTTCCTAAGAGGCCAGTGTTTCAGATGTGAAGCAGGCAGTCTGATCATCTCTGGTGTACTGAGAGAAAAAAATGCATTGGTGGTATCCAAGCACTAGTGAAACACTGGGATAAGTGCATTAGTAGCAATATAGAAAAAGGGAGTATTTACTCTCATAATTGTGCTCTATTTTTCTGGGCAATTAAAAGTCCTGGTTTGACTTGAACACCCATATAGTTGGTGAGCTGTTATTCCAGTAATCCTAATTGTAACTCCGGTCCTTGTAGAAGTTGTATGCAGGAATTTGTGCCTAGAATATGTCTCTGATATGGGCACCCTGGTTACTGCTATCGTTTTGTGATGATGTAGTGAAAGTTTAGATCAGATTGAGGGACCGAATCTTGCAGAACAAGAACATACGAATTCTCTACATCTGTGTATATATGCAAATGGAAATCCTTCATAGCTGTTTGCCACATCGTTTACACAGAGGGTGGTTTGTTTAATGGGAGTTGGGAGTGGGGCTGTAGGAATTTAGAAGAACCCTGTGTGAGATTACTTGTGTAATTAATTTGTGATTAGTGCTGATTACATTGTGATTACTCCTGTTATGCTTTTTACTGTGTGGTATTTCATTGTTAGCGTTGCTTTCTTGAGAACAATACCAGCTTATTGGTTAGAGATTAAATTTCTGCAATCAACAGAAAGCCAGAGTTAGACCCTTAGTCAAAAAACACCAAGTCTCAGTTTCTCATCATTGTCCTAGATTATAGTGTGGCTTTATAGTTGTAAAGGATTTTTTTTTGGGACAAAAGAGTTTGCTAAGTAAATAAATACCACCTGGTGAGCAGAAAAGCATCTCAGAATGCACTACATGGCAAACATTGATCCAGATGCACAAATAGGCACAGGCTCCTTAACACCAAACAAACAAACCCAATCAATGGTTTTCCAATGTTCATATGCTTTTTTTTTTGTTGTTGTTTTTTTTTTTGTTTACCATGTTTGTAATGAGTGATTATTAAAGTTATACTGGGTTAGGGTTAGTTTTTTTGCGTAGTTTTTATTTGTTACACAATTTTTAATATTACACAAACGCATTACGCATAACCCAAGTGTGTTTGAGCTTGAGGTCACGAACTGATTGCCGGACATTCTCCTTCAGGATTTTCTGGTAGAGCATGGTCCCATTAGTTATGGTAAGTTGTCTAGGTCCTGAAGCTGCAAAGCTCCTTCACACTAGCACCACCATGTTTAACAGTTGGTATGATGTTCTTTTTATGACATATGCACACCTTCCAAAAAGTTAAACTTTTGTCTTATCAGGCCACAGAATATATTTTTGGCAAATATGGAACAAGTGGTGCTTTATGTTCTTTTTGGTCAGCAGTGGCATTCGCCTCGATTCTCCCATGGATGACATTTTTGCTCAGTCACTTTCAGTTTTTTAAATCTCTAAGCAGGTTTGGACAGCAGCAATTCTCTTGGGGCTCTAAAATCCTGTTGCCATTTTTGCCAAGTCATCTTGCATCATTTTTTTCAGATAAAGCTTACTACCATTTAGCAAATATTGACTTTCCCTGCCTGCTCTGATAAAACTCTTGGTCTTGATAGAATTTTCGCTCTGCAAATGGCTCATCCCATTTCCCACAGGTTTAAATGCACCGTAGCTTCATTTGTCATTCTAATTTTGAACATTTACTTGTCATTGTTTGTGAAAGCGCTATTAAAACCTGTTTATTTTTTTTCCTTAAAGGGAAAGCTCCGGGTCATTACACAATGTCAGGTGCTGAAGGGGACCAGGTTGCAGTAGAAGCTGAATCTGACACTGAACTTCTGACTCCATTCATCCTAGAGGAATGTGAGAGAAAGAACAAGTCCCTGAAGGAAGTGCTGGGTCGAAAACTGAAAAAGCTATGTGTTTGCAGCCCAGCTCGAGCAAAAGCCTTGCTCCTCGACTCTGTCCCCATTTTGAAATGGCTGCCAAAATATCAAATCAAAGACTGGATCCTGGGTGACGTGATGTCAGGCCTTATTGTGGGCATCCTGCTGGTTCCCCAATCCATCGCGTACTCGCTGCTGGCAGGCCAGGACCCCATCTATGGGCTCTACACATCATTCTTCTCCAGCATTATCTACACTCTGCTCGGAACATCCAGGCATATTTCGGTGGGCATCTTCGGGGTGCTGTGCTTGTTGGTGGGCCAGGTGGTGGACAGGGAGCTGGCGTTGGCTGGATATCTCACCGATCAGCCAGGAAACCTCACCAGCCTGGGGAATGACACAGTTCCGCACTGCGACCGTAGCTGCTATGCCATCATCATAGGGGCAACTTTGACCTTCACGGCAGGAGTGTATCAGGTAGGTGTATGCTTCGACCGGGTTACTTAAAAAATACCAAAGAAGGACTTGCCAAATTAATGTCTGTATGAATAAAAGAAATGAATAGACTCGGAAGTGAGACATACTTTCAATAGTAAAAATGGTAGTATAATGGTAAGGTATTCTGTGTAAATGTTGCAAGAGAACATGATGTTTTATGTGGTGGCCGCATTCTACGCTATGATGACCCTGATTAAGTCAACTACACTGAGGAAACCTCTTTGTAACACTGAGTTAACAGCTTTGAGATTACAGGGTGGTTGTTATCTTTGGAACGAGTCCAACAGCATTTTTGGAAAACTGAAAAATCCAGGATCTTATCTGATCGTCAGCCCTTGTCCTATCATGTCATGTCCCTTTAACAAGAGGTCCAGTGCTGAAGAATGGGTGACTGGAGCTAACGTTCAATATACAGTAACGTGAAAGTATAAATGTTTACAATAACAAACAATAAAACATATACCCCACAGTAAACGGAAAGAGGTATAAAAATACAATACAGAGTAAACAGCACGGCTAATACAGGTAAATACTATACATTACAGAATAAACTGTGTAATATGCACCAAATCCTAAAAACCTTACACATCAAAGTCACATTCTTGACACGGTAAACATTATAATTATTCATAAGTAGCATTATTATGTAAACTGATTTTCTGAAGGTGGAATTGGTATAAGTTATGTCTGTTTTAATATGTTGGCTGAGTGGGCTGAGTGGGTAGCGGAGTTAAGAATGAAATAAAATGGCCATCAGACAGATCTGTTCAAGAGTCTTAAGCAGCTGTCATTGGTGTGTGAGCGCTGTGTGAAGCCGTTGGGGGGCTGGGGGGGGGGGTCGTGAGAAGGATCCTGTAGGGACGGGTGATGTTTATGGGTTTAATTTATGGCCGTGCAGCTGCAAGTCACTACAGAGTATTCAACTATGTAAACACTTGTTATGGAAAGTCTGGTCAGCGCACTATAAAACCATTTGTTGATATGTTAGCAGGAGTGTCTGCATACAGGAACCAGTGGACAAATCATAAATGTATTGGATGGTTCACCAAGCAGAAGAAAGCTCCATGACTCAGAAATCCAATTGGCAAGGATGTAACACAGCAACGTGTGCTTTTTCAGAGCAGTAACTGAGCTCTAACGTATAGCAGGGGTGACGTTATGCAGCCGTAGTCTTTTTTATCTTCTGACGAAATCTTTGTTGAGGAAGGATAATCCTGTTTGGCTACAGTATGTGGTCAAAAGGCAGAAAAATGTTTGTTTTTGTCTAAAACCTGCCCTTTGAGCTGTGCTGTTGTACCATTGCACATAG
>JAOVVB010000037.1:15281225-15291540 GCA_028570985.1 Heterobranchus longifilis
CTAGCTCTAGCTTGATTCTAGTCTTACATTGCAGCAGCTGTTTTTGTTACACTCTGTACCAGAGCTGTGTGATTTAATCACTTATGCAATTAAGTATTTTGTTGGTCGGATCAATTCAATGAATCAATCTGTGGCTTATCAATCTTTGGTGATTATTTCTTCCTCTTTTAAAATTTTGGTCAGGAAGTGAGGTTAGGAAAACCAAATGAGAAATATATGAGCCAGCTGTAAACAAAAAAAAATCTAATGATTTCATTTCTCTGGTTGTTGAACAACGCAAGTAAAGTCCTTCCCAGGCTATGAGGGCCCATAGGGCAGCGCTAAACTCTGGCTTAAGCCACAATGATGCGGGTACAGAGCTAGGGGATCACACAACATGCCAGTTATACTGTTTGGTGACAGAGGCATCGGTGTGTGAACAATTTGTGCAAGGATGTTGCCAGGCAACAAGGCTGACCACCAAACCGAGCGCTCTAACCACTAGGCCACTGGGTCACAACAGGTTGTGAAGTAAAGACAGAAACAGCCTACTGGGCCTGCTTGTTCCAGTTACTTAATGTTATGTGCTCTGTTTGATTTCTTTACCTGATAATGTTTAAGAAATCATGTATTGTGTAACCTTTTGAAATCCAAGAAACAGTTTTGAGTCGAATATTCTTCACATAAGAAACATGCAATTATTCTTCTTTATCAGTCATCATATTAATTTGGTATAAAAATCTGCAATCTCATAACTAACTAACTGTATTTGACCTAAAGAAAGATTCCTAATCCTGAGCATTTCATTCTGTTCCAGGTGTTAATGGGTCTCCTCCAGGTCGGCTTTGTCTCCGTCTTCCTTTCTGACTCTCTCCTAAGTGGTTTTGCCACTGGTGCCTCTCTCACCATCCTCACCTCACAGCTGAAGTACCTGCTGGGATTGAAACTGCCTCGTGCCCAAGGTTGGGGCACATTGATTAAAACCTGGATCAAGCTCTTTGAGAACATGGGCAAAACCAACATGTGTGACCTCATCACCAGCCTCCTCTGCCTGCTAGTTTTAGTGCCTACCAAAGAGCTGAACGACCGCTTTAAATCCAAACTCAAGGCGCCCATTCCTTTTGAGCTGTTTGTGGTCATCATTGCCACACTGGCTTCCCATTTCGGTAATTTCCAGGAGAGGTATGGATCCGAGGTATCCGGTGTTATTCCAACAGGCTTCATGCCCCCTCAGCTGCCAGCCTGGGATCTCATACCCAACATAGCGCTCGATGCCTTCTCGATAGCCATTGTTGGCTTCGCCATCACCGTGTCTCTGTCCGAGATGTTTGCTCAGAAGCACGGCTATGTGGTCAATCCCAACCAAGAGATGTATGCCATCGGGTTCTGCAATATCATTCCGTCATTTTTCCGCTGCTTCACCACTAGTGCCGCCTTGACCAAGACCCTGGTGAAGGAGTCGACTGGCTGCCACACTCAGCTCTCAAGCCTGGTTACTGCTCTCGTGCTACTGCTGGTGCTACTCGTCATCGCGCCTCTCTTCTACTCACTACAGAAGTAAGTGTATAGTGTAATGCAGTGCAATGCAATTCCAGTCCAGGCGGTTTGAAGCACAAGGCTTTTCCTGTTTGCTGGCCGTGCTCCCAGTCACGTAGCTTTCTATAGCCTCAAATGTTTTCTATTTGATTATTATTCCCATGTTCTCTGCCGAGGAATACAAACTTCCCGGTCACCATGGTAATTGTTTTTAGATTGCCTCAGCAAGTACAGGCTGTCTGACTGAACCAGAGAGTTTGCGGTTCGAGAGACGGACACGTAAAGGTGATTTTAGACGTTTGTGGTATTGGCACCAATTTCTTGTCTTCCTATTGTCTTCCGGCAGATTTTGCACTTAATGATGTTTTGATTCACCACCTACTAGCATTTAGCGTCATCACTTTACTGGGATGGTAAATTGCTCCCTTACACTAAACCTTAATAATTTGGGAGCGTTTTCCATTTTCCGCTTGCTGCTGTTTTTACCCCCCGTAGCCTCACCTGGACCAAGATGAAAAGCTAGTTCTTGTGGGAGTTCCGGTTTCACATCATTCACCATCTCCTCTCTTTTGTTTCCAGATGCGTGCTAGCCGTCATCATTGTAGTGAACCTGCGTGGTGCCTTACGGAAGTTCCGTGATGTTCCACAAATGTGGCGTGTGAACCGTATCGACGCTGCTATCTGGCTGGTAACCATGGCCACGTCAGCGCTGATAAACACCGAGCTGGGCCTGCTGGTAGGCGTGCTGGTGTCTGCGTTCTGTGTGCTAGGCCGTACACAATGTGCCCGGGCACTTGAGATGGGCCAAGCAGGACATCGTGACCTCTTCAAAGACCTGGATTCTTATAAAAACCTTCACAGGCAACCCGGGGTGGCCGTGTTTCGCTACGAAGCTCCTATATATTACGCCAACCAGAGTCTGTTTAAGAAGTCTCTGTATCGCAGCGTAGGTCTGGACCCGCAGAAAGAGAGAGCCAGGCGCAAGAAGCAGGAAAAGCAACCCAGGAAAGAATGCTCTGAAGTCTCCACAGTTACTTTTCATACAGTGATCCTCGACTGTAGCGCCGTGTTATTTCTGGATACGGCTGGAGTTCGCGCTCTGAAGGATGTGCGCAAGGATTACAAGGAGTTTGCCGTGCGTTTGTTGTTGGCCCAGTGCAGCACGTCGGTGATGGATTCACTGCGTAGAGGTGGGTATTACGACCCCAAGAGCACAGAAATCATTTTTCACACGCTCACAGATGCCATCCATCACGCCCAAAGCGGTCAGACACGGAACGGCGACTGCGAGACTCGTTGCTGATGAAATGCTGCAAGTTTACTACACTGTCTAGCCATCCTTATGTGCCTTACTGGAATCTTTTAAACTGATTGCTTTTGTATTGTCTTAATCTATGTCGGGTAATGGAAGGAATTTATCTGCATCTCTGTTTGTATTCAGCACTTGTTTCTTATGTGTGTTAAAAAATTCAATTCTGAATATTTTCAGAAAAATCATTGCCATTCCAAACACAGTAAAGTGTCATTACTGTTACAAAGTTCGTTACTGATTGTTATTGCCCTTATATTGTCTGGGTTTTCTGAAGAACAATACAAGTGCGAAAACAGTTCAACCTTCGACCAAATCTTGTGTCGGCAGAGGTTCTACAATTTGCTTGTCAAAGAAAAGAAAACTTTATGGTGTCAAAAGGAAGATCTTTTTATATGCAAAGCTATGGGTTACATGTTTTAGATGAGTCTTACCAAATAGTATGAATCTATAAAGATGATTGAAAGTATTTAGCCATGTGTAAATCAGTTAAGGAGCCTGCTGCACTAGTTTTTTTTTTTTTTTATTTTTTTTTGGGGGGCAAGCTTTTCTTTTCATTTCTGCTAGATCGAAACTATTTCATTTATCTGAATGTATTTATAATAATTACCAAATACCTGCCTTTATTAAGTGTTAACGTGCTACCAGCACACACACACACACACACACAGGCTATAGTGATTACCTCTTTCTTTTTTTTTTTTCCTCAATAAGACAGAGCACAGAGAAATGTTTACTGAGCCTCTCCCTCTGTGGGAGATTATTCCTTGTTATTCTGATTGTTACATACAGGGTAAGTGCTGCATAACTGCTATGCACAATCAGGACGTTCAGAAAGTCAGAAGCTTTATGTATTCTTTATATTTGTTCCATAGAAATATGTTATTTATCAGATAACATATTTATATGATTGTGCTGTTTTGGTTAGATTTATAGAGGGGTCTGTGATTATTTAATTCTTTAATTAATTCTAATATTTAACACTATAGGAAGTATTGTTTATTGGGGTTTTTTTCCCAACATGATTGTTCACATGGCAAAATGTTGTCTTTAAACAAACTTTCAATTGTTACAACCTTTATTTTACACAGAATAAACCATATTTAAAGGTTCCCTGTTTCTTAAATTCCTTGCATTTGAAAAGGAAAAGATAAAGTAGTAAGTTAAAATTGAAAATATATCACCACAGATGATCTCCCACTCACTCGCTCTTACTCATCGCTTTTCCTGTATATAGTGTCGCGGGCGCTGGAGCGATTTCATGAGACTTGGGGCACGAGTCGGAGTACACCATGGATGTGGTGTCGATCCATCAGAGATATTATTCCGCTATACAATAAAATTAAACCACTCTGCACACAGTATGTTGCAGCAGTTATCCTGAGATGTCTGGATCATAAAGTGAGATTTGCCTACCGATCTTATTCTATCTCTGTGTTGCTCCTCCTACAGAACAGATGCTTGTGCTGAATAAAGAAATAACATACTGTAAGACTCCTAAATACAGTGAAACCTTGGATTGCAAGTAACTGCAATTGCAAGTCTGTGAGTGTTTTTTAAGATGAGTGAAATATTACTATATTATAATAAATTTGCACTTGATAAACGAGTGAGGGCCTGACATTCGAGTAGTACGCATGCACTTTGTCTGCTGTGAGCGTCACATGATCAGAGCTGAACCAATGGTTCTCTTTCTCATGCTGTGGAATTGTGGGTAGTCGTAATTATGCTTTCAATCTGAGGTTTAACTTTACCTCACAGTTTACAATTGCATTTTGTACATCCTATAAATCCTGTGTAATTTATGTATTCTATTTTAATTATATTTTATTAAATTAAATTTCCAGCCTAAATTTTAAAATATTTAAATTTAAACTATTATTTTTTTTACTATCTTTAGTTGAATCATACTTTCTAGTGCAATTTTTCTTTTTCACCATAGTGAAATCTTTCTATTTTTGGTCACGGACAGTCGGACGAGCATTTCACTCCATATCATACTGTGTATGGTTGTGTTTGATAAGTAAAATTTGAATTTATATATATGAAATTTAGTCTTGTCATTGGATGCTAAACTGAAATGATCAAATGTGAAATTGACCCCCTATTTAAATACATAGTATAAAATCACAGAAAGGATAAAGGAAGACTTTTTTTTGCATTTATAAAGAGTACATTAAAGGTATAAATATTTTTTATGTAACTCAATAAGACTACAAACATCCCATATTTTATCCAAACCATACATTCAAGTATAATATGGCAAAAAAAATTTTTTGTTTATTTATTGATTAATCAATTTATAATGTATTGTAAAGTATTTGCTTTATAATTCCCAACTGTAATCTTCCCCATGCTACATACTGTATAATATGACACAGCTACTGTATATATTATACTGTAATGCCTGTAGGTGCATCACTCTAATCTCACCACTAGAGTGCAGCATTGTCACACTTACGTTCTGGCATTGCACTCAGTTGGACCTGATGATATTTGTGGTCAAATGTCTGTGTAAGAACTGTCAAAACGTCCTGCAGTTTTATGATCTTGTTGACAGCTCATTCCTTTGGAAATCCTGAAGGAAAAAGTGTCTGTCATGTTGCCATTTTCCTGCAGCTTAGCCGGTCCCTTGGCTGGGCTTCGTAATACCATTAAACTGTCAGACTAGATTGTCTCCTGTCAAGGAAAAAACAAATGCATTCTGCCTCATTTGCATGGCTGAGACACTGGATGTGTCCAAAGAGTTCATTGTCTCGATGACGTTAGTAGGAGTCTGAGGATGGTGGCCGCCTCTTCTCTCATTCTACTTTCGAGCCTTACATTTGGTGTGTAATTAATTAATTCAGTTTTTTAATCAAGGTACTAGGATTATGCAGATAAATATCCCTTATCACTTTGTTCTTTGAACAGAGATTAAACTACAGAATGTATTACCCCTTTTTCCTTTATTATACTGTAATTTCTAACAGAATTCTTGTGTGAAACAGCCTCCAACCAATTGACTTTAAAAGCACTTGCAGTGGTTGAGAGATACATGATATTGTATTTGCGTTACTCTCAGATAATGTGCAATGTGCCTAGATTAAAAAAAAAACTCTTTCAATATAAAACTTTAAAATAAATTCCAGTTTATCAGTGCAGATTTATTTCACATAAACATAATATAATTATTTACATAATAGGATTTTTATTAAAATATGCACAGTAATATCCTGATGATTTACTGAAACCACAGTTCTTTTTTTTTAATTTATTATTATTCCTGAACTTTCAACCAACAGCCCACATTACGCTCAATTTGACATTGTTTACGGGGCTACTTGACATTGAGCTATTGAGGTTTAGATTAAACCCATTCAGTTCAAGTGAGCAGTCAAGGAGGCTAATAACTAGAATGATTCAATAAACGATATAAAAAGTTTGATAACGATGAATCATGATTTATTGTCAAAACATGCTGGGTCAATATTACACTCATTGGAATACAATTGGAAATTCCAAATTTTAAGACTCTAAACAATATATATGGTTCCTCACCCATCTAGGGTGATAATTTTTCCAAAAAGTATATTTCCCTATGTTTATTGTTTTAAACATTGTTCTGTATATTAAAAGCAAAGACACTGAAATTAAAACATAACAAATATGGAGTTATATAGCCAACAAAAACATGTTAAATAAAGTACTCACCTTCTGCTTTGATTACAGCTTTACACACACTTGGCATCCTCTCGGACAGTCTTGTGAGGTACAGTAGTCACGTGGAATAGTTTTCCAAGAATTTTAAATTTTGAAGAAGTTCCCAGAGGTGTTGAATACTTGGTACTTGTTGGCTGCCTTTCCTTCACTTTCCGGTCAAACCTCCCTGGGGTACACCCTGGACAGAGTGCCAATCCATTGTAGGGCATGTGTGCGCACACATACACACACACACACACACATTGTGGACAATTTGGGCACGCCAGTTTATCTAATCTGTATGTTTTTGGACTGTGGAAGGAAACTGGAGTACCCAGAGGAAACCCACCAAGCACGGGGAGAACTTGCAAACTCTATGCACATATGCACGAGTCAGGAATCCAACCCTGACTTTGACTGGTACTATAGGATATATAAAATGAAATAAACTGTGCAAAAAATAATAATAATAATTTCTCTATTTTTTTTTTATTTTTATTAATTGTATGTTGTAATGTAGTTATTTTCTACAAAAATGTGTTTTTTCTAGAGGTACTGACACTGGCACTTGGTACCAAATAGGGTTCTTTCTCCCGATTAAAGGTTAAGCATTTTTATCTGTCCTTCACCCATGTAAAACCGATCAAAACACAAAACAGCCCTGACTGCAGAGACAGAAAAAGACACCGGGAAAGAGTTCTAATCAACCCCTCAGCTGACTTCAGCTCTTTAATTGGAATGAGAAAATTTTACAATTAACTATATAATGAGTTAGCTAATTACTGGTCCTCAGTTGTTAGCATCCATAAAACCCGCTCTAATTTGTGCATAAGAACTCTCATGAGTGTATTCTTTTTTGTGGCACAATTCATTCTTATGTAAACTCCTCACTGCCTGAATGTCCCGAAACTATCTATTTATCGAGCAGTTCTAAGGCACAATATGTGGTTATCCTGAAAACAATATGTTGCCTTGCTGTTGCATGCATGCTGGCTTTGCTTTACATTCAGGTCAGGTGTTGTGGCTGCATGTGTATGGTTGTGTTTTGGCTTTGTTTTGCAGGTTGTACTGCGGAAGCAGTAGCTTGAGATAAGGGCAAGTTGTTGGCATTTCAATTTGTCTTAATAATCAACACTAGTCACTGAATTGCATTTTTTTTTAAAATACAGTAAAATAATAATAATAAAAAAAAGATTTTCAAGGTCCTTTTCATGGCTAGCAATAGAAACAATCTCAGTCATTTTGTTTATGGCTTTTACTTAAGCAATATGTATGTTTTCCATGACTGTTTAGCTTGATCTTACTTTTTCTACACTATCTTGTAATTGAATCAAATCCCATGTGGCCTCCTATTCACCTTGCTTGTGCCCTACATGTGCCCTACAGGTAGACCGAGAATATAACATAATGGAGCTGAGTGCCCTACTGTACCTAGTGGCCTAGAGTGGGTAGTGAAGCTGGAAAGTGCTTGCTCGTTGTGCTTGACTCATTTCTAAAGAAATCCAAGCGTGGGTTTGTGCTGTGAACTGAGATTTATATGAGGACAAAACAGATGCAGTCGAAGTACATCATATTATTGTGTCTTTTGTCAGAAGTAAGCGTGACTCACAAATCCGCATCTTTGCAAACAGTCCTTGTGTTCACTGTTACATATAGGAAAGTTCAAGTTGGCAGATGTCTTCCCATGTAACGTTGACGCCTGTCACACTTACAGTATGTCATGTAGCTCATTGGTTAGTGCAACCTGACCTGTCTGGTCAATGCCTGGCTAATGCAGTAACATTTCCTAACGTTCCTCTCTAGGATAGAGATGCCGTACATAGTCTGAAATAGGCCAAGCATTTACCCTGACTCTATAAACCAGTCCAAGACAGCAAGAGAACCATTGTTGGGGTTATATGAAAATCATCAAATTGTGAAGAACTTATGTTGACCTCCAAACATTAATACTTGATGTATTAATACTGTGAAGTCAATCACACTGATGGAAAATGAACCGTTCTACAGTTATTTGTTATATTTTTCATAGTAACTAGTAACCTTTCATGTTGTGTTCCTGCAAAGATTTATGTGTGCGGCATCCAACCCCAGTCCTGTATTACAAGCACACCAGAACCTACTGTGGTTGCTGTAAAAAAGTTTGAAGTATAAAAATTTCAAGAAGATCAGTTAGTGTCCTAGAACAATATCGGTTTGTACATTCATATATAGCGAATTACTGTTAATTGAAAAAGAATGGTGTTAAATAGAACAACCCAGGCTAAATTGGTGTCCATCAAGATTTGAATTACATAGAGACATTTATTAGGGGATCCATATTTTCCCATGGCCACCACAACTTCCAGTCACATGCATGCAAATACAGTACACCCCCGACGTGCGAACAATTGAGTTATAAATTTGTGCAGATACAAACAGACCGCGATTCTACGAACATTTGTAGATGCAAACGAATCGCGGAAAGTAGCTCAAGTGTATTGCACAGAAAAAATAAAAAACACTGCAGTGCATCAGATATGAATATTTACAATTATATACAATATTTTCAGTGTGTAAATAAATGCATAAAATGTCCAAAGTCCAGTATATTGTATGTGGGCGTGTGGGGGTGCTGGAAAAATGAATCGGCCTCACCGGTTTCAGTGAATCAGTCCGGGAGCATGTTGTTAGAAAAAGGCTGTACTGTAAACCTTTCCTGATGGTGAATAATCCGAGACAGAATTCACAGTTCGAAACAGCTCTGTGACAAAATGGCGTCCGTTCAAGCACACAGTAAACACCATGTAGCGGTCTCCCTGGATCCCTTTAAACAAGATCAGCTGACCCCACTGATTTGGAGGCACGGTCTGGCGAGAGTATAATGCAGAACCGAAACACCAAACCTGTGTGTTTGCTTTTTTATGCTTTACAATGTATATTTGAGTCAATATATAAGACTCACTTTGTCAGACTTACGAATAAATTCGACTTACGAGCGTACTCCTGGAACAAACCTCATTCGTAAGTCGGGGACTAATTGTACACAGTGGCAGTTCTAGTATGTATGCACAGTTGGCGTACTCTCTTTCAGCACTCTGACACACAAATACGTACATACTGTACATACATACATACATGCAGAAAGAAAGAAATAGTGTTAATACTTGCCTATTGTGTTAGACTATCTGATACATAATATCATATTCATAATATAATGTATACCTTTGTCTTCTATCCATTGGTCCTTTTCCATCTTCTTTCTTTCTGAACTGAGCACCTGAAAGCTTTGACCTTATTCGTTTATTCATTTATTTATTTATTTTTGGGGTGTCCATACACGTTTTAATATTATTCTTAATGATTCCGCACTGATCAGAAGCATTTAATATGCTTGCAAAACTATACAGCAGAGTGTATATTCACTATATTATGAATGACCTGTGGTTTATCCTGCAGCATTAATAAGCCTGCGGTCAGGCTTCCAGTGCGGAGACCTGAAGTGATGTCCACTTAGCCACCTCCCTTCCATTCTTATACTGTACTTCTGTTTTTTTTTACGCATGCTCCGTGCCACCCTCGGCAAGGTGCCACCCTGGTAGACTTTGCATGTCACCCATATCCAAATCCACCACTGCACGCATATATAAATGCATAAAAGTGCAGTCAATAACAGGGTCACAGTGAAAAACATTCTACTATGCCTACTGCAGACAATTAATACACTCACTCATTCATCTTCTATACCGCTTTTTCGTGTATTCAGGGTCGCGGGGACCTGGAGCCTATCCCAGGAGGCTTAGGGCACAAGGCAGGGTACACCCTGGACAGGGT
>JAOVVB010000037.1:15308014-15321163 GCA_028570985.1 Heterobranchus longifilis
CTTTGAGTTTAGCTCATGAAAAATGGGAGCAAAAATAAAAGTGTTGCGTTTATATTTTTGTTCAGTGTATATATAATCATCATCAGTCTTGTTGCCAATCTGCCCCTAGTAGCCATTTTATAACATGTAGATGTATAAATCCCAGAGACATGTCCTTGGAAACCAGCTCCAGTTCAGCACGTACTCGCCCTTATTTATCAAATGTGCAAAAAGACACACTCACATTTGAGAATGCAGTATGATGTATTAACGATGCTGTCAGATCTGATTTATGAAAGTGTTGTTTTTAGCAAAAAGGTTTTAATTACTCAAATATGGCCCACCCCCAAATTACCCATACTGTAAATATCAAACATCAAAATAAATTGAATTCTCTTTTATATTCACTGCAACTATTGAACTGCATATCAAGCATTTTACAGATGGGCAATAAGGACACTGGTGCTTCAATTTGCATACACTAGTTTTATGATCACATTTGAAAACATGCAACTATAATGAATAAAAAGGTTAAAAGCCAAAGGTTTTATCTACATATATATATTAACATTAATTATCAACAATTATTTGCCAGTAAACTGGTGACAAGTCTATGGGCACCCAAGTGTCAAGCATGCAAGCAAGGAAGAAACGGCCAGCCTATCTGATCCGATCCCACAAAAAAACCCAATGTAAACAGAAAAAAGCAACTGAAAAAAAAAAGCAGTGCTCTCCATGATAGAAAGGGACCAGAACACCCAGTGCATCACGGCTTGTCAAACCAACAAGTCCAATCCACTGAGGTCCCTGTCCGCCGCTCATGTCCCAGTGAAAGACACCACAGCACACCTTTCGAGGTCTTGTGGAGTCACACCCCGAGGGGCCAGAGCTGCTTGGGCAGCAAAAGGGGAGCTCATATAATAGTAGGCATAACATTTTGTATATATTTAATATATATTATATACACACTAGTTTGACGTTCAGCTTTCTTTTTTTGTATTGCAGAAAAAGTCAAATCTAACCCAAAGTACATCATCAGTAAATGGCTTCCTAACCAATCTACTAATCAATACCTAATTTCCCTTGCACTATTTCATTGCATATGGTTTTCACACTTTTACACAATGACCGTATGACCATTTAATCCTATCAACTACATTGACATTGGAAGGACAACTGCAAACTGACATTAATCTCTCTGCTTATAACCTATTGATTCAAGTTGGCATTTCTAGGGACTCTAAAAGAGAAATAAGAGCATTCTGTCTTTCACACTGATAAAATCTACACCACATGCCCACTATCTGGTGTCCTATACGGCACTATAAATTGACTTATGTTAATTACCTAATGATTTTGTGAGAGAAACTATCCAAGAAGCCACATATCCTGTAACTAACTTTACTAATTACTCATGTCAGCAACAGGTTGAAGTACTGGTTCCCTTTGGGACACATATTGGATTCACTTGACTGGAAAAAGCCCCAGAGTGCTGAGAGCCAGTAATAGAATGATATTACATCAACCTAGTAGTCAATCCCTTGAAGTGAAAGGCATTCATCTGAGATATTAGGCGTACCATGGCAAACAGCCATTTAATAAAGGTGCTGTTAATCTAGTTAGAGTTGCCTTCAAAACAAAAGGCACTATTTAGGAGGATAAAAAAAAACTTTTATCTTTTAACCATGTTATTTGACAGCACAGTAACTAACATTAATTGATGTTTGCATAAATTGGATATAGCAAATAAGACAATCCATATTTATATACATGTAATATTTATATTTATATGCAAAATGACACATTTGAGGTTTTTAGTTGTCAAAATTCGGAACTGAGGTTAAGGAACCATAAGCATTATTAACAGCTGACAAAGGTACGCATGTGATTAATCTAGTAATTTTAATGTGTTACTATTTTTTGCGCAAATTAATCATATGACCAAATTTGGCTCTAATGGCTTCCCATAATCACAGTTACCCGGCTGTGTGTGATAATGGCACATTGAACACGGATAATAAGATTACTGAAGAAATTTAGAAGATTTTTATAATGAAAGTTTGGTTAAAACCAAAGTTGTGTGCTCGAGCTACCTCAAAGGGAACTATTTTTTACAAGGATATATTAGATGCAAGATGTAGGTGTGGTGGTTCAAGTGGTTAAGGCCATGTCCACACATAGCCGGGTATTTTTAAAAACAAAGATTTTTATCTGCGGTTTTAGCCTTTCGTCTACACATAAATGCAGTTTTGGTCGTTGAAAAATGAGCTTTTCCAAAACTGTTTTCAGTAGTGTTGTGAGGACAGGGGAAATGGAGACTTTGGCTTTTTGTAAACATCACCATGCATTCTTTTAAATACAGAATTATTTTAAAAACAACTTCTTTGTAAAAATCATTTAAAATACCCAGCTACGTGTGGACTTGGTTTGTGGTTTGAGCCCCGCTGTTGGTGGTTTGCCACACCCCATACTACCCAGCCACTGCATGGAGTGCCGGCCCCATCTGAGAGTTTTTTTATCTAACATTTGGTAAATATTAATGTTTAAGATATTATAAAACTGCAAGATATGCTTCTTCTAACCACATTCTTCTAACCACACAGATCTGGGGAAGGGTAAAACATTTTTTTGCAGCATTGAAGGTCCAGATGAGCACACTGGCCTCCATCATCCATAAATGGAAGGACTCTTCCTAGAGCGGTTTAACTAGATTACATTTTTTAACAGATTGCCAGCCCTATTTAAAACATAACACTTACACAATAGTTCTTTTCTGTTAATAGAAACATTGTTTATCTTTCCAATACAGTTTTCAGTGTTTTTCAGTGCTTGTATTTTCAATATTGTTTTTTTCCCATAACCCTCCATGATAATCTTTTGAAGAGCTTCAAAGTAGTTACGTTCTGGTGGATAGCTAAGGTCAAAGCATATAACAATCCATGCAACGTTCACATTGCAACACTATGGCACACTCTTATCACTCCAATCCCCTTCAGGATGCATTTGAAAAACTTCATTATTCAACTATTAGAAATAAAAAAACTAGAAATCCATTTCAAGGTGAGAAAGCAATTGTTTTAAAAGCTTTACAAAAAAAAAATCGATTGATATTGATTTGTGAAAAGGTTAAAAGCCATGAAGGAAGACAGAAAAGAAAAGCATGATGGCTACATGGATGGATGAATGATTACACAAAAGGATGTGTATTTTGGATAGATGGGAAGATTTATGTATGGGTCGGAGAGTGAGTGGGAAGATGGACAGAAGTATATATTAAGAAGATGAAATATGCAAGCAGGAAAAGAGAAAGGATTGAAGGAGAAAAAGAACAAAGGAATAACAGATAGATGGATCAAAGAAAAAAAAGAGTATTTGGGTATACAGACGGCGTACTCCTTCATCTGTCTGGATATTCTTTTTGGTACACATAGAGCTTGGAATCTCTTTCTCTTGACATCAATACTGTCTTTCTAGGAAAGAGCATATTGGACAGGATATGGATTCATCTGGTTCTAACTGCACCTCATTTGAAATCTTTTTTGTGTGAAGGGTGTGATTCCTGCTTCTGTGAGTGCAAAATGTGGAATATTGACTTTTTGCAGACACATGAATACAATGATGTCAGTCACAGCAGGGGACAGTAGGAGTACCATTAACCAACATTAGGCTACTATAATTACGTTAGATTACCTGATGATTACCTGATTACCCCATGCTTTGTCACACAGATAAAACAGTAACCTAGCATGTGATAGCTTCTGTTTTGCTGATTGTCACATGCAGTATGATACTTACTCAAAGGAGAAAGAAAAGTGTAAAAATAGATAAAGAAGGTACTAAGTATATCTGTTTGCAAAAGTTATCATAATGTGACCTCAAAGTAGGTGATTTCTTCTGCACTCAACTTCCTCTGCATTTAAGTTAAACTGGGACTTGTGATAAACTTTCTCTACATTTAATTCATTTCTCTAGATAAATTTATTCTCAGGAATAAAAGCATAAATCTGATGGACATTTACAGAAATCTTCAAGCATAGTATGGTGATGAGACTCTTAAAACATTTCAGTGGTGCAAACGTTTTAAAGAAGGCCATACGCCTGACCTTGTTCCAAGTGATTTCCACATGTTTGGGACATTAAAGGAGTTTCTGGGAGGCCAGCGTTTCAGACATGAAGCAGGCAGTCTGATCATGGATCCGGAAATTTGTGAAATGCTGGGATAAGTGCATTAGTGTAGCAGGGAATTATATAGAGAAATAAAGGTAGTTTTTTTTTTTCTCTCACAACACTGTTCTGTTATTCTAGTTAAAATCAAGGTTTAATTTTAAAATTGATATATTTTTCATAATGAGAAAGCTGGTGGAAAGAAAAACTTCAATGATGCAAACAAGAACCCTTGAAAGGGACCAGTCTTACAGTAAAATAGAACCCATCTTCATCTGGGAGACACCATATGATGAAATCATAAGCAATTTATATGCATGTCCTATATAGTCAATGAATGCAATAGTGTAGCCAGGAAATTCAATACAGTTTTAACATGAAGTATTTGTTGAGGGTATGGCCCATATATTCATGGAGACTTTAGTGCAAAACTGTTTGTGGCAATTGCAGTCCGAAAACCATCATAACAATCGTCATCCTAAGCTATTGAAGCAAAACCGTTTGTATCAATTGCAGTCCAAAGCCACTTTCATGTTTTCTAAGTGTATCTTTAGGAGGTCCTTGATGGACCATCCTTGGCAGCAGCAGCAGAGCGAGTGGTTTCCAAGTGACGAGACATTCAGAAGTAGGGCAACAGAATGAATCAGGCAGGTCCAGAGAGCAGAAGTGGTCAAGATCGCTGCTATCTCAGAAGGAGTATGTGGAGAAAGAGAGAAAAAGAGAAAGAGAGGCTGGTGATGGAGTGAATGTTTATTGCAGCTATAATGTAGGTGAGAACAAGAACTTATTTCTCACTCAGCTGTACCAGAGTAGGGGTGGCTCAATGGTTAAGGTGTTGGACTACTGATCAGAAGGTCCCAGGTTGAAAACCCTAGTGCCAAAGTTGGGCCCTTGAGCATGACCCTTAACCATCAATTGCTCAGATGTATAATGTGAAGAAATGTAAATTGCTCTGGATAAGCACCCCTGCCAGATGCTTTAATGGTTCCACAACATTAAATCTAACTACAGAGATGTTTCCAAGCAGTGAGGGCCTGTTTTTTTTTTCTTTATTTCTTTTGTTTAGTTAGGAATCTATCCTAAATTCTAATCTTCACAACACATGTTTGTGGATGTGTCTCATGGCACAATGGATGTTTCTGATGATCTCAGTAAAAGCATTGTTGATGCCCATCTGGTTGGAAAGGGTTACAGAACAATCTCCAAAGAATCCGGATTTCACCAATCCATAGTCAGACAGATTGTGTACAAATGGAGGAAATTTACGACAGGGGTTACTCTCCTCAGAAGTAATCAACCAACAAAGATCACTCCAACAGTGAGGTCTATAATAGTCTGAGTGGTCACTAAGCAACTAAAGGGATATCTCACATTGGCTAATGTTAATGTTTATGAGTTCACTATCAGGACAACAATGGTGTGCATGGCAAGGTTGCAAGGAGATATCTACGACTCTTCGAGAAAAAAAACATTGCTGCCCATCTACGGTTTGCTAAAGATCATGTGAACAAGCCAGAAATATAGTGAAAGGATGTTCTATGAATGGGTGAGACCAAAATAGATCTTTTTCAGGCTTAAATGACAAGAGTTATACTTGGAGAAAGGAAAACACTGAATTCAAGCAAAAAATAAAAAATAAACTTATCCCCTGTGTAAAACATGAGGCTGTTTTGAGTCTGTTTTGCTGCATCTTGGTCAGGTCAGCTTGCCATCATTGATGGAACTAGGAATTCTGAATTGAACCAATGAATTCTAAAGGAAAAATGTCAGAACATCTGTTTGAGAACTGAATCTCAAGAAAAAGTGGGTCATGCAGCAAGACAGCGACACTAAACACACAAGTAGTTCTGCCGAATAACGCTTAAAGAAGACTAAAGTTAATGATTTGGAATGGCCATGTCAAAGTTCTGACCTTAATTTTACTGAAATGTTGTAGAAGCTGGCTCCTGAAGAACATCCCAGAGTTAAAGCTGTTCTGTACGAAGGGATGGGTTAACATTCCTCCAAGCTGATGTGATGAGGACTGATCAACAAAAATGTTTTGTTGCAGTTATTGCTGAACATCACACCAGATACTGAAAGCGAAGGTTCACATACAGTACCACACAGAGATGTGTAATAGTGTTATTCCATTTTCCTTGATATATAAACGACCAAATGTAATAATTTGTCTCATTAAAAGATCTTACTACATTCTACAATTAGTTCAAAATTGAAACATTTGCATACATGTACTTATTGTACCTACATACTATACATGTACCACTCCCAGGCAACAAAAGCTGAAAAGCGTCGATGTTCGCGCTAGCAGAGCTATACGAACAAGGCTTATCGTATTTGAACATTTACGGCGGGTCTCTTAAACACCAGTCCTGGAGGGCTAGTGTCCAACACAGGTTGGTGATTCTTCTGCTTAAACACAGCTGATTCAACTAATCTGTTAATTACTATTGTAGGTTCAGTGTGTGTGTGTTTAGGTGTTGGTGAATTAAAGACTGCGCTAGACACTGGCCCACCAGGACTGCATTTGAAGATCCCTGATTTAGAGCTTGCAGCTTCTACTAACCTAATGCACGCCTTTGACATAGATTTTATTCTATTCTATGTTAGCATGATTGTAAAATCTTGCTTGCCCAGGCCAAACACACGCCGACATATATAATGGAAGCTTAGTCCACATTAACACATGTAACTATAAAAACGTTTCTTTTTATTCAACGCAAAATTATGTTTCTAATTTATCCATGTTAGTGAGGGCTAGGTCACAGGAAAAGTAACATTCCTCTGTGGGACACCCTCATCAGCTGAAATTTGTGACTTTAAGACAGATTTTTTACCATGACATTTATCTCCAGTCTTTTTTGAAACCTTTGTCCAAGGCCCTTTAGAGTGTGGCACGCCTCTGTGACATCATCAACACCATCCTGTACAAGATTACAGGGGGCCTGGAGCTCATCCCAGGTGACTTGGGTATACCCTGGACAAGAAGCCAATCCATCACAGGGCACACACACAAACCGAGCAATTAATGGGAACGGCAGTGAGCCTATTCTGTATGTCTTTGAACTGTGGGAGAAAACGGGAGTACCAAAATAATTTATATGGCGCTCTTTTTATCTCTGGGTTATACAAACATCAGTCACTGGAGATGTATTTCATTAACTTTTTAATAAAGTAACTTATAAACAAACCCTGTATTTTACTTTGTTAATGCTGAAGGTGCGATTACAATTCAGTTATTCATGTTATCCCCCAGTATACAGCACTGTGAAATTATTATTTTTTGTATATCCCAGTTAGGAATCTGGGGTCAGAGCACAGGGTCAGCCAGGATACAGTGCCCCTGGAGGAGTAGACAGGGTTAAGGGCCTTGCTCATGGGGTCAACAGTGGCATTTTGGTGGTGGTGGGGCTTGAACCCTGACCTACTGTACCTATCAGTAACCCAGAGCCTTAACCGTTTGAGCCACTGCCAGCCAAGCTCATGGTTTGTTAATATTAACTACTGCCTTAAATAACATTGACTAGGAGAACTTAAAAAATGTTGTAAGAGTTACTTTCAATTCATCTTGGATGTGTTATTCATTTAAGGATTAAATCACTTCCTTTCATAATTCACAATCTAAGTTATTGTGTTTATGAGGGTGTCCCACAGAGATCAATTACTCGTACGCAATGTTTGTGGGTCACATGATCATTTCTGGGAAAGTATGGGATATCTCTTCCCCTCGTAAAAATGATCCCAAATGGGATGTCCACATGGATGGATTCACTTGATGAATGCAGATTTGGAAAGCAAGCCTATTGTTGAGTGTACATCTGTCAACACTTGATATGAGAATTTGTTTGCCTGGTGTCTTCTTCCAAGTTTGCCAACTGAAGGGAGACTGCAGCCTATTCTCAAGACGAACTGTTGACCAGTGAGAAATGCTTAAAATACATTCTTAGTGTACTTTAGTCATATGACTTGGACTGATGAGGCCCACATGAGGCGCACTAAAATAGCAGGGTCAGTATTCTCAAGCATGGATAATGCATTCATCAACACTACCCATGGAACAACTCAGTAGGAAAAAGCATATCCTTTTAAAGAGAGGTCATGGAATCACTACCTTCTCGTTTCATTGTACCCCCTGGCTGGGTCTCATGTGCCATTGTGGAAAACTGAGTTCAAAAGTTTAATCATGCAGAGCAGGGTAGGATCAGAAAAAAAACATAATGGGGTGATCTTACAGTACAAGCATCAAGGATCATAATCTGTATCATGATGTGAGCCTCTGTGGTGTAAATCAAAACCCACAGGCAGGTCTGTGTGACCTTCTTTTTCCCTGTGGAGCTTGGAGACCTTTTAATAGGACCCTGGCCACTGTTAATGCAACATCAGGCATCTTGCCCAGTCTTTTAAGTAACTTTTAAATCTTAAATAGGCAAGTTTCTCTGAATTAAAAATAACATTCACCTCCTCCTCAACCCTGGGTTAGATTCTAGTTAACTGGAATAAATTGTCCATGTATTTTATTTTATTAATTTTAGGTTTATTTTAGTGTGGAACTAAGCAAAAGAGTGCTATGAATGGAAGAAAAATAAGAAAAATACCCAGAATGGTACAAGGGATATAACCTAGTGCTTATTTCTTTCCATTTAGGCAGAAATTTAGGCCTAACTAGTCTGATTAGCACTGTGGCCTCACACCTCCAGGGTCAAGGGTTCGATTCCTGCCTCTGGCAGGGTATGTTTCCCATGGGCTTGATGGGTTTCCTCCAAGAACTCCAGTTTCCTCCTACAATCCAACAACATGCAGGGTAATCTAACTGCCATCGTCCAAAGTGTGTAAGTGTGTATGCTTGTGTGCCTTGTGATGGCCCGGCACCCCTTCCAGGGTGTCCCCCGCTATGTCTCCCAGGTCTGCTGGGATAGGCTCCAGACCTCCTGCCATCCTATACAGGATAAGCAGTATAGAAAATTAGTGGGAGGGAGCGAGTCCTAACAGGCTTGATTGAGACAGCAGGCATGTGTACAAATACAGTTGCGGTTATAACGAATGTAAACAAGGCCGATTATTTACTCGATAATTCTTTTTTCCCCACAAAATGCTTTCGGAAGATTAAATAAAAATAGATAAACACACATTGTTAAATCGAAGTAGAAATTAAACAAAAAAGGCAGACCACAGGAGTATAAACATGACATCAGCCGATCGTTACAGACTTGAAACAAATCGCGAATCATGATCGCAGCTGCTTGTGTCTGCATGCGTGTGTGTGTACAAAATTTTGCCCCACAGCATTTTATGTCATCAGTGAGGACCTTTGGTATCATGCATTGCTCAGTTTCATTGTCAAGCTATTTATAGATGTTAGATTTTAATCCTCTGATCTAATATCATGCTCAGCCTCTCGCTCAAGTTTGCCCACAATCCTCCTTGTGTCCTTGCCATACTCATCGGTACACCTTGTCTATATAATTTCCCTGCACACCTGCACCACACTGATGCCTTTGAGCCTTTTTCATTATAATTTGCAAGTTACCTCCCACTGCATTTAACTTTGCATCTCATTATAATGCTCATCTTTGTGCTTCCGTTACTAATGTCTCATTTCTTATTAGCCTAATTCTGCCTGCCCCTGATTTTGGGATACATAGGAGAGAAACTTAATCCAAATGCTGTCTGTTTACCATCTGACCACGTCTGACACTTGAGTCTCCCGACCTCACATCTTCAATTAAACAAATTTACCCTGCTTAACTGAAATGTAATTAGTTTTTCCAAGTACAACTCTATTAACATTTGAACTCCCACCCTGTTGTCTCATCAGCTCTGTTTGCTCTATTAGCAGCAATCATTATTATCAATTCTTGTTTCCTATGGACACTGAAACTCACTGACATTGTGCCACTAGAAGCCTTTTAAACCCTTTTTGAGGTTTAGCTTGTTTTAGTTTTTTTTTATTATTATTCTGCCTCAGGGAGTCTTTCATCACACTGCAATGGGATTAGTTACAGTACAATGTTGCACACCATTTGGATCTAGGATTCGAAATCTCCAGTGGTGTGACATTTTACTTCAGCTAATCATGCCATTTTTGATTTCATAGGCATTGATCGGGTCTCCCCTAGTCATAATATCAATAATACAAAACTTACTTCCATTACTACTAAATCCTACTCGCTTGCTCAAGTCATTGACAACATTCGGGATTGAATAATTAATTCCATTTGGGATGTTAAGAATGCATCAGCATACTGTATGTCTGCATTTGCTGTTGTTTTATAATTGCTCTATAACAGGAATGGGAATGACCAGGGCTCTCCTTGCACGATATCATCACAACACCTAGGTTCCCATTCAATTTGTATAGCATTCTATAGGGTTTTTTTTTTCAGTATTAATATATCACTTAATTTTTAATAAATAAATTAATAAATACAAGATAAAAGAATCATGATATGTAACTAAATAAAATTTTCTCCATTTCTACTCTATTAGCTTATCTGATTGAGTAGGATTAGGAAAATAACAGCAATAACTCTTTATATTTAGTCTTGGTCACTGTTCATGCTGAAGATTCATGCACTTCTAAGTTTATTCTATATTAAACTGCTATTTTTGTAACATGGTTGTACAAGTGCGCACAACCCTTAATGTATACTTGTAATGCTTGTAATGTAGCACTAGGTGTTTTTGGTAAGAGTCTGTCAACTTAGCATATCTTGATTTTGCAGAAAATGGAAAATCCCTGGAAAAAATCTCCAGTTTTATAGAATTAAGGAGGCATTTTCTGTAAACAGTCTACTTCAAGTCGTTTCACTCTTTACATCATGTCTATACCTTTTTTCCATCAGACCAATTTTTTTTTACATTTATTTTTGCATTTTGCCCAGCCTCTGTACCCCATAGCTCAGACTTGTGAAGAATATGAGAACTTCCTATCATGTCTCAGGTATTTGGTGAAATTAGTTTCCAGATACTGTATTACTGCACCTCATTTACTGTAGCTGGACAATGCGTCCTCAGCCATGATGACTTTTTGTTTTGTCCTTTTCTCAATTTTGGAGGGATGTCCTGTACTTGGTAATTTTCCCGTTTTGTGCGGTTTTCTCCACTTATTATTGGTCTTCATGATCTTCCATAGTCCAGAAGTTCTTTTGTACCCCTTAATTGATTGCTTCCTTCAAACGGTAGGAATATTTATGTTTTTGCAAGCTATAAGTTATGGCTCAGCAGTCAGATGTAGCTGGTAAGAACTGGTGTATCCTTACAGCATTTGGGGTTAAACTGAAAAACGTTGTTAATGACAGGCTAACTATTGTTGAAGATGAGTTTGAATCTGATTGGTTAACTTGGTCAAATATCCCATTGGTTAAGTTAAGCCTTTAAGTTAAGTTAAGCCTTTATTTGTCACATATACATTACAGCACAGTGAAATTCTTTCTTTGCATATCCCAGCGTAACTCTGGTCAGAGCGCAGGGTCAGCCATGATACAGCGCCCCTGGAGCAGATAGGGTTAAGGGCCTTGCTCAGGGGCCCAACAGTGGCAACCTGGATCGAACCGCCGATCTTCCGATCAGTAATTCAGTGCCTTACCCCTTTGAGCCACCACTGCACCAACAAATTAGTGTTGGGTGCTTTATTATCAAGGGTAGACTTTATGTCTATTGTTTTTGTTTTAGGACGTTTTATAATTTATAGATTTTGGGTAAACATATGTGCATAAGTTCTGTAAGGTGCAACCAATTTTTGGTTAGTATGTCTGAATTAGAACACAGCTCTTCAAAAGGACCATGCCTAAGGTCTTTGAAGGTTTAACATCCATCAGTCTTCTTATACTGTAGAAACCAAATCAAGCGTAAATTTATACTTTTTCTTTTTTTTTTTTTGCCTAAAAAAGTACTTTATTTCATTCCTCAGAAATAGAGTTACTCAAACATGGCAAACAAACCAATAGTTAATAACTAGTTCACAACTTTTGTTTGTTGCATCTCTTCTTTATTTTCTCTTGTTGTTCACATTCCAGCTCTGATCTTAGTCTCAGGGTTCTTTCACAACATCTTGGCACATTTGACCCCAAAGTTCAGAATGTTGGGATAATGTGCACAGTCCGTATCATGCAAGTGGCCCACTATTTCAACATCGTCAGTGCCGTCTGTCTCCTCTGAAACATCTGAAAGTAGGGAGGTGTGCGAGATACGTTTTTACCATTTTTTTAATAAAAAAAAATAATATTAACGTAGTTAGCCGAAGTTTGATTTCATCGTACTCTTCTTATTTTTGTGTTCATTGGCAGCTCGCAAACCAACTGGTTCATTCTGCCACCTGCTGTATCAGAGACTGTAAATAGTCCAGTGGAGGAGTGGGGAAGGGGGATCAATCGTTCCTGGGCAGGATCCTAATCAACTCTGCCTATTGTGAAAGCTGTCTCAGTTTGTGCCTTGTGGTTAAGTTTTACAAAAGTGAAACATTTTTAAAGCATCCTGTAAGCCAAAATATGCAACAGGTTTGATTCATTACCTGCACGTAGGTTGATTCAGGGTCAAATTTTTCTCACTGCAATTAAAAGAGAAGTAAATGTGCAGCATTCTCAGCTGCCAAAATAAACCAGACAGAGGGGGAAGTTACACCAGGGTTCAATTCAAACTAGCTAAATACTGCATAAATGAAGGCAGCCTTAATGGGAACATACTGTGTTATAAAATTCATATAAAAAAACATACAAAATTCACTTTTTAGGCAACATACAGATGTATAAAATGTGTGTAGGCGAGCAAAAAATAAAGAAAACTTGCCTGCTTTTTATTCTTTTTCAATATATGTATTGGCTCGGGTTAAAACAAGCTAGAAAGATTCCCCTAATTGGGATGTCATATAGGAAATGCCCCTCCCCAGCATGTTGCTGCATTGCTCTACAACAGCTCATTTACATATACACTGAAACAGTGGTGTCAAAAGTATTCACATTCATTACTTGGGTAGAAGTATAGATACTAGGGTTTAAAAAGACTTCTTTA
>JAOVVB010000037.1:15325687-15351186 GCA_028570985.1 Heterobranchus longifilis
TGCACTAAATATACATTCACCTTATACATTGTTCGACTGTGACCATACCTATAGTTGGGAGCAATTACTGAGTGGAGAGATGTAGCATAGTGGTAAGATTAATATAAAAAGGGGGGAAAAAACCCTTTCAGATTTAGAGATTTCCTCTAAATATGGATAAAGATACTGCATCTGTACTATAATGAGAAAAAAGCAGATACAGACACAGATGGTGTCTTCAAGTGAACATTTTCTTGTGCATATATTCTGTAAAGAATCACCCTCAGATCAAGCTAATTTATTCCACCTTCTCCATACCAGTTAAAAATGAAAAAAAAAAAAAAGCTGAAATACAATACAGTGCATTCAGGACATTTCCTTACATTAATGCATTTTAAATCATTCACTCACCAATTCGCTACACCGCTTACAGTCATGTTCAAAAGTTAGTACATTAAAAAATCATAAAAATAATTTAATCATAGAGGGTCTTACTGTCTGAGGCAAACAATAACATATATCATTTCCAACGTGCCATTATTTATTTAACAAAATTGAAGCCAAGAGGATACGTTGCAGCCAGGTGCTGCTAATCATCAGCTTTTGATTAATTGAAGAGATGTGCAGACCCCTATAAAAGCAGAAAAGAAGTTTTGGCATTTCGCTGGTCTGGAGCATTCAGGCGTGTGTTAACACAATGCCAAGAGGGAAAGACATGAACATGGACGTGGTCTTAAAGAAGCAATTGTTGCTGCACATTAATCTGAAAAGGGTTATAAAACCACTTACTCATCATCTACATATATCATTTTATTCTGGATTGCGGAGGGTCTGGAGCCTATCCAAAGCATACTGTATATACGTGTGTATGTACAGTATGTGTTTCATACATTACAGTACGGGCAATTTGGGAACACTGATTAACTTAATCTGCAAGTCTTTGGAGGAAACCCACCAAGCATGGAGAGAACATGGAAACTCCATGCATGCGCACAGAGACAGAAATCGACTCTGGCTGGGAATTAACCTGGAACCTGAAGGTGCAAGGCGATAGTGCTAACCATTACACCACTGTGCAGCCGTTATAAAATCATTTCTGAAACATCTGAAGTTCTACATTGAGAAAGGTTCACAATTGGAAGGCATTCCAGACATTTTCCAGTCTTCCCAGGAGTGGATGTCCCAGCACATTCACCCCAAGGAGTGGTACACCATTGATGGGGTGCCAGTCCATTACAGGGCACACAAGCACCCATATTCCCATACTACAGGCAATTTGGAAATGCCAATTAGAAGGATTAGAAGGATAATCTGCATCCTTGAGGAAACCCACCAAGCTTGGAGAAAACATGGAAACTCTATGCACACACACACACACAAGGAGGGTCTCAAACAAGACCACAGTGCTAAACTCTACTCCACCATGTCGCCTATTATTAAACCAACAGGAAAAAAAAAAGAAGTAATGAACTGGAGTGATGTACTGTGGATGAGGTTGAGGAGCTATCAGATGCAGAATTCACTGACCATGCCATTTCCGCCTCTGGATTTTCTAAATGTTTTATAGTGTTTCCAGGAGTGTAATGGTAGGATTAATATTTAATTAAAAAGAACAAAGTACAAAAACAATAACAGCAACAAGAAAATGCTTTCAGGTTTTACTCCGAATGCAGTTACCGTTTGTAAGGCACTGTCCATGAGAATTAAGCAGATACAGATGGTGTCATTGCGTTACCAGAAATGCTCCATGGAAAATGGAACTCATTTGCTCATCCCGTGTTTAAGTGAGCAGTTCTACTGCTACTCTAATTAATCTTCATAACTACACTGAAGCAGTAAATAAAAAATCCTTCATGTGCACATCCTGCAAACAATTCCCTGAGATAAAGTTCATTTAGTTCACTTCATCCACTCCAGTTGAACATTAAAACTCAGTCATATTTAGCTTTAGATATGCTGTTTTAATATACAGTACACTGAGTATATTTTCTCAAAGACATGCATTTAATGCTATTATTATCTATCCTATCCTGAGTGTACAGTAATCTGCCAACATCTTACACCCCAAGTTTTATATTTCGCTTTTTTGCTTGCAAAGAGCCAGACATTCTTGTATTTTTAATCCAGTTTTGAGGAACAGTTCTCCAGGCTTCTCGAAGGACTTATTGACTTTCATTTTTGCTAATTTTCCGTCTAGTCCCTGTGCCAGTTTTAGAGGAATGTTTTATGTGTGTTAAGTCTCACAGTGATGTATGAATCATTGAAGCACAAAAAAACATCTTACTTAAGGCATGAATCAGTGGGAAACAGCTGCAGATGATGACGGATGATCATGCCGGTGATTAGCACACTGCTGATGCCGAATGGTTGGAACAGATGAGAAGGGAAATGAGGTTGCTGCTGAGGTCGTTACATACTGTAAACACCCAATGTTCGAAAAATATCTTTAGGCACTTTGCAGCCTGTCACAATAAAACATTTGTTCCCATTTATTTAAATAATTTACATAATTAAATGTAATTTCATTTAATTTGAATAAATGAGAGGTGGCTCAGGACTTTGGCACAGTACTGTATTTGAGAATTAGCTGCAGTGGTGATGGAAAAGTTTATATTTGTGCCTAAATTTGACCAAAAACAACTGAATTTAAATCAGCACGAGGTGATTTCAATTAATGGGTGTTTTTTTTTTTTTTTTTAAAGAACATGAATCTATCAAAGTCCGATCAAACTGAGATACAGTTTGTGGATGTGTATCATGGCTTGGACAAAAGATGTTTCTAAGGACCTCAGGAAAACAGAATAAGGCTGGAAACCACATGCCCATGTGAAAATAAATAATTCATTGGGGTAAAAAAAAAGAATAATAAAATCACATCAAATCAAATCAGTTGTGTGAAATGAATCATGTCAAAATAAATGGATCATGTGAAAAGAAATCCGATGTGAAAATAAATAAATCATGTAAAAATCGCATGTGAAGAAAAACAATGTCAGCATGTTTAAATTTCACATCGTGCGATTATTCACATGTGAAGGTCTTGTGACATTGTGTAAGAGAATCAATGCTGTGTGATTAATTCGATTCAACAAATAATAGTAATTTCTTTGGTAAATCAGATTGAGTTAAATGCTGATTTTTATTTAATCAGGTGCTTTAAACTGAGATTGGGGGAGAATCCACATCTTTAGTCTTTTATCGAGGTCACCCATTACCTTGACGCCACTCTGTTTCTGTATACCGTATCCCACGTCAATTCACATTAATGCAGTCAGTGGCTTTGTAGGCAATTCTGGTTCAGCAGTAAACTTCAAAGAGCTCATTTGCACTGTCAGAGAGACCCAGTGATCCCTGAGCTCCTTGTTGGATTTGTTATCTGTTTTGAAGTCTGGTCATAGGGTTCCAGCAAATCAGTCATGTCATGCAAATGATGAAACAGTGGAAAACACACTCGCACACCCACCCACACACTCAAACTGCCCATGGGATAATTGAGAAGTGCAATTTTTTTCTTCTCATACAAGAGCATATCATTTGTTCGACGGTTAACTGCTTAATCTGGGTTCAATATGGAGAGCTCTTTACTTTACTTGGCTTGTCAAGCTTTAGCATCTGAGTTTTTTTTAAAGAGACTCGTAGAAGAAGAAACACTGTATGCAGAGTTCTCTAATACAGTATGTGGTACAAATAAAAATCATGAATTATAAGATTCAGCTGGCGGCACAGTGGTGTAGTGGTTAGCACTGTCGCCTTGTACCTCCAGGGTCTGGGTCCGATTGCTGTCTCTGTCTGTACATGGAGTTTGGAGCATGTTCTCCACGTGCTTGGTGGGTTTCTTCAGGGTACTTCCCACAGTACCACAATTGGCATTCTCAAATTGCCCGTAGTGTGTGAATGAGTGTGTGTATGTGTGTGTGCCTTGCAATGGATTGGCACCCTGTCCAGGGTGGGCCCTGCCTCGTTCCCCAAGTCTCCTGGGATAGGCTCCAGGCCCCCCGGCGACCCTGAATACAGGATAAAGTGGTATAGACAAGTCAAATGAGATGATATTCTCATTCACAGTGTCATGCATTTTCGTCTGCTTTCACACTTGAGGCTCAGGCATGGATCCGAGACCACTCGACCCCAAAACCTGCTACATTCGAAAAGTGTGAACACTCTGCACCCTGCCCGGGCAGGATTAGCATTCTGTGCTTGGTTTCACAAAAGGTGATCTTGAGCATGGTACAGTGTCTAAATCAGACATGAAGGCTACCTGTACGAAACATGAAAGTAAACTGCAATCACTATGCCACTTGTCTCCTCATATCTGTATATAAACAAGAGAAATGCACAGCCATAGCTAGTAGTATATAGTAGGAAGGAGAGGGTTGTTTTTGTCAGCTATGCCTTTTCCCCTCCATGGTGTGACTGAAATAATTAATCTAATCTACAGTATGTGAAATTCTCAGTCACCAAACTACACACTGAAAGAATTAGCCAGCTACAATTAAAACACCCAAGGAAGATGTGTGGTCAAAAACAACCCTTGAACACTTTGTGAAATCAAATCCTAAAACAGCTGAGGATGAATGAAGAGAAAAGGATGCTCTGACGAGAAGGATTGTGACTAAACAGATGTGTAGCCTTAAGAAAACCACTTATCATTGAGGCTAATTGGAAAAAAAATTGCTAGAGGGCACAAAGAAAGGACTGAGAAGCATTGAAAAAAAAAATCATGTGCTCTGATGTGTCCAGATTTACCCTGTTCTAGAGTCATGGGCGCATCAGTGTAAGGATTGAGGCAGATGAAGTGATGCCCATCAAGCCTAGTGCCTACTGTTAAGCCTATAGGGACAGTGTTATGATCTGGGGTTGCTTTAGTTGGTCAAGGCTACTGTGGGTTCAGTAACATTATGTGCCCAAAAATGAGATTAGCTGATGAATGAATATACTGAATTACAAGGTTTTTTATTAGTGGATTTTTTTTTCTTCACTAATGGCACAGGAATATTCCAAGATGGCAATGCCAGGATTCATCGGGCTCAAATTGTAAAAGAGTGATTAAAGGAGCATGAGACATCATTTTAATGCATGGATTTGACACTACCAGAGTCCAGACCTTCAGTCCCTTCAGAATTTTTAACATGTGCTGGAGAAGACTTTATGCAGCGGTCTGACTCTCATCATCAATATACTGTATAAGATCTTGGAGAGAAATGAATGTGACTCTGGATAGAAATAAATACTGTAACATTGCATAAGCTTATCGAAACAATGTCATGGCTGTAATCAAAGCAAAAAGTTATTCAATAAAATATTATTTTTGTGCAAAGTGTAGGCTCCCACATTATGGTGTCTTCTGCTTTAAGGCTATAGCAAAAATGTACCCATTGAATGTCTACAACAAAAAAACAATTTAAAAAAACTACACTTTATTATATGGTGGATTAGATGCACTGCCCTGATGTTAACCCTAAAATAATCCACACTACTGAAGTGAATAAATAAACCTCATCCCAATATGCATGAGGCAGGCTGTTAACATACCAACATGCTGCACGTGGCTTTGCCAAGTGATTAGTGTGTAACTGTCCCTAACACAGTGTGTGGGAGAGCTATATTTAGAAACCACATTAGCTATTCTGTTGTAATTACAATCCACTAAATGTTCGTTGACTGGCGGCCAAAAAACCAGTTGTAACAACAGGCGCATGTAAATGATCAGTTGCTTGTTTTCAGTCGTTCATTCATGTGTGACACTCCACCCTACTCCTACCACTACTGTAGCACCATCACGTTTGTGATATGCTAAACGTTTTAAGAGCGATCAGACTGTATATTTACAAATCAGTGGAGAAAACACTTATAGCATTTTAAAATATTTAGATGCTTTTGTATTAATGATGGCTTCTTGTGACATCTAGTTAGGACTGCTATCATCTTCCTTAAACATTTCTCACCCTCTATATTATCTCAGTTTTCTTCCCCCAAAAATATGCAATGTGGTCAGATTTTCTTTACAATCATATATAAAGGTGTATCTGACAGTGAAATAAAGTGGAAGCTTTGCAAAATGTTTAAATAAATTGTAACTTGATAAATGAGCGAGGTCTTGAAATGCGAGTAGTACGCTTGCGCTTTGTTTGCCAGGCGTTATGCGATCAAGCGCTGTGGGATTGGGGGAATCAGTGCACGTGCGTCACTTGTATAGTCAACATCCATGTATGCGTGTACTGTTTACTATAACATTGTGACCATGTGTGTGTGCGTGCTCGTAAAGCATTTTTTATTTTATGTCTAATTGTAGTGACTGTTCTTTAGTAACTGTGCTGCAACAACGGCCCACGTGAAGAAAAAGGTTAAAAAGGCTGTAGCAGTGCGGGAGATGAATCGTCACATCGTCACGTCACATTTCCATGAACTCCTCAAAAGGAGGCAAAAAGCAAGTGTCATAAGAGACGTTCCTTGTTAAATAAGTTTGCCGAAAGAGCAGTGATTCCGTTAGTGTGTGTGTGTGTGTGTGTTCTGCTTCCATTATATGAATTATGCTCGTAATCCAAGGTTTAACTGTATATAATTTTTTTTTTATTATTGGGCCAATTATTCACCTCCATACCTGCACCACCACTAACCCACTTTGGAGCTCTTTTCATACAGGAATCCAATGAGAAATCTTATATGGACCAATTTTGGACCAATGTGCCAGGAGAGTGCTACAAGAGCAATTTTATTGTTTTGTTTAGTTTTTTCCCATAAATAGTCTACATAAAGAATTTACATGGCCAATAATTGTGTATCTTTTTGCTGAGATCATTCAGATTGTAGAGAGTCCTAAGAGGGCCCAAGAGTTCCAGGAACTCTCCAGAAGTACAACAATTTTCTTGGCAAAAATCACTCAACGAGATTTCTTGTCAGACCCCTGTACTGTATGAAAAGGGTCTTAGCTCTAATCCAACAGGGCAATTTCAAATAAGTGATTGGCCATCAGGCTTATGGTGACACATAGGTAAAGTCAAAAAACACTTATTTACAAATGCAGATCCATTCAGGTTATGCTCTGTTTTTACACTCTACGGTATATGATGATAATGCATAAAGTTAAAGTCAGTTATTTTAAAAAAGGGCAAAATGTCTTTGTGTCTGTGGGAGCTGTACTCACGTTCATTCACAAACACCACTTCCACAGTACTGGAACTTGCCTGGGAGTTTTGCCATATCCCTTGTATAGTCCTTACCAAGCCATTTCCACATGTCTGGGCCATTAATGGTGTTCCTGAGAGGTCAGGTTTTCTGACATGAAGCAGGCAGTCAAATCATGGCTTCGGTGTACTGAAAAAAAAACGTTACCCTACCTTGGGTGTAGCAGGGGATTATATCAAGAAATAAAGGTAGTTTTTACTCTCATAAGTGTCTTCTGTCATTCTGTGCAATCAAAAGTCCCGGGTTGACTCGAACACCCCTTATAATAACAATAATATAAATATCAGCTTATCCACATGTACAGCTCATTTTATTGTAATCATGTTTGCAGGTGTATTACAGCTGTACATCACTAATGATGTGATATTTTGCTGACTACTGTTTAGGTCCAAATGCATGTCTAGTGACTTTTCTTGCACCTACAGTAAGTTGCTAATAATAAGGCCTTTGAAACCCACGCTTCAGACCAGTTTTCTCTCAAGGGAATAAACAGAGTTCATCAAGCATTTCCTGGATCATTGTGGCAACCATATAGCTTTTTTTTAGACCTTTATTTAGAGCTTTTAATATACTGTAGGTGGCATCTAGTTTCATTTTGTTGAATGCAGGTGCACCACCAGCCCTCTGATAATGTGGTCAAATGTTTTGACTGTACCATGTACACAATAACCGAAGGGGGGTATCAAGTTTAAACTAACAATACATTTCTTTATTAGGTAAATACCTACAAATTGTACTTTCAATATAAGTCAATATAATGACATTTAAGGGTCAACCATAGGACTTTGCATGGTCGTTCTGGGACTTGGGCTGGGGTCATCTGAACCTTTTGCCCACACCCCCCCACCCAACAGCAGAGATGATTATAGCGCATCTTGAACAGCATTCATTGCCTGGCTTTTGTTTATCGCTGTCATTTGCTATCGCTTATGCTCCCCAGCCGGTGTATGTGTTTGCCATTGTTCGTAGCTCCAGCTCTTGTTTTCATGAGTGTGTCTGTTTAGTTTGTACTTTCACTAATAAACTCATCCCGCCTTGCAAATCTGCATGTACTTCACCTCCGTTTATATGACACAAGCACGTTCTTTACAGTACTTTTCAGTACTGTAATGAAATCCTAATGTTTTTACTTTTTGTGTTTCTTTGTAGAAAAAATATGTATTATTTAAAATATTTTAATACAACGGTTTTGTTAAAGTCAAACTGGGACTTTTGATTGTGAAGAAAAACAGAACACAGTCATTAGAGTAAAAACTATCTTTATTTCTTAATATAATGCTAATGCTGGGAGACACTCGAGGCATATTGCCTGCTTCAACTCCTTTAATTGCCCAAACAATTGGAGCAAAGTCAGGACGGTACAAGGGATATGGCAATAACTCCCAGCTGAGTTCCCTTAGTGTTCGTGAATGATTGTGTGCACAGTTTCCAGAGACCGATGCAATTCTTTCGCAAGTTGGTGACAAGTTTTCTGTAAATTTTCAAGAATCAGGCATTCCACTCACTAAATGTTTACAGGAATGACCACAGTGGGCTCTGAGCCACTTTGGCCATTGCTTTAAAACATTAGTTACATTCAAATGTTTTACTGTGGCTAAGAGTCTCATCAACATACTGTGCTTGAAGTCTTCTGTAAATGTCGGTTTTACCCATTCATTCAAGAGAAACAAGTATTAGTTTGTACCAGTTTGACTTGAATGCACATTGTATATTTCTAAAATATCCTTTTTCCTAGCTACATTTATTTTTGATCATCTTGACACAATTTATTACAGATCAATCGTAAATTATTGTGGGCCAATTAAGATGACACAGTATGTGCAAATTTTATTTTATTTTAATTTTCCAAATGCATGTCTAGTGACTTTTCTTGCACCAAAGTTGCTGATAATGCCTTTGAAATCCAGGCTTCGGACCAGTTTTCTTTCAAGGGAATGAATAGAGAGTTCATCGAGCATTTCCTGGCTCATTGTGGCATGCATATAGCTTTTTTAGACCTTTATTTAGAGCTTTTAATATAGGTGGCATCTAGTTTCATTTTGTTGAATGCAGGTGCACCACCAGCCCTCTGATAATGTGGTCAAATGTTTTGACTGTACCATGTACACAATAACCGAAGGGGGGTATCAAGTTTAAACTAACAATACACCATCCCTGGTCTCTGATAATGTGGCCATTAGTGATGGGAAGTTTGAATAATTTTAGTGACTCGGTCCTTTAAATCTCGTTCATCAAAATGAATGAATCTTTTTTTGCGTCATTTAGTTTATTTCATTCTTTTGATCAGAAATAAAATAAAATGTTGCATTTTATAATAAAAAAAAGACCCCAATATGTCTACATACACAAATTTTGGCTATAGTTCTAATAATTAAAATATTACAATGCAGTTAAGGACATATAATAATAAACAGAATGGGTAGCTCACCTCTCATATCTTCCAGTCTGAGTCGTTCGTTCTTTTGAATCTATTGCACCGCATAACGTCTATGGGAGTCACATGACAAAAGAACGACCGACTCGGGACTTGAAGATTTGTTAAAGAACCGTTCAATTCTGTTTCCTGTGTACTGCACTGCATAGCGACTATGGGAGTCACGTGACAAAAGAACGAACGACTCGGAGTAGAAGAGTCATTGAGAAAGAATCGCTGTTTCCTGTACATAACTTACGGAGGCTTTGCGATGATTTGCGCGTGCGCAGCTAGTCGAAAATGAACGAATCACTCTCCGAGGCTACTTGTTCTTCTGAGTCACGTTAAAGATTCGTTCAAAAAGAACGAATTATTCATGAATGACCCATCACTAAGTTCTAGCCAAATGTTGTAGTCAGTAGTATAAATGTCTGTGACATTTTAAATCATTGATACAAAACAATGTGATAATGGTCTCCAAATGATGTGAGGTATCAGCATCCATTCACTGCTATACCTTAACATCCAACCCACAGAAATATGTAAAAGTAAAGCATTAGCTTACAAACTGTGCTGGACAAGCTGGACAGATTTCATTTAGCCAAATGAATCACCTATTTTATTTATTTTTTAATCTATATTTTATTTAGCAGATGAAAACTTAGGATGTACTGTAACTTAAATATTCAGAAGTGACTGCTGTGGTAAATAAAGTACAGCTAATGCTCAAAATGCAGCTAGAAACGTGTAAATTAGCATGAGCTAGTAGCACATGAAGACCCAACAGCAAGTATCTAGCTAGCTAGCATTACCCTTCTTTATACTACACTGTTTCTGAGGGAGGTGGTATTAGTGTACAGGTAGCATATTGGCTAGTCAATATTATGGTTCAAATACATTTTTCAGCTATAAAACATTGCCAGCATTATAAAAGCATTTTTCAGCTATATAAACAACAATCTGTAAAGTAAGTATTTAAGTAGTTTTATACTCTTAGTTCTACTTTCCAGGCTATAACTTGGTCCCATCTGTCAAATTCTTCCTCAACCTGAATAATGTGAATTGTATATATGGCCAGTCATATTGGGTTGCAGTAGAAGCTTTTACTTGAGACCCTTGGCATTTAGGCTTGTCTGATAGTGCCTGCACAACTACATTCCAACTGTAATGGACTGGGGAAAATGGATCCAGCATTTCTTAAAAATTTCTGAAATGTCAAACCTTTGTGATGCATCGTATGGCTGTCTCTCCCATGGCTCTTGAGATCACATCTGAGTCAAGCAGGTGGACATGCTTACTGCTGTGCAGGATTCTCTCTTAATCATGTCACACACTACCTCACTAGAGTGTTTAAAGCTGATGACTCTTAAACTCACTTTACCCTCTCATAACAGTCTCTTTGAGAGCCTGCTTTTGATGAACACGGTCCATTTTGTTCTTTTCACATTAGCAACAATAAAGGAGCTTGACGTTTGCTGATGCACATAATCCAAGAACAGTGGCTTTTCACTGAATCTACTAAGAATAGTGATTCCTCCAGGGCCTGTATTACATTAGATAGCCTCTTCTTTGGCCTGGGAGATTTACAGTAGATGCTTGATGCTTTTGTCAAGAAATGGCTATAGTGTTAGGGCTCCTAAATTTTTAAACCTCCTTCCTATATCACTACCTGGTTAAAAAACAAATCTTTTACGTTCAGGCCATATTTTAAAATATGTTGTTAAAGCATATGATTTTTGAAAATTTATTCATTCATTTATTCCTATTCAGTAAGCTCTTTATTCTGGTCAGGAATACTGAGGAATACTGAGCACAAAGCACTTAGTTGGGACAAAGCTTAATCAAAGTATCACCATATACATACACATTCATAGCTAGAGGTAATCTACTGTACCCACTCCTCATCCACTAATGTTTTTGTGCCAAGAAACCTGGAGAAATCAGAAAAAACCCACAAGTATTACTGTACATGCCCAAAAACTGTCACATGGCCCTGGAGCCATTTTTGTTGTTGTTTGTTTTTTGAAAGAAAAAGAGGCCAAATTTGCCTCGTCTGCCCACTTGAAACTAACCAAATGGCGAGTAGGAGAAATGGATGAAGGGCAGTGTGAAAAAGTGTGAAGGATGAATGTGTCCACCACTGTGCACTTGGCCTCATTATTCTGTAATTCCACCATTTTGTTTGGCAAAAACCTGTTTAAATTAAGGAGAATAAGAAGTTATGGCATTTAATTTGTCTGTATCCACCCACACCACACAGATGGTATTTCAATGACAGTGTAATGAGAGAGGTCCTGGGACTATAGTGATCTATAGGGATAAGTATCACTCTCCAGGCTCTAACAACAGCCGAGTTAATCAAATCCAAAACGGGGATCTGGTGTTTTGCTAAACTGTCATCTGTGTCAGGTTACAGAAAGGGTATCCTGCGAGTCCTATAGAAATCATTGCCCTTAGGTATAATAATATTAGTCCAACTGGAGGAAAATAATGAGACAAAGTAGGAAATATAAGTGGGTGAGTGGTTGAAATTGTACTAAAAGTAAAATATATGCACATTCCAAAAAATCCACCACAATGAATCATAAAAAAAAAAACCTTTTGTAAATTTGCACTAATGGAAAGTTTGCTTGACCCATTATACAGTAAAACCTCATTTACATTTATATAAGGGTTAACTGGCAACTGATTTTCCCATTATGGTTTGGTGCATTAGGGCTAACTGTTAGAGAGCATAATGCATTAAAAGGAAATCACTGATAACACACCCTTGGGGTTCCTACCAGAAATCCAGTCCATCATGTGAAATAAATGCCAGTGTACATTACCAGCTGAGACACTCTGTAGTTTACAGACCACCGACTCTCTCACACGCGCTCAGATCAATTATTCAATGGTGTTTACATTTTGCCTGACTGGAATTTAATTCCTTTCCTGCCATTTGCACTTGGCCAGTTTAAACAAATAAGCTTCTGCATGTCTTTAGTCATTGCTGCAGTTTGATCCCATTTTCCACATGACCTGCTTTTAGATGACCTGCAGGAGGTCGGAGCTCTTTGTATCCCCCTTACAATTTGAGTCAAGGAAGCCTGATCATTCCTGTCAGCCAACCTACTCTGGTAAATACAAAGTCCATTTCCCACTTTTTCTTGGAAACAAAACGGCCAATAATCTTCATGAACGAGATTCTCACGACTGCCTTCACTAATGGCTGGTTGTGATAGTATGTGGAAGGGCTAAAATCTATTATCTATCAATAACTTATAAATGAAACTGTTAGGGTTAAGCAATGTCTTACAAAGTCTTATTGATGGAACAATGTGGAAAAAAACAGCACTCACACACATTTTTTTTTCAAGTGTGTAATGCCCTGCTGAACTCATGCCACATGTTCATGGATTACCAAACATGTTAAACAGAAACGTTTCTTTCATTCAAACAAAATCATTTGGATTTTGTAAATAATAAGATGTGAGAGTAAATAATCCAACATGTACATGTTCATGACAAACACTGGCTGTACTTCACATGTGCCTTCTCGATCACTGCTGAAGAAGTTAAAATGTGTCAATGACATGGGCTGAAGAATATCAGTCCAAATGGAGATTAAGTCTACAGGGCATTTCACACTGCATGAATCTACAGACTGAAAGTTTTTTTTTTTTTTTAAAGATACCAGGGCTTAAAATGCTAGGCCATTTATACCTGCTGTCCTGCTTTATTTCAACATCTGATGCCATATATGTTACTTTGTGAGGGAAACATAAAGGATATGTAATCTTACAGTAAATACATTGCCTTAAATATTAACTTATAAGGTAAGCTCTAGCTTGCACAGTTAAATGTACGGTACGTGGTAGAGGTGTTGTGACATGTATATGTGATAAAATTATTAATATCTACTGTATAACTATATTTAAAGGGCATTGGTGGCTCAGTGGTATTTGTCTTACCTGGCATGCAGAAGGGCCATGTTTAATTCCCACCCAATGCCCAAAACCTCATTTTACTGGATGCAGTGCAGGTCCAAAGCCTGGATAAAATGGTAGGGTTGCGCCAGGAAGGGCATTCGGCCCACCTGTGCCGGGTTGTTGTGCGGATCGGATGGTCGGCTGTGGCGACTCCTTGATGGGTACAGCTTAAAGGCTAACAACAACAAGTATAGCTATATTCAGATTTAGACTGAAAGTGGTCTTGGTCTATTCATCTTTAGTGGGTATGGGGTTTTAAATTATGAAAGGGACAACTTTGTGTGTGTGTGTGTGTGTGTGTGTCAATCCTGATGCACACTTCTCATTTCAACCATATGTTTAAGCAAGCTTTCATTAAAAAATTTATTTAGTTTATTTAATCTGTTCAAATTTGGTTTGAAATGCAGACATGGAAGTCTTCCATTGCTGGTTCTCTACTCCATTTGAATTCCAATGTAAACTGTAGAGATAAAAAATTAGATAATAAATAATGTTTATTCATCTTTTATCTGTGTTCCTAGTGTTTCTAATCTACCACAATGACTCTATGGCAAGCTTCACTATAAAACAAGGCATAATCAGCTAAAGCTTGCAAGACTACAACAGGTTGATCAAAATATATCAGCAGAATGTGTGGTCTAGTGTCATTTTTTTCCCAAACTAAAAAGCTTATCCAAGCTTATGCTTGCCAGCTGCCAGACATTTATTTTTTTGTACGTTTGTTAGTGTGTTGTTAGTAGTATCGGAAATGCTAACAGTATGAAAAATATGCTAACAGATACTTGGAGGTAAGAGTTGATAAAGTAGGTGAGCTTGGATTTATATAAATTACACAAGAACGAATAACGTAGACGTAAGAGTGACATATTATGTTTAATACAGTGTTTTTTATTTGGCTAGTCTACCTCACTCAGCTAGCTAATGGCTTACCTGTACAGGTTTGAATACTAAGTTGTACGATGCTAGTATCCCTCATGGGTTTGACATGGAATCATTTGTGCATTCTTTCCACACTGTGTCCTTAAATTGGGCCAGGGATGTTCATCAGTCTCCCCTGTTTCAGACACAAGACTGAAGGCACACACAGGCAAACACATATAGTGTTATACTGTATCTCAGTGGTTCCCAACCCTGGCACTACACATTATGTGTTTAACGCCTCCTATTCAGAAAAGGTTTTTATTTAGCCGATTATTTAATTTAGGTGTGCTGGGAGCAGAGAAAACATTAAAATGTGCAGGGCAGGGGGTCCTCCAGGACCAAGGTAGGCACACCACTGCTGAAAAAACAATAATAAATAAAATAAATAAATAAATAATTTTATATATATATATATATATATATATATTGTTCAGGAACTGGAATCGGAGTCAGGGTATTGGCTGGTACTGTTATCAAAAATTCTTGAACAATACCTAGCCCAATTAGCCAAATCTGCATGTCTTCGGAATGTGGGAGAAAATCAGAATTCCCAGAGGAAACCTGCCAAGCACCTTCACACACAAAGACCCAAAGGAGGAATCAAACCCTCGACCCTGGAGGTGCAAGGCCACAGTGCTAACCACTACACCGCCATGCCGCTCAATCAGTATTTCAATATACTTAAATATTTGCTTAACTAAATCCAATTAGTGACTTTTCTTGGGCCAGGCAGTATACATACACCAATTAGCCATAAGTGAAGATTGATTATCTAGTTAAAACGGCAACTGTAAGATAATGATTGTATATTTATACATAATAAATTGAATATTCTTTGTTAGTGGCTGGGAGTTTGAGCATGTTCCAAATTCACTAAATACTTGTCAGATTGCTTCTTCTTCAATTATGGATAAATGGAGCGGTTATTGTGCAGTGGGCATGTATTGTCATCTGCTTCACTTCCAAGTCTTATGGTGACACTGGTTTATTTTAATTTAGTTTAATTTATTTTCTAAAGCAACTGTCATTTAACTACTTGGCACATTATTTGTTCTGCTGAAGATTTTATTATTGGTTCAATTCTCCCTGTAATTCAAATCCTCACACCTAATGTACTGTAAACCTAACTGTTTTAATTGCTGTTCAGAGAGAGCAATAATTTCTTTGATACCCTTAACATGTTCAGTCTTTCCAGTTATGCCAAGCCCGTTTTCCACAACACACAAAGGCATTGCTGTACTGATAAACCAGACCGTTTTATGGTCCGCACTTGTACTTTGAACATCTGTCTTCTGATATCAAGCTGCCACCTTTAAATAAGGAACTGGTTGGTTTGTTAATCCACTGTTCTCTTCTGTTCTGTTCTGTTCAGCACTATGCTATGTTAGTATATATTATTCTGATTTTATTTAATTTTTTTATATGTTGGTCTAGTTAAATTAGACTGTCTTTTGAACCACTGTAGTGTTTTACTGCTCGGTCACAGAAAGCCATTGTGACCATGAGGCACTTTCCTGTAAATTCCAATCCGGACTGTGCTCACTGTTGTTTATCAGTCCTCACTACAGATGAATGACAATCAATTAACTCGGCCGACCAGAGCACTTTGTCCCCCAGATCATCTCACAGATAAGCACTTACATTGACAAGACCACATTGCTGGAAACTTTTAACTTTTGTTCTCGTGAAGCAAGCTAATGTAGACAAATAGGATTTTTTTTTTTTTGGCTAAAATGCACAATAGATATTTTAAAGGCCAAGCTGAATATAGCCTTCAACTAAAAGCAGTTGTTAATCATTAATGTCTGTATAAATATTGAATTTGCTTTGTTAATTAACTAAAAGATAATTGCAGAAAAAATGTGACAGCCAAGGCCGTATAAAATGATACGCATGTCCACATTATCCAAAATGTCTTTGCTAATTAAATTAGCATACTGGAATACAGTCTTTATGGCCAGCTGGAGTTTTTATAGATACATGTCTTTCCTGTGATTTAAAATTTAATTAAGGTTCAGTGTCATCACCAATGACACTAGAGAATGCATTGATCTTTTTTTTTGCCATTTAGCTGACATAAAAAAAAAGCATAAAAATATGTAATGCCAGGTCTTTACAATCGCTGGGATAAAAAAAAAAAAAAGAGTTAATTAATAAAAAATAAAAAAAACTCTTTTAGCTAACATCAAATCACATAAAAAAAAACTCTTTAATAGCAGGTCATTGTGATTGCTAAAAAATTGCTATTGTTGGATCTTCAACAATAACCTATCATGAATTATAATGAGTGTCACTAAAAGACAGCTCTTTCTCTCTGGGAGAACCAAATTTTATCTTTTATACGAGCATTTTTTAGGAATATCAAAGAGAAACTAAGAGTAAGCAGTAGTGCATGAATTCTACAAAAATTCAACTTTTAGTTCACTTTTTTCACTTCTGCAGCATTAATTGAACCTTTAAAAATAATGTTTATCTCATAATGCGCTGACTTGTTTATACATAACACAGGACACAGCTGTGAGAGAAAGCGTAGTGGGTAATATTTCTTTGCCTAAAAAAAAAATCTGATCTGTCATTCTGGCACCTGTTGTAACCGAACTGTTACAGCCAGACTTTCTAGTGCGCCAGTGCTTTTAGCGCTGGTGGCCTTGTGACCCTGAACACCTGCCAACTGCATCCCTACGTCTACATTTGCTTCAACAGACCAACATCAAGAAAAATACGATGTTAACTTCTAATGTCAGAAATGGAAATAAATTGTCCTTGCATGGCATGCAAAATGTTGTAGATGCGTCTCTTCATTTATAATCACTTATAATTTGGTAGTGCTTCGATCAAAATGCATTACAGGCTGATAATAATTCCTTTTAGTGCAGGTATGCAAAACATTATTCACATAAAATTAGTGACTTACATTAAAAGCCTACATTATTTCATCATAGATTTAACTCAATATTTAATTTCTATTTTTAATTTATATTATTATTTAAGCCCTTCTTATTGATAGTCTGATCAAAATGTTTCTTATTAAAATCACCTGTGTGTAGTTCACGCTTCCATGGTTTTTGTTAACTGAGTGGTTTGAAATTATTTTATATATATTTTTTGTTGTCAATAAAACACCTTTAAAGACAAGCACTTGGGGGAGAAAAAAAATACAATCAAGCTAGCTAGTGATACAATCTGTTCACTACAGTATCTTTATTTTGTTAATCCTGATGATGCTCCTGCCATGTGTGAACTGGAGTCCAAAACTGGCCCCTGCTCTCTGTCTGGGACAGCTGGAATTCCTCTTGTCAGCTAAAGTGCACAAGCTCATAGTTGTGTTTAGCTGCTATGTGATGTTGCATGAGCAGCAACTCAAAACAATGCGGTGGCTAGCTTTAACGGCTAGTGGCTCGAGTGTAAGTTTGATCTGATGAGCTACAACAGTGGAAGACCACATACAGTAGGATCCCAGTACAAGCTGAGACACAGGCTTATGAAAACTGGAGAAAACTAGAAAAATGTCGCCTGGTCAGATAAATTATGATTTCTGCTGAATGGTACACACATGATGTTGTCTAGTGATGGGAAGTTTGAATTATTTTAGTGACTCGGTTCTTTGAATCTCGTTCATCAAAGTGAACGAATCTTTTTTTGAGTCATGTAGTTCATTTCGTTCTTTTGATCAGAAATAAAATAAAATGTTACATTTTCAGTAAACAGACCCCCAACACGTTTACATACACAAATTTTGGCTATAGTTCCAGTGATGAAAATATTACAATGCAGCTAAGGACATATTATGATAAACAGAATGAACAGCTTGCTTGTCATATCTTCTGGTCCGAATCGTTCGTTCTTTTGTTACGAGTCTCGTTTAGACGCTATGCAGTGCATAAATGTCTTTTACTCCGAATAGTTCGTTCCTTCGAATCTATTGCACTGCATAGCGTCTATGGGAGTCACGTGACAAAAGAACGAAGGATTCAAACCAAAAGACTCAAAAGGTAACTACTCATTTCTGTTTCCTGTACACAACCTACGGAGGCTTTGCGATGCTTTGCGCATGCGCGCCCAGTACAAAATGAACAAATCACTTTCAGAGACTTTCTTCTGAGTCATGTTAAAGACTCGTTCAAAAAGAACGATTCCTTCATGAACGAGCCATCACTAATGTGTTCTTGCCACACCTCAGGCTGTTAATATCAATCACTTGAATGCCACAGCATATTTCAGTTTCAGTTTCATTACTGATGTCCATGTGCATCCCTTCATGGACAGAATTTACCCATCCTTTATTGGCTACTTGAAGCATGTTAATGCACCATTTCACAAAGCAAAAGGCATTTCAAACTGCTTTCATGAACATGATAATGAGTTTAGTGGTATTCAGTGGCCTTCCCAATCACTGGATCAGAATCCTGAGAAGCAAAGTGGAGCCCTGTCCAGTAGAGACATTCCATGATAATGGATTGTAACAGCACTGGGATATTTAACTATACAACCAGCACGAGAACATACCTGATAATGGTATGTTATCTTAAACAACACATTGTCTCTATAGCGTGATCAAGGGAACTACTAGGTGTGTGGGACAAGGGATTGTACATCTTAGCACACTAGCTTTGAATTTAATGCTATTTGGGATTTGACCCCAGAAGCTGGAAGTTAGCTGATATTCTAAAGTGGAATAAGTGGAAATATGAAGTATATTTCATAAGTTCTCCATGGTTTATTCTCATCACTTTTTGGTGCCATAGTACTGGTAGCAATTTAAAACTACTTTAACCCTGTTACACTTACTGTTAAGTTAGTTCCGGAAGAACAAAATAGCTGCTTAAATAAACAAACAAACCATGGTCTGTTATAAATAATGGTGTTTTTGGAACTGTTGTATAAAAGTAGTATCATACTGTACATCATGTGTCAAAACAGTCGTGCTGATAGTCAGTACAGCAGCACTTCCTCTTTGTGTGATATTGGTTAATTAAGCTGCTGGGAACTATGGGACCTTCCTTATAATTAGGATTAAACTTTAAGTATTTAAAATTTTTTTATTTTTATGTTATTTATGTCTTGAATTTTAAGGTTGTCAATTTTTGAGGTCTTGATCTATGAAAGCCAAAAGTTCCACTCTGTTGCTCTGATTCATCCTGGCTTTTTAACGCAACTTAAATGTAATGAAGAGTTCGAAACAGCTGGCTTGGCAGCTGGCTAACTCCCACTTCAGTAATGTCTTTTGAGGACTGCCCTGATAGAAACCTACTATTAATCATGTTGTCTTTAATTAGATCCATTGTTAAAGCTATTTGGTTCAATATAGGGAATCCCTACATCAGCTATCTGTTTAAAAGTTCAGACAGTTAAAGGGCTTAAAGGAACTCTTACATCATTTAAGGGTACTAAAAACAAGCGATGCTGTTTCCATTGTGTCCCTGGATTTATAGGAAATAAAATGTTGAAGAGTGGCTGTCATTATCCTGATGCCTTATTGCTATTCTGGTATCATTTATGTAAATCATTATGTCTTTTACTTTAATTGCAGTTAAAGTCCTTGGCATTAACAGAATGACGTGTATAGTATGTCCTTTTCCTTGGCTCTGCCAAAAAGGATTGCGCCAAGCACACCATGTAATAAGCCTGGTTAACTTGTTAAATGCTGCTACGTACAATTCAGGCTTCAATTCTAATGCAAGTATTAAAATCTACCAGGCAAGTGTTATAGAAGCAGAGCAATCAATTACAACCCGGCAGCTAGGGTGAAAAAAATATTCCACGTGGGTGGACTTGAACACACGTGTTTTGTGGATAGGCCTCAGTTTTCTGTGTTTTCCTTTTGATGCTAGTCAGCTTGATCGAAAAAGGGGAAGGGGTTTAACTGAACTTCGTGTCAGTAGGGTGCAGCTAAAAAGAGAAAAATGCTAGACCAAAGCATCCTGTAGCTCTGAAATTCAGGAAAAAAATAAAATAAAATCATGATGAAAGCCCAACATTCAGACAGCAAACATATAAAAGCACATGTGAAATCCCAAAGTCTTAGACATCTGTGTACAGTGGTGGAACTTGAGGTTTTGTGTCTTAAAAAAGCGTTGTGTGTATAACAGACATGTCAATGAAAGAGAAACCCAGCTATATTTTCTTGATATAATATTAGCGGCATGTAGGTTCAGCTGAGGTTTAACATTTAATTGCTCCAAACAAAAACATGGTGACACTGTAACTGTTTCAAAGCATCTGCTACCATCTTGCAAAAAATAATAGCTCAACATAAGCTGAACATAAGCTCTAGAGTCACCTCGTTTAAACTTAACAAACATTTGAAATCATAAGCTACTGTAAAATTAACCGTCACATCAAGCAACATGCTTTCTATGTAGGGTTAACTTATAACATTAACTTAACCCTGTTGTACATTCAAAGTGCATAAATAAAATAAATAAATAAAAAACTCAGACAGATGAATCATAACATTATGACCTTTGATAACCAACTATACACCATACATCAAACGGGCACCCAAGGCTTACCCATGCCCATGGGTCTGGTCTGATTCTGTAGAAAAGCTAAGGCAGCAAAAATCGCTGAGAAAAAGTCAAAGCTGGCCATAAAAACGTCAACAGAGCATCAAGTGCACCCCCTAAACTCCATAGATCCCAATTCAATTGATCACCCATGGGATGCACTGGACAAACAAGTCCGATCCATGGAACCCTGCAACCCACAGCACCCAAAGGATCATCTGCAAATGTCCTGGTGCCAGACACCACAGCACACTCCAAGAGGCTTTGCAAAGCCACGTCCCCGAAGGGCCAGGGCACCCCAGTGGCACAAGGGGAACCATAATGTGAAACCATGTTAATGGTTTTAAAGTTATTTCTGATTAGTGTAATGCTGTCAATATTAAACAAACCTATATGTTTCGTCAGGGGGATTTCTTTATATGGTTAGTTATGGTTCATGACAACTGGGCAAGCTTTGACCTATGATTACTTTATGGACCTTCTACTCTAAAATTCTACACCACAATAGTTTACACTAAAACTTTACAAATGAACTCATCTTCAGCTAAGACAGAAAGTTAGCATGATTGATTATAGACAGTGCTAAGCTGGTTTGCTAGCATATCAGAGTTAAGACAATGACGGTTAAAGTGTGTGTGGTTGGGTGTACGATCTTTAAGTTTAAATACTAAGATATTTGCATGTCTTTGTGTCGTAAACTATTTTTGTTCTGCAAAAATACATGAATCATTCACGAAATTGCATTAAGGAAGTGATATGCAGAAATGTTTTGAAGAACTTTTTTTTTTAGTTCATTGTTTATGTTTATTGTTATAGTGTTCTTTTCAATACTATTGTATGAAAAAAAAAATTGTAAACAGTTGTTTAAGGGAAAAAAAAAGAAAAAGGGTTGCAAAATATTGCAGTTGTTTGATGTCTGAAATGGTCGCTACTTAGCTAAATATAGAGATCTGGCTATCTTATAGTGAACATGCACCCACCAAGCATGGGGGGACGTGCAAATTCCATGCACACAGAGGCGGGAATCAAACCGGGAAATGATCCCGTACCCTGGAGGTGGAAGGCGACAGTGCTAATCATTTAGCCACCATGCCACCCAACTCAGTTCAATTTAATTTACTTTTTTTTGTATATGGCCTTTAACAAAGGAGGTTGTAACAAAGCAGCTTGACAGAAATATGCATATAAACTCCAAATACATACTATACATTTTGCATATATTAATTTATCCAACTATAACTTATCGAGTCTCCGCATTTCAAGGATTTCAAGCTGTAGTGATACTGTTCCATTTATTTGTCATACAGGATTTTCCCATCAGTACCATGAGAATGTGATTGAAATAATAGGTTTCTATATAATTATTTAAGTCCTAAGGGCTTAATTTGACAAACCGCAATTGGCTGGCTAGACGCTAGGCTTTCCTTTTCCGTTCATTTGACTTTGCTTAGAACATTTTCCAGCAAACATTATGCAGCAAAATTCAACTCTTAACCATGTTAAATTGAGACTTTAAGTAGCAAAATGTATTTAATCTCATTAGATAACTAAGTACATTTAGAAGGCATCATGCTAACAAAAACAGTAGCTTAATCATCATACCTCAACTGCATATTAAGTTTGATGAAATAATTTTTTTTAAGCCAACAAACTCAGTGGTGCTAATTTGTGCAAATCATGCTAATTAGCGACTAGCCTTTTACCAAACTAATTAGGATTTAGCTACAGACGTGTAAAATTTAATGGCCCCTCTTTTAATTCTATGTTTTTTTTTCTTGTTCGAAAACATAATAAAACTTATCTGATCATAGACTGTCTCAGGTTTAGGTAAATACAACCTCAAACAAACAACAACAACAAATGACTTTTTTACCATGCCAACCTTTTTTCGACCTAAAAAGAAAAAAACACATTGGTAATACTACAGTAACTCTATAATATGATTCCATGATTCAATAGCTTGTAGAATATATACAAGAACCAATATTTATATTTGTATTATATTTAGAACCAATAAATTGAAGGGATCATTTCCTGTATAACCTTATGAGTCTCTCACATTGCTTTGGTCCCTTCTTCTTTAAAACAGCACATGCCACAGCATTTCAGTTGGGTAGAGGTCTGAACTGGCTAAGCCATTCCAAAACTTTTCTTTTTCAGCCATTCTGATGTTTACTGATGTACTTTGAAACAGTACTTTCTCCTGGCAGCGCTTCCAAACAAACCATACTTGTTCAGTCTTCTTCCAATTGTGCTGCCATAGACTTCAACTGAAAAATGTCAGTAAGGCCTGTAGGGTCTGAGATGTAGCTTTTTAAAAAATGTATTCACCATAATAAATTTTGCATTGCACCATCTGTCCTTGGGGTGAATGTGCTGGGACTTCCACTCCTGGGAAGATTGGCAAATGGTGAATAATTGTTCTCACTAGAATTTTGAACTCTTAATTTTTTTAGAAATGGTTTTATAACCCTTTCCAAATTGATATGTGGCACATACATTCACATACTACGGGCATAATTTTTCTTTTTTTCTTCTCCAAGACTGTTGCTTATGTCTTTCCCTCGCAGCATCTGTCAAAACATATGCTTTTATAGAGGTTTGCACACCTGCTGGTGATCAATTAACCAAGGGCTGATTATTAGCAGCACCTGGCTGCAACTTACCCTCTTAAATCCTCTGGAAGCAGTTAGGGGTACTGAGTATTGTCTACTTTTTTATGGCTTCATTTTTGTTAAATAAATAAATAAATAAATAAATAAATGAATTTATTTTTTAGTTGAAAGAGGGGGCACTAACCTTTACACACAACATTTTATAGTACAGTATACAGTATTTATGAAACAGTTGAAAGGACTAAGGCCAAACTGGACATGCATTAATAGATTGGAAAAGGCTTATGTGCACTATTATAGCTAGGTTGTGTCTATTGTAAGAGGGGTTGGTATGATTTCTCTAATCAAATCCTTCATAGTTAATTTGACAAAGATTTAAAACTATTTGCAAATAAATCTACTGGTTTACCTTTTAAATAATAGTACAAACAGCTAGATTTGTACCTATCACACAAACCAAAGGTGCTGCTTCCATCCAAATCTGGTCAACTTAATTCCTGAATGTGTGTATTGAAAATTTTACCATCAAAGCGAGGACTTGTGTACAGAGAAATTTGAAGCTTGCAAAACTGCAGACTAAAGCATACAGATCTGATTTCTCCGGATCTATTAAACTAAGATCTAAGATCCACCACTCTGTGAGCTGGCAGCTATATACTAAGAGGTGTGGACTGTAAAGATAGGAAACAAAGAGTGAAACATCATCCTCCAGCAACAGCACTCCTCCCAGCTTGCTCTCTGCACTCCAACTACTTTCCCAGTCCTGTGACCTCTCCTTCCCTCCCTAGGGGTTCACTAACACTACTCATTCCTGATAAATCACAGGTCTCTCTGATTGTATTTATCAGGTCATTTGCACTCCCCGATCTACCATACAGAACCTGACCAAGGTTAGCTTCATGATCTAGGGCAGCATAGAGCATGTTCCACTCATCTGTTTATGTCTGAGATAATCCAACTAAATAATAGTGTACAGGGAGCGAAAAGATGCAGGTGATTACAATATGGCAGTCATTACAGTTAAGATGAATGTGCTGGTGGAACAACTCTATGTGTACAATGCACAGTAAATGGATGGGCACAGGTTCTGAATCTAAACTAATTTAGGCTACTTCTTTAGGCAATATGATACAAAAAGACAAAAAAAAGGCAAGAATAATACATTAGGTTTGCCTGATAGACTATATAACCATTCCATTGTTCATAAGAGCCCTTTCACTGAGATTTCAGAAGAAACCTAAAGAGCTCATTAATGACATTAATTAAACACATGGCATTCCAACATAGAAGCATGTCTAGTCATGAAAGATGCATGACTAACCTTAGCTGACATCTCACCCACCCACAAGCCATAAGTACATACACAAGGATGGCTATTTTCCAAAACAAGGCAATATTCTCTTTGGAATGTCAGGAGAGTGTCTCAAGGGTGATCATTTTCAAGTCTGTTGTCATGTCTGTGGGCAAAGTGGGAGGGAGATTTCACAGGGACAACAAAGGTGGTCTTACGAATGTGAAGCAGACTACATCAGTCGAACGGTCCAGGCAATCAAAAGAAAGAAGGGTAGGTGGGGACTAGGACATTGTTTCAGTGAGGAACAGCTATAAGGCATTTTCAGCAATGGCACCTAACCAAAAAAAAAAAAAAATTATTACTCAGAACGACAGCTTAAATGTCACAAACCAGGAGGCGTGAAGACTTCCTGCAGGGCCTCCACATCTCCCCCGTTTAGCAGAGTTTTCTAGATGAGAAGACATTCAGAACAACAATACAGTATATACTATTTATATATATATATATATATATATATATATATATATATATATACCATGAAAAACCATGAAATTTTGAATCAACATATTTTTCCCTTAAAATGATACATTTTCTCAGTTTAAACTTTTGTTCCGTGAT
>JAOVVB010000037.1:15351272-15364013 GCA_028570985.1 Heterobranchus longifilis
TTTCCATGATTGCAACAGACAGGGTGACAGAAACCAGAGCCACAGTCATGTCACGTTCTGCAAAGCTGCCAACTGATTGATAATGAATTGCTTGGTAGGTGTCAGAGACAGGTCCCGGAGTCAGAGAGCAGTCAGTGTGCATGAGACAAGAGCAACTCATCAAATGACATGCAGAAAAGCAGAAAGTTGCCTGCGACAGTGCTTGGGTGAAGAGCATACCATGGTCCTAAAGAAAAAAAATATTTAAGTAAATACACTGGTGTTTCAGGGGCCTAATGGACCATTTAGGCTATAACTGCTACTGTGACATCAGCTCTAGACTATACTCGTGCCTCCCTTAATGAAGAATGTTTTGCTCTTAAACAAATGGAAATAGTCTGGCTGGACAGGAGGTGCACTCTGGAGTCTTTAGTTCTATTGCTTTTTGTCTGGCGACTATCGAAATTTTTATTGCAGTAAACCTGGGCGTGGACGATCAAGATTTCAAAGTAATATCAGTTTATTTACTGTTGCAAGTTACGTTTAGTGTATGACCATAAAAAGCTTACAGATAATGTCTTTCTGATTTTACACTGGTTGTGTATAAGCATTAGAAAAGATAGCATTGTTTTGGCTTGTACCACTGTTGTGACAAGTTTAATTAAGAGACAGGAAATGAAAGTAGTTTAACCACTTCTCTTTTCATTTACTCTGGTTACATGCCAGAGATCCACACCACTTGCAAGATCAAATATACTTAAACCTGAAAGACTGTCTGTAGAAAGTAAACAGTGAACTTTAAGGACCTTCCCTGAAAAGTACTGCCTAGTTTGTGAGTGCATTAGGATATATCCTATGGATGGATGGATGGATGGATGGATGGATAGATGGATAGATAGAGATATGATTTTTGAAGTGCTAATGTCATATTCAGAATACAAGAATACAGTAAGGCTGAGTGAACAGGTAGTGTGTGCTCATTTGATTTGTGTGTGGTCAAACTGCAAAATCTCTTAGGGTCTGATGTCAAGTTCAGAAGAATACAGTAAGGCTGAGTGACAGTTGAAGATTTGTGAATAAGGAGTGTGTGCTCATCTAACCTGTGTGTTGTTAAGCTATAAAATCTCTTAGGATCTGATGTCAAGTTCAAAAGAATGCAGCAAGACTGAGTGACAGTAGAAGAACTGTAAATAAGGAGTGTGTGCCCATTTGATTTGTATGTGGTGAAACTGTAAAATCTCGTGGGATCTAATGTCAAGTTTAGAAGGATAGGTACCGTAAGGCTAAATGACAGCTGAAGATCTGTGAGTAACTGAATGCTCTGTGTTGTGTTACATCGAATATAATAGGCTATTTGAAATGTTATGCATGATTTGATCACAAGAAAAAAAAACATTGCAATTATTTTGACACATTTTGCAATTGCGATTTAAATTGCGATTTTTGACTATTAAATGTAATCCCTCATTTTATATTCAAAAGTTTTTATCTGGGATAACAGCAAATAATCACACAAATTATCTTATTTATTCATCATCTTAAAAGTTTAATTAGTCATTTATTTTCTATACCACTTAACTTGTACAGGATCGGGGGTGGAGGGGTGGATGGGGTTATGAAGCAGGGTACACCGTGGACATAAGCTATGTGTCTTTGCATTGTGGAAGGAAACCTGAGTACCGGGAGGAAATTTACCAAGCATGGGGAGAACATCTGAACTCCATGCACAAAGACCCAAGGAGGGAATCAAAAACTCGACCTTGCAGGTGTGTGACCACAGTGCCAGCCACTACACCACCGTACTGCGCCACCTTAAAAGTATTTTTTAAAAATAAACAAATACTTAATATATTGACCAACTCTACATAGACTATTGACTATGCATATACTGTATCAACAGTAATAAATTGTAGACTTTTGCGATTAAATAATTGCACAGATCCATATTATGATTTTGATTATTATGCGATTAATTGTGCAGTGCAAGCACTAAATTTAACGTAGCCTGTGTGCTCTCGTCTTGACCAGGACTCCCTAAAAGAAAAGATCTTGCAACCTTCCTGGCTAAATAAATGATACCCATCATCCATCTAGAAGCCTCTGTAGGGCGGCTATTAACCATGGAAGCCAGTGATGATTACCATTTTATTTATACAAATGGAGTAGGACGTCTGGTCAACATTCACATACTACGGGCAATTTGGGAATGCCAATTAGCCTAATCTGCATGTCTTTGGGAGGAAACCTGAGTACCTGGAGGAAACCCACCAAGCACTGGGAAAACATGCAAACTCCATGCACACAGACACCAAGGCGGGAATCGAACCTGGACCGTGGAGGTGCAAAGCGGCAGTGCTCACCACTAAGCCATTATACTATGATAAAGTATATTAAATATGCAGTATTGTAATATATGTTTAAATATATGTTTGGAGACAAAGTTTTCTTTGTTCCTGTTCTGTATTAGTGTACTTGTCGTACTAAGCGTGACAGCTTGTTGCCTTGCAGGCATGCATGCAAAAAAAATGAAAACCCTAAGTGGGGTGTAAGCAGGCGAGAGAGGAGAGCACGCGCACTGAAAAGCCTATAGATTGCTCTGATTAAACCGCGTAAAATGATGCACCAGCGCATGCATACATAAGCGGAGCGGGTTATGAGGGATGTAGTCAGTGGAGGAGATCACAGAGAGAAGGAGGAGACCCGGACAGGCCAGTTTACTTTCTCACCGTGGAAACCATCGCGCGCGCGCCTCCGCCGTTCAGCCAGTGTGCCGCGCGCGGGCTCTCGCGCACGCTAACAGGCGCTCACTTCTATCAGTTTGGGCTGGAAAGCGCTCCTTGGAAAACTATACATATATAGATATTTTTTTAAATATATATATATATATACGTATTTGGATGGTTTTTATGTTTCTTTCCCGCTGGTTGTCTTCGACTCACCCTGCGCGACTTATCGGTGAACCGAGAACTTGTCCATTTCCGTGTGTCCAACCGTCTTCAGATGCGAGGATGTGCTTTCCCACATGAGGGTTTAGAGCCGTGCCATGGTTTGGACCCGGGGTCTCCTCGTGAAAATGGTGAGAGATTTCTTACACCAATTCCTGAAAATGTTTGTTAGTTATTGTGAAAACTGTGTCTTTGAAAGAACGCACTCGGCTTGATTGTTTATTTATTTATTTATTTATTTATTTATTCATTTGGAAATCCTCGCACATCAACACGCTGCGATGTTTTAAATGTTTTTTTTTTTTTGCTTTAGCTGTGCGTAAGACATTAAAAATAGCCTACAATATTTATTTTACGCTAATGCTATAAATACATGGTTGTTGACGTCATTTCTGAAGCTCAGAAACAAACTAACCCAAGTAGTAACGAACTTATTCCAAATGAGACACTCATGTGTGTGTTTAATGTCAGACATTCAGTTATTAATGCACACAAATCCAAATAGTTTGAAAGCATTACTGTGGTGTCTGCATAAAGGTCAGCAGCCTGCTATTACTATAAGTTTTTTTTTTTATTATTAACCTATTATTAGGTTAGTTCTGGGTGATTGATGAATACTTCTAAATGGTGGCCCTCGGAAGATTTGGATCCCAACATGTGTATTACGTTCATTTTGAGCATAATACTGATGATATGAGAGTTTGACCAGTGCATTATGTAATCTACAGTACGTACAGTCTATCTGAAGGTAATCGACCTCGTTCAAAGGTTCACGAGCCACTGAAAATCACCTGCGTAAAACGTGTGTGCGCTTTGAGCGTGTACATTTCTGATTAGAATGAAATGCAATTGAAATTAATTTGCTGATTGTTTCCACTGAAAGTTCCCCATGCTCATTATCGTGACACAAACTGTAACAAGGGAACCTACACAACCAGGGTTTACAACTGGTGTGTGTCAAGTCCATGTTTATTTTATGTTTGGATCTGAAGCACAGAGTGCAGCTGGGGGTTTCCATGCGGAAACGTCGTCTTCTCGCAGCCCCACGGACGTGCTGATTTTGAAGAGCTCACAGCCGATAGAAGTTTATCACAGACACACAGGATTGCCAGGTCACTTAGAGAGTGCCTGGTTCAATAGAGTGTCAGGCATGGGAAGGATGCCGGCTGATGGATGGCACAGCGCCGACAGCCCGTCAGTGGATCAATGTATACTCACTTTCACGTCACATTATGGCCTTTCCTTAGTCTCACCTAAAAGACAAAAGTGTAACCTGAGAGCCAGCAAGAAGCAAGTGTGCACTTCTGGTACAAGGAGCAGTTTCTTAACCGTCCGTAAATGTCTGTTTTTTCTGTCGAATGTTTGCCAGAGTGTTGATTAAATGTGCAGTACGGCATTCCTGTGCATTTTGCTTTGGCAGGCACGCAGGGCTGGCTTGCTGCTCGTCACATACTCACTTGGCTTATTTATTACATGTTTGATCAAAACGAAATTGATATACACTCTGCCCCATTCACAAGTTGATAAACCCTCATACACAACATCAGTTTTTACATAATAGATTTGACTGATAATTCAGCACTGACTTACTTAGAAATTTATTTTTGTATTCACATAAACTTGGTCGCAACCAAGAGCATTTTTTCAGCGATTCTTTCTACTCCTAATCACAACTGAGAACTCCTATTTCTTCCTAATGCACATGCCAGTTTCTACAGATGCTAAAAGGTTTCTTTAAAAGATTTGAGCAGTGATCGCCTAATGCATTAGCAGTCGACATGTAAAGCTTTCATAAAAGGCATATAATTGTATGTTTCTCTAATTAGAAATCATAAATAATGTAGACAAAAAATGAAAATTGCAAACAAAACCATGCAAATAAAAGTCTAAAAGCTTCTCAAATGCATGAAAATGTAGTATTAGCTTCATTTTAACTAGACTATCGATTTCAACAGCCTTAAGAAAAATCTGTTCACCAGAGCACAGGTGTCAAAGTCACGACTCGCAGGCTGAACACGGTCCACTGCTTCGTTTCATTCAAAGCATCATGTTTTAACGGTCCGTAGTAACTGCTACTCAACATTTTCACACTATGTAGCATAACAGCAAGAAGCATGAAGACAAAAGAGAGATGGAAGACTAGGCAGAATAGTTATCTAACATAGTAAATAAACTAATATCATCTTCATGTGAGGTTATTTATTTAATAATTTTTAAGTAAAGCGACCAAATGTTAATGTTTAATTGTCTTTTCAGCTTTTCTATGGCTGTGTGCTATGCGATTTCTTCAATATTTCACTGGAAAAAAAATAAAAGGTCTAGAGTTAATTTAATGTACAGCATTTGCATGTGGAACCTGTCACTGTTAGCTGTTAGAATAAAATGTAGAGAGCTGCCGATGTCATTGAAGCAAGCAAGTCCTCCATCCAACACACACACGCATACATACATACACTTAACACTTAACACACTTAACCTAGACTGCATGTCTTTGGACTGGGAGGAAACCAGAGTACCTGTAGGGAGCCCAAAATGCTTGCAAGCATGCAAATTGCACACACAAAGCTGAGGAAAGGTTCAAACCTCCAACCCCGGAGGTGCAAGGATGACAGTATTTACCATGAGACCTAAGACAATCATTAGGCTAAAAAAAAAAATCAGAAAGATGGATTTAGTTGTGGCTGAATCAATTATTTTCTGGTAGCTCAGGAACACCAAAGGTCTGGAAGACCACAGAAAACAACTATGGAGAATAGATGTTTCCCTGGTAAAGAAAAACCCTTTCATAACAGTAGAGGGGTTATACCAAAAAAAGGTTTGCAGGGTTAGCTTTTTTGCTTTTTTTAAAAACAAAAAAAAACTTTTGGTTAAACTGAGGCTTATCAATACCATGAAAGCAGATATCATAGCGGTTGGTTGATCACCATGGCAACTTACTCTACATGGCTAACCTACTCCACACTGAGCATGTATAAAGCCCACCTGCCCAATTAGAGCCCTTTCTTTGAGAAGCCTGTGGAGCTTTCTGATCTTGTGAAAGGATCTCTATGATGTGCTAGAATTTTAAGGAATAGACAAAAAATGTATATGGTTTAGATAATTTTTTTTATGTATTTATTTTTTATTAGTCAGCAGATAACTGAACTAACAGAACATTTCTGTTAATCTGTTATACAGTATGTTCTGTAATTGTGTGTAGCCTACAAGGATTTCTCAAATGAATCACTGTACACACACCATTATTTGAGCATCCTCATCAGGGCATAAATTAATATTAAAAGGAAGTCAGTGGACAGTGTCATGAACTTTCACACTTTCTAGAATATCAACAGGAACACAATGGGCTTTAAAAGAACATGATCATGGAATGCTTTAAGACATGTTATCCTGTTAACATGACATTGACTACTTGCATTAAATGTCACATATTATACTTCTTTTTAAACAAGTTTGCATAGTGTCTGTTCAATTTCCAGACCCTGCATTTTGGCTGCTTGATTTTCTTTCTGATTCAGTCCTTTTTTTTTAGCTTTAAATGAACTGCCCCAGATGGGCATCATGTAAAGCCTGACCTTACATGACTTTTTTTTTTTTTATGTATCAGAGTCCATTTAAACAGCTCATGCAAAAACCACTGTCAGGATCTAGCCAAAGCATGTGACATAACAGTTCTGTACAGCATAAGCATCATTAGGAAGAAGCAAATCCCTGAGTTGGTACACCTTATCAACACGAAACATCAGAAACCTGGGCTATGTGACAGATTTTTTTTCAGTAATATTGATTTACTTCTGAGGTCCCCATGATGTGCTTACAGGTGGATGTCCTAGTTTAGAAGGTCAGTTGTTCATATACAGTAGACCACATAGATTATCCAGGAAAAACATGATAGAGAGATGTAAACACACAAGACTTTGTGAGCTGGAGGCCCAGTATCAATGTTTTATTCCTTTACCGATTTCATGTAGAAAATATAGCCAAGGCACTTTCACTCATCATCTATACTGATTTATCCTGTGATCACGGTCGCAGGGGGCTTGGAGCCTATCCCATGAGACTTAGGGCACAAGGCGGGGTGCACCCGATACGTGTTGCCAGTCCATCTCAGGGAACACACACACACTCACACGCTCATTCACACACTGGAACCTGGAGGCCAAAGCACTTTGTCATAGACAAATAAGAAAGTAAGGACAACATCTTAAAAAAAAAACAAGGAGCTGAATGAGCATTTAGATCAACATTTTTTTGAATTTGTATTTATCTGCTGTCAAAGTTATCCAACACAGTTGTTTTTCAAAAAGCTTCCATTTTAAATGACAGTTTTCTGCTAGTTATTTTATTCACAATTATAGTTCAGGTCTGTACAGTACAATATTAGGTCATGTGAATTAAAATAAAATAAGAATGAATTTCCTACAGTAAATGTATTGCACCAGCACGTCAGTGTTAGGGTTCCTGCTGGGTGGACAGCAGTGAGCGTATTACTTTTTGCTGTTATTACTGGCCTATGTTTAAATTCTTCAGTGGAATTCATTATTATTGTTTGCTCTTGGAATAAAATGCAGCCTTAAACCACTCCATCTCTAGCTTTTTAAAGAAGCCTTTTAGCAGGTGTGATATCCGCTCTTTTTAAAGAGAAGGCCTGCAGGACTCGATGACGAAAGCCTGGTTTTGCTTAATAAACTGTTAACACACTTTATGATTCCAGTGTGTGCATATTTGGTTAATTGAAGCTAGCTTTTATACTGATACCTTTTTAACTTTCTTTGTGTAGCACTTGTATCACACACTATGTATGTGAGGTAGGTAAATCTGTGTCAAAGTCAGCAAAAGAAGACTTCACCCAATTATGGAGGCTCACAAAAATTATGATGTATTGTAATTTGAGTTTGACAGGGTTGCACAAAGTATGCGAGGACTCGAATTCTTTCTTTCTTTATTTCTTTCTTTCGGTATGTTTGTCTGTCTATCTAATTAATCCTTTTGTCAAGATGTTGTAAAAACATTGTAGCAGTGTTAATTTTGGGTGTTATGGACATTGAACCACCATTGGTTATTGTTAGTCTTTCAGCTGTTCTCGTTGAGGGGTCGCCGCAGCGGACCATCAAATCCACAACTTGGCTCAGGTTTTATGCTGGATGTCCTTCCTAACCCTCCCATTTCCCATTTTATCCAGGCTTGGGCACTGCATGCAGTGTTAATTAGGCAATGTTATGTACATTGAAACACCATAGGTTTTAGGTTGTTTTTGAAAATTGTAATTAATTTAATGAAATGACGCTGAACCATGACTGCATGGAGTTGGGATGCCATTGAATAGACAACCCAAACACAATATTGACTACTGACTGAAATACATCCATGAACTGCTCATGTTGCTGAAAGTAGGTTTACTTTTCCTTTCTTTCAGCAACTATGCTGATCAAGATTGAGTGCTTACCACTGATTCACCAGGGAACCTGCTGCTGAGGCTAAGGAATGCGCATATATTCCTTTATCATACAATGAGCGCCATAAAATAACTCTTCCAAAAAAATACTAGACAAATACTGAAAATGTAAAAAAAATACTAGACACCTGCAAAGTACCAAAATATTAAATTGCAAAGCAGTCGAAGGGGAAAAAACAAGCTTGGATGTTATATACGTAGTTGTTCGATGTTGTTCGGGCACCATATTACAGAGTACAGACTGTAGGTATTTAACATATATGGGATATGGCAGTGTAGCTGAACAGTGATATACCTAAATCATTAGCCGTGTTATTCACAGATTTTTTTGTTATTCAATAGCAATGGGGGAAGAAATAGATTCAGTAACATATTGCGATTCTGTTGTGTGGCAATCCATGTGTTCCTCTATATTTCTTTGGTGTGCTCTAAACTAGTCACACATTGGCGGGCAGCACAGCACAGTGTGGAAGGAAGTGAATTATTTGCTAAGTATGTTTAAAATTCTTACAAGATCTAAAAAATTTAGATTTGTACCAAATCGTTATACAAATCAAATCTTCATCTACTGCAGGTTTCTTGAAAATATTATATCAGTCGGTCCCTGGTGCGCGTGTTCCATCCCAAATGTTTAGTGGTCCTTTGTTTCACTTCCATATGAATGAGCGCGAGTGTGCGTGTTCCATATGTGTGTGTGCAATGCGATGAATTGGCACCCTGTCCCCGGCCTTGTGCCCTAAGACTCTTGGGATAGGCATGTGTGTGTGAGAAGAGTTGTTTTCATCCAGTTCTGTGATTAAGATATCCAGTCAGGTGTTGCATATTCAGTCATTGTGCAAACAGATTATAAGCAGCTGTAAGTAAATGTTTGATATATTGCTGTTTTTTTGAGGCTGTACATTATATTCATTCATTCATTCATTCATTCAGTGTAATTCCATAAATTCTTATGATGTTGCCATCATAAGATGGCTTATGATGTTGTATGACATCATCCAATGTTATGGTTTCTGCTGGACTCTTGCTTGTAACTTCCTGTGATATTTTTAAATTAATTTATTTGGTTGAAAAATAATGCAGTGTTTGAGGAAATTACAGAAATCCTAACCAGGAAAAAAAACAGTTACTGAATAGGAATGAATGAACGATTAAACTCCAAGTTAACCAGACTCAATAAACATGTAGCACAGCATAAAGCATGACACCGCACCTTTACACACCCATGTTGCAATCTAGCTTGTTATTGTCCATTAACCTCATTTAATCTATACTGTGTTACTACATTTTGCTCTGATGAGTAGGTAGTAACGATTTGACAAAACCTTCATCTCTAGTTATACTGTATTGCTTAATGACTTAACTGCATACCTTACTAATTCCACAGTCACTGTGATACATTCATATCTGGGGAAATAGCTTTTTTTATGATCATTTTTCCATCACTTAATTCTGATATGAGCCATTTTACGATTGTCTGTAATTCCTTTTAAGGGGTGTTGTAGGTTTAGGAGCCGAATTTAACAGCAAATGCATGTAGTGTTACTCTTAGGCTGAATAATAAAGCAATTTTTAAGGTTTTATCCTAAACCGCCCAGTTAGGAGCCATGTATGGCCAGGTTTTATAAATACACCACCTGGATTTTATTAGAGTTGCCCTCACAATTGACTTCTGCTACAGGCTTCAAAAGTAAATACTGGCCTTGGTGAGATCGTTCATACAGTATATATAACGCTCCATCTTCCTGGAATATTTTACAGTGACAGTCAAAACCAGTAGTGAGTCTGTGCATTTACTAAGACCTCATTATTGACTCGTCTTGTTTTATTTGTTAGAGACTTTAATGACCGCAGTTGCTCGATATCTTATTTTCATTTTGACAGAAATGGCGTCTTATCGTTTTTAAATGATACATAATCAATTCTTTTTTTTTTTTGAGAATTGGAAATGTTTTGAAGATATTAAAAATATTTAAAATAGACATACATGGTTCTGTGCTAAATTTGTGTTCCCATCTGTAAATAAAGATTAATCTTGGTGCCTCTTTCCATTTTAAAAATAGTTGTTTAAACAATGCAGAAGCAATAGGATTAAGAGCTAATGGATTTGACACAACTTTAAAGATTTAAAGAGCGCTATGGTGTGGTGTGTGTGTGTGTGTGTGTGTGTGTGTGTGTGTGTGTGTGTGTGTGTGTGTGTGAATTAGACTTATGATTCAAACAGAGCTGCTTTGAATGCAACAGTTGTGGGAGGGAACTTGGCTCTCGTTCACCCTCACTTGTCTAAAAATGGCCACTGAACCCAGACACTAACTTCATGACGAATACAGTTTCTACCATTACCCCTCCCTTCTCATTTGAGCTAGGAAATTATATTTCAGGGAGCAAATCCATTTTTTAAAATCTGTGCTTCATGGACTGATACCATGCAACCTTACCATTACAATAAGGTATTAAGTTCAGGATAATGCTACAGTTAATCACATTATGTTTAGGTCATTTTGTCCAAGGGCTTTGCAAATTTAAGATTGATCTTCTCTCCTCACAATTATCTGAAATATTATTAAATAAAATTAGGATACGGTGGCATGGTGGTACAGTGGGTAGCATTGCTGCCTCACAGCTCCAGCGTCCTTCACGAAACAAAGATGAAGAAACTGTGTGCTTATTCAGATTAAAGAGAACATATTGTGTTACTTTATATCAGAATATTATCATCATAATATTATCTTTGTTTTCAAAGCTAGATTATTTACTAGATTAAAATAGGTCGCATGAACACCATCAATTAATATACAGTGGAACCTTGGATTACGAGCATAATTCGTTCCAGAAGCGGGCCCGTATTCCAAAACACTCGTAAACCAAATTTAATTTTCCCATAAGAAATAATGGAAACTCAAATTATTCATTCTACAGCCCAAAAAAATAAATACATAAAAATAAAAGTAAAAATAAAAACAAATGAACCTGCATTTTACCTTAAAAAAAAAGTAAAAATAAATCCCGACAGATAAGTGTTTTTGTTTATGCGTGCAGGCAGTGTGTGTGTGTGTGTGTGTGTGTAATGTGCGTGCATATTAACGGAGAGACTGTTTTATCAGAAAAATTAGCAAGTAACATCGCTAGTCACACTTGCGCAAGCGCAAACTAACGGCATCACTGCTGTAAAGTAAAAAAAACGTTTCCTTTGCACTTTACCTTTGAAAAGAATCTCGACAGAGCGGAGTTTCTGTGTAAGGCAGAGAGTGGGTGTCTGTATGTGTGTGCGAAGCCTGGGGGGGGAGGCAGGGCTGTAAAGGCGAGTGCCACCATATGGTATTACTCATTGTAATGACAATATATCTGATAGCAGGTGGTTCCTCTAAAACACTGCTATTGATTTCTCTTACAAAGTCTCACAGTTATGGAATAGGCTTTAAATTAGTGTTCAGGATATACAGTAGCCCCAGTCTCACTGATTACATGTAGCCTAAAAATGAAGCCTTTTGTTTTATATATATATATATATATATATATATATATATATATATATATATATATTTGGCATATTTTGTAAAATAGGTGTACAACATGACCAGAGATGACCATTCATTTCAGCTCAACTTTAAGGAATTTGCAAAAAGTTTACTTTGTCTCCACAACTGAAAGATAAACTAATGTGATTAGATAATGTTGGTTGCATAAAATACACTGAACATGATTGAATATATTTAATGTGACAGGGGCCCACAGGAGGATAGTCCCTTTTCTTTTTGCCCAATTAAACCCATTTAAAAGGCTTTTCCTCTTCAATTCTTCCTTTTCCCAGAATCCTTCATCCATCTGTCTCTCCGTGTGTTTTATTTCTTTCCCGTGTCCACCTCACGTGTGCGCGGGGCCCCCAGCCAGGGAGTCTTTGACGGGAGCCGGAGGGATGAGCCGGGGCCGGGGCCAACTATGCTTCTCTCTCTCTCCCTCGCCTCATCCCACTATCTTCTGACCTTGCTGTCTCCCTGGGATGTTCTGCATCTGATCCGCGCAGATAATGTAGCTCTGTCCCACTGTGCGAGGAATCTGTGGAGGGAGAGAAATCTAAAATGGTGGCCCCAAAACAAACAGCCCTCATCGAGATCCAGTGTTGACCTTTTGGCTGCTCACTCGTTTGAACATGTGCTCGGGAGGACCAAACTCGTGTTTCGTATCTTGTCGGTGTGAATCCAAAACCTGTCTCACTGAAGATCTTTCATCCTTTTGAGAAAAACAACAACCCATATTTACGTTTATTGTTAGGCGGTGCCCTCTAGTGGCCGCAGTAATTTTCACGGGAGCAAAGCAGGAAGTCACGTAACATAATGTTAAGAGTGAGAAAGTCAGTTTAGGGCGGGT
>JAOVVB010000037.1:15364113-15381708 GCA_028570985.1 Heterobranchus longifilis
AGCTGGAAATAAGCAAATTAAAACTTACCTTTAAATGAGTTATACTGTGTACCATGTACGAATATTAGCTTACATTAAGACAACATACAGTCATATTTTTTTTTCGAAAACACTGACTATACAGTTGGCTGTTTGGGAAATAAAATAAAAATCACTCATCTGAGCTAGCTGCCTACCATGTTGTTAACCAAATCAACCATGGGGGTGTCCAGTTTCCTGGTTCGTCTGTACAATGTCCCTAAGTTGGAATTGGCATAATTCTGGCCACGAATGATCATTTTATATATGACAGTTTAAACCTATACAAATTCCATATCTCTATAGTGATATTTGAATCAGCGATGTGCTGCCTGTTTCTTCCATTTGAAATATCACAAATTTAGTTAAAGCTAATTATTCGCTGTATTCGTTCAGATTATATCATGCACCAAACCAAACATCCTCTAATGAATGGTACGAATCGAATTTAAATTTGAATTCCCATACCATTACACACCTAATATATACACAAAGCAAACTATTATATAAAAAAAGAAAAACACTTCTATTTTCTTTGTGTAATGGTTTAGTAAAATTTACTGATTTCAAGTTAAACCACTTAAAGTACTGTTTGTTTAATGACAAAAATGTACGAAATTCACAGAAAACTCATTGTAAATTAGAAACATCTTTCTTTCAATAAGTGTTAGAGGATCTAAACATTACCACTACAATATTTGAAATATTCTTTTCATTTTGAAGGGATGAACCACATAAAGGAAATAAATCTGCAATATATTTTCAGGACATAAAAGTGCCAGAGAGGGTTACACTGGAGGTGTGAACCTTGAATATCACAGCCTATTCCCCAGTCATTAGTGCTGTCGTGGCCCAGCAGCATTACAGTGCATCTGAGAGAAGATCAGAGCAATGAGTGTGTCTGTGGAGCTGAGAAAGTGCTGCTATTAGGCCTGTGCTACTGTTCATTTAGTTCAGCACAATGACTTTAGGTGGTCTCTGCAGAGAAAGGGTACTGATACAGTGAAACACATAGGAAAACAGTGTCTAAGCATCTGTCTGGTTGGAATTCTTTCTTTTTAAAATGAATGCAAAATTAGTGTATTTTTATTATTGTAAACAGTCACATCACAACAGAAAAGGAAAGAATTAACTGAAATTCTCATTGTCTGCAGATCTAAGTGTAACTGATGTAAAAATATATATATTAGAAGATGTGTGCATTTCTTTGTGTGTGTTTAAAAGAAAAAATACTGAAGAATTAATAAAGCTTTTCAAAGTTTCATAGTGACAAAAAAATATATTTACCCATTACTACATGTAGAAGAGTAAGGATGTGTGTGTGTGCGCATGTATGTTCATGTAAAAGTTACCTGTTAACCATTTCATTGAAAGAATAACCAGTGAAAACAGCATCTGCTTTAGTACTGGCCCATACGGGCAGTTGTAGCTCAGTGTGTTAAGGCTCCGATTTACTGCTTGGAAGGTCGGCGGTTTGAGCCCCAGCTCTGCTAGGTTGCCACTCTTGGGCCCTTGAGCAAGGCCCTTAACTCTCCTGGGGTGATGTAAAAATTAGCTGACTCTGCGCTCTGAACTTACAAATCTGGGATATGCAAAGAATAAAGAATTTTACTGTGCAGTAATGTATACAGTATGTGATGTATACAGTATGTGATGAAAAAACGCTAAACTAAATTATGGAACTGGCTTTTCTAATCTTTTACTGGCTTTTCTCTTTACTGACTCTTTCACTGCAATATTCTCCAAAATAGTTATTTTAAATAATCTAGTGAAGAAGGCTTTGAATGTTTTTTGTTTTTTTACAGTGTATATGTCTTAAGATAGACCTTAAGTAATTCCAACCATGACTTAGATACCCGGGCTTAGTAGGATGCATTTTAATGATATAATTTATAATTCCTGACATTAAATTTGGACGCAGAATTCTTAGAACACTTAGCTAAATTAATATTGATTACATTTTTTGAGATTTATTTAATAATCTCAGGAGGATGGGATGCACATGACGTCAAGTGCTGGGCATATTTTACAAGCTTGTCTTGCCTTTAGACTTGGAATTAGGGTGAAATGATTAAACGCATTCGCCAAACACTCAGTTGTATTTATGTCATGAAAATTGGATTCTATAGTTGTGGCTTGTATTAAATGCAGTTGTTGGATTAAATCTACATATAATGGAAAAATCGATGGAAACAAACATGCTAAATCAATACATTGAGATGGTGATATTGATTTCACCTTGAGTTGTTTGCTTTAAGTTAAGTTCGAGAAAATTTCTCCATGTGCATGGTTTGGTAAAACCCTTTATTATTTCTCCCTTTTCCCCCCGGAAAACAAGTGCTTTAGTTTAATACCCGTCCCTCCAAAATCTATATGTTTTCGCTTATAGCTAAAATAAAATGTATCACAAAGTCCAGTCCTATCCTGAAGCGAGACAACAGGAGCAGGCTGTACTGCTTCCTGACACAAGTGCCTATGAGATAAAAAAAACACTCTTCTGGTGCTGTCAGCTCTCATCTCTCTCTGTAGACAGAAAACAAACTCAGGAACAGAGTACTTATGCTCTCCGGGGCCTGCATGAAATGTGGGGGACTTCACCACTCATTTGTACCTCTTTCCTCTTTTCCTGCAAAGTCAACGTTTATGTTAAAACATTTAAGTGTATCCTGGAATTTTTAAATGTTTATTATATATTACAGTCCAGATTTGGTGCTGGCCAAAAAAATTTGGTGATGGAAGAGGAAGATAATCATTTAAAAAATAAAAATAATTTTGTGACATGTCTGTGTGAGCTTGGTGATTCAGAATAGGATATCTGGCTTATGTTGATAATACACCAGATTATTTCCCCTACATATTACATTGGCTTGATAAATACATTTAAAAACTTTCTTTTAGTCTTATGCTTCATAACCTGATAATTCTTAATAAACACCAATATCAAAGCTGACTCATTATACTACATATATTAATACCTGGATTTTTCAAAGGTCAGCTCGAATAAATGTCCTCACACTCAAAAGAACATTCCACTAACTTGATCATCTATTTTTGTCCCTTAAATTTGGTCAGCCAGCTCTCCCAGATCTAACGACAGCTAGCAACCGGGGAGTGTAAAAGCTAACACATGCTTCCTCTTGCACGTGAAGCCAGCCAACCACATCTTTGTCCTGCTCATGCTGCATCAAATGACAGCATAACACACTCGAAAGCCCTACAGTATCTGCTCTCTTTGGCATAAATCAGTTTGCAGTTTGCTAGATTTGCTGTGATTGACAGGAAGACAAATTATCTCACCCAGTTTTGCTCAAGAGTTTGATTTCCAGCAAGGCCAAAGAATTAGGCAAACTATTTTGGTTGCTATACCTGGGAGTCTAATTTAAGCATTTTTGAACAGATTCAATATAAAGTCGGTGCATATTTTCAAAGCATTTAAGCCAAAAGCATTGCTTCTATCTAAGGCCTTCACCTACTGTAAATAACTTTGTATAGACAGGTATTTAAACAGGTATTATTTTTTGCTGCTCCTAATACAAATACATTTGCTGAAAAATAAACAGCCACAAACAATAACTCGTTATATTTAAAGAGTTATTTTTAAAAAATCTTTCTTTCTAGATGACTAACCATATTTGCAGCTACAGTACATTAGCTACACTAAGTATTTACCAATAAGAAAGTTATGAAATAAATTATTCAGTTTCTTATTAGTCTAGACAAAACTAGATTATTATTAAATAGCCAGGGTATATGCAGATATGTAAGGTGTGTCTATATATATAGACACACATGACTAAAAGCTACAGAGGTTGGATCCTTGATCCTTTGTGAGCCAATAGGATGACCATCTAAGGAAGGATTCACAGACGCTCGACAACCATAATTGTTCAGGTTTTTTTCTGTTTAGAGGTGAATCTGAGTGGACAGCAGCAGGGCGTACATTGCACATGGCCCAGCTTTGTACGAGTAGGGGGAATACCACGACACTGGCTAGTGACTGTTGATGTTTCAGAAGGCCTTCACCAGTTAGTCAACAACATTACCAAGTTGTCCAGTAACTCCTGCTCCTGTGGGGAATGCTTCGACTAAGGCAGCCTTCACTTCTATGTTGCTGGTAAGCTGGTAAATGAACGGTGCGCAAGCCTAAACATACTAACAGCTTATGCAGTTTGTTTCTAATTTAGTTATTCTTTCATTAATCGCAATACTTTTAGACTTTTTAAGCTACAGATAACCCTGAGAAACTGTTTCTTTTTCATCCAAATGTTACCCCATTGAAACCTACAGCCAAAAAACTGTAAAGAAAATTTTAGAACTTGTACAACCCAAAGTCCATCTCACAGTGACAGTGGGCATCCTTTTTCTTATTCTTTGCACCTCATGAGAAAATCTGAGTAATTACTTTTATAGTTCATGTTCATTACAATTAATTGATTGTTAGTTTGAGGGCAGAACAGTAGTGCAGCAGGGAGTGTTGCCACTTTGTATCCCCCAAAGCAGCCAGTAGGTGGTTTGGCTATGATAAATTGCACCACAGGGTGAGTGAGTGTATGAAGGTGTATTCTGGGTTACTGTACCTGTGATAGAGGATGTATTCCTCCCTCACATCAAGACTTTCCTGAATAGGCTGAAGTACCTGCAAAATTTTTCTGAAATTTTCTTTTCGTTTTCTTTTTTCATTTAGATTTTAGTGGATATTTTAATCACTTAAAATAGAGTATTTCTGTATAAGTGCATCCTATTTCAATTATTTTATGAAAACATAATAAGGCTCTAGAGAATAGGCTTTAGAACAGCGTACTTTAAAGTACTACAGTGGGCATTTATTCAAATTTTGATTCCTAGATTATTTGATTTCTAGACTTAATAAAACAATACTGTTTAATGAATGCAGCATACACAGACTTTTTATCCTTAATAACTATTTTTGGATTTTGTGGCTTTATATGTGAAAGATGAACACAATAATAATAAAGTGCTTGCCATGTGTTTTTCTTTGCTTATGCATGGGGCACAAATTACAAAAAGCATGGGGGGCACAAATTTAAAAAATCCCACCACTGTGGCAGTATAATAGTGCAATCAATAGGTTTTTATATCTTTTTTGATCTCTTTTGTATCTTCAGCTGTTTTTATTTGTTTTAACTGCAATCTGTGAAGCACTTTTGCTTTTTTTGAAACAATTTGCTTTTTTAATGAATTACAACCTTAATAAAATTATTGCTATATAATCATCTCCCGTAGAAACCAATTAATTGAAATCCCATGGCTTGAATATTCCAATTACTACAACCAAATCTGATTTGAGCCTCGGAGGCTACAAACTTGCATTTCACTCTGAGAGCATGTAACTGTCTGTCCCCACTATAGTTTCTTTTAATCTAGAGCCATCAGACTTGTTAGAAAAGGTTCACCTGTTCACCTCAAGAACTGCATACCAATGGTACTCATCTGTCAAACCCATTACTTAGATCCATGTCTTCCCCCTTTGAACAGTTCATCCTTTCTCCCATAGGAACCCACTGATTTCATTACTATGAGAGCTACATCTGGAACGTTGCTTATATTCACCCTGTGCATTGTTTCACCCAAATCACATGACTGCATTTTGTATTCCAAGCGCAGTTTTTTATTGTAAATATCTTTTTTTGAAAAACCAGATTCACAGAAAATAGACATTTGAAAAAAAACATTTGGAAAATTATCACGTGGTGTTTTCTTCAAAATCAGTTTCACTTCAGTTTCTGGTTTTGGCTGACAGGAATGGAATCCAATGTGGTGTTTTTCTATTGTAGCCCATTTGCCTACAAATATGCTACAACAGCACTTTGATAACATTCTCAATTCAGTTCAGGTTAATTAAATTTAGTTAAATTCACATTTACAAGTTTGTCCGTAAGAAAGCATCAAGAGTAGCAAGGAAAAATTCCACTAAGAAGACATGAGGAAAAACCTTTAGACCACTGATTCTCCACTATTGTTTTGCTTGTTCTATCACACTCGCTTCAATTTAGAAAAGGTTTTAATTAGCTGATTGTTTAAATCAGGTCCTGAGGAAGTCATTTGGGTGACTATGCATTTGGATGATTATAAATAATTGCCTTATATACAATAACTTCTGTAGGTGTTATGTAGTCAAAATTGCAAATTGTATTATCAGAAAATTCATTATAGTTTTATCATGAAGTATAGTTTGTTAAAGTTATCAACTGTTCACTGATGGAGATTTGAGTGCCAAACTGTTTGCTTACCACAGTTACAATGAGTGTTTTTTTTTTTTTCAATTAATGCAGCTCTTTTTAAAGCAGTGTAGTCATTCTCCCCTGACCTCTGCCATCAGTAATGTGTTTTGGGATTTTTTTTTTCTCACATTCTGTCAACTCCAGAGATATTTAATGCACGAAAATCCCTAAAAAATCAACAAAAATTCTACCATCCCATCTGCTACCAACCACCATTTATTGTAGTTGGTAAAAATCACAAAGATTAATTTTTTTTCCAATCTGATATCTTATGTGAATATTTTCTACAAATGAGAGAGCAGAAAAAAGGGAGTCACATGACTTATATTCCTACTTTTTCTCTGTATCAAATACAGTATATGATAGAGCACGGATGAGTTAAAGGTACATTGAGCCTGCAGGCTTTAACACTAACAAGGGCTAAACTGTGCTCAAACAGCCATCCATCTAAGTCCCTAAAGGCTTCTCCTTGTCTCTCCACACAACTTTGCTCACAGTCTGAATTCCTCTGGCTGGCAAAATCCAGAAGCTCCCCAACTGACACTTTGTCTAAGAGTGCATGAAACCCAGACAGCAAACTGTGAACTATTTACTTTGTGGAAAGGCCAGTCAGAAATCAGCATAATTTATCCTGGCATGGTGGTGTGAGGATTTTATTACTTTATTGAATGGCACTTTGGCCTTTTACTAACTCATACCACAGCAGGTAAAGAAAAACATCATTGTTGTATACCTGCTATATACTCACAGATTTCCCCATATTTTTTATTTTCTGTCCTGAGAGACGTCCATTTAGTCCTGTAGGATGACCATGCTCCTTTAAAAAAGTAAATTACCTGTATCTTTAGCAATGCAAAACTGTTTTTCTTAATTATTGTTTAATCTGTTAACAAATTTAATTTGGCCAATGAACTACTTAGATTGATCCATTAAGACCTAAAAAAATCACAAACCTAAACATTTATAGATTTTAAGAAAAACCTGCCAGAATTGTCAGTGTTTACTAAAATCTTAATTTCTCAGCCTTTGAAGCAGATAGAAACATGTAATAAAAATGCTTTACAGGTTAAGCTTTAGCTTTTATTGTAAATGATTGGCCATGCCTTAATGTTTAATGTTAACAGATGTGTTAACATTTCTATCTGCTATCTGTTATTTCTAGCTGCTGCATTATCATGTTTTTTTTTTTTTTTGGTAGCATAATAACCATAACTATTATATGTAACTAAAACAGTTTTAGTGTAGTTTTAGTGTCTACAGTTAGTGTATGTCGTCATCAAGTCACTACAGTTGTCGATGGACATGCTTGCCAAAGCACTCACTGTGAACAGACTTATTGCAGGGTCTCCAGCCTTATACTGTATGTCGGCACTGGCACAATCATCAGTGCCACTTGGCAGTGCACGCTCCTACAGACTCTTCTTATTTGAAACCATTTCTCACAGCCATGCTCAGATGTGGCTCCTTCAGGTACTCTTGGTTGAGGAGCTTTTTTGGCCATCACTGGCTTAACAAGTGGCTGTGCCAGGTCCTTCAGCCACACTTTGTAACCACTCTTGTACTTGGCTCTAAATGTTGGCGTCCAACAGTTTGAGTGATGCTTTAGCTGATAATAGCCAACCCAGATGAATGGATGTATCCCAGATGAAATGGCAAGCAATACCCTTGTTCTTTGTTGCCTCACACCTTTGTGTAGACGTGGAAGTTTGTGACATAGCAGCTGGAGCTCTCTGTTGTGACCCACAGCTTGATATTTTTATTTTGTTGGCTTGAGGGGAGATACCGACAGAAGGTGAGCCTTTCTTTGAATTTCAGCATGCTCTTATCTGTTTTCTCCAAGTCATTTAACTCAGAACTTGACAGAAGAGGTAGCTGATCCATATGAACCATCATAATTTCCACAGCTTGTCAGAGCAGTCCGTGACATGTGCTTTTTTATGTAGGTACAGATCTATGAAAATGCATATTTGATGTACTAATCTGGTAATGTAATATTGGAAAATAAATCTCAGACTTATGTAAAAATGTTATACATGGAACAATTACAATTACAATTTTTTGTTCATATGATTATTTTGAATTTGCTTCATAGGATCAGGCACGCCATTCCAATTCATCCCCCTGTTTACACTACACTGAAAGGCTCTGGGTGACATTAGTGGAGGGATAAGGGGAGCAGTGGAAATGTTGTTATCAACTTGTGCTGAGACAAGCATTTGAAAATTGACACCAAAACAAGGTTAATTGAATAAAACCAAGCCTAACTGTGATGTGAATCACTATTCTGGTGTTTTAAATCGAGTTTGTTCTGGGATCTGTGTGAGGGATCAATGCTTTTTCTCACTTCCCACACACAGAACTGTTCGGATATCAAAGACCATATTGGTAATGCTCAGCATGGTGGCTAATATTTAGTTATATAAGAAGGGGTTTTGTGCATCAGACAAAGAAATGCCACTTATTAATGCTTCATTTATTCAGAGTAAAGCAGCATCTAGTGATTCCTATCATAATCAATGAGTATGTTACCACAGGACTAATATCGACAAATACCACTAACAGCGATATCAAGTAGGCTGTCACCTTCTTAGAGCACTCTTAATATTGTAGAAAATCCATGCTAGTTACTGACTAAAAAAACATCATAGCAGCAATGCAGTACAAATGACTAAAAAAATAAAAATAAATACTGGCTATGACAGAAAGGCACCAGGACACCCAGTGGGCCGCAGTGTGCTGCGCAAGATGACAGTCAAAGAGCCCAAGACTGCCACCCGGGGCATAACCACCCTGTTAGCACTAGGTGAACATACACAGTTCTGGGCATAATGGTTTGCGCTGTAAGTGTATGGCTGATCAGTGTAAATCGTGACAGTTCTTAGACAGTTTTTGACAGTATTGACTCAGCATGAGTTTGGTATGGCTCGTAGCACAGTCCTAGGTGAATTCTAAGTACGTCTTAAAGTTTAATAGATACAGTAAAACGTATCATTCAAATAATTTCAATTCAGGACAGTTTGGCGTGCTCTAGCAAACAAGTCAGGAATGTGGTAAATCCCCCTAAGAATATTCTCAAGAGCCTATGCCAGTTGCAAGGCTTTGGGGTGGACTCTTAGTTTTCACTGCCAGAAGTCAGTGAATTTGGGATGGACTTAAATAAAAAGCAAGATGGTGAGTTAAAGACTTGACACAGCATTTTTTTTAATTATATGTTGTGTAGGAAAAAGTACTTTAATCTACAGTCATTGTCATTTCATCAGGTACACATACAAACATTTTTGTATGCCAAATGTGCATTCACAAAAATACAATGTGTTCTGATAGAATAGGGAAAATGTTTTTATTATTTATTACTAGTAAAATATTACTATAAATGTATTTTACAACCAGACAAACTGCATACAGCAGTGCATAATGCACAGCAGTTAATAAGCATAATTCAGCCAAGGACATTGTTTTTCCACTGTGTTATACATTTCCTTCAATTTGAAACAATTGAATTACAAATTAAAATATTACTCACATCAACAGAAGTTGTGACTGTATAGAAAATGGATTGATGGACGTGGTTGTGTAAACATATAATTTATAATGCGTGTGAGAAATTCTGTTCCAGAGTTACTTAACAAGTCGGTTACTTAACAAGTGCAGGTCATTCACTGTAACATATAGTACAGACTATGGCCAGGACATGCAGGATGAGTGATCAAACAATGCAATTCCATGATGTGATTGTCTCATTTTTGCATAGTCACACCCTACAACTCTAAAATATGTTTCATGATTTACAGTATTAACAGATAAGTCCACATCTTAACCAGTCCTCATTTGGAACAATGAATTGGTTAATAAGTCTTGCCTATTTACTTGTTTAATTTAGCCTAACTTATTTATCATTATGAAATTATGAATGAAATTATCATTATACCTAAATATTTTTGTTTTGCTATTCATTGAAGACATTGGTATCTTCAAGTGCAACTTTTTTGAATTTCCCAGAAATATCAGGAGCAACCCTAACCTTTCATGACCATTAAACTATACAGGGGCTGTACAGTGAAACTGAAACACTGGCCAATTTAGTGTTGGAGGTTTCATGGCTAAATTTAAAGGTGTTGCCGTGTATCAGGATGATAATGCACCAATACATACAGCAAGACTGGTGACAGAGTGGTTTGATGAACATGAAAGTGAAGTTGTTTTCCATGGCCTGCACAGTCACCAGATCTAAATATTATTGAGCCACGTTGTGTTTTGGAGGAGTGAGTCAGGAAACTCCACCACCAGCATCACATAGTGACCTGGCCGCTATCCTGCACGGAGAATGGCTCAAAATCCCTCTGGCCACTGTACAGGACTTGTATCTGTCATTCCCAAGTTGAATTGATGCTGTACTGGCCGCAAAAGGAGGCCCTACACCATGCTAATGAATTATTGTGGTCCAAAACCAGGCGTTTCAGTTTCATTGTCCAACCCCTGTAGTTGTAATGACATTGCATTGACGTCCACCATAGAAGCAACATCTGGACAGCATTGTCTTTGAAAGTTAGCATCATTTTGATACAATCATGTTGAAATAACATTGAATAAATAACCCAAACACCATCCAAACAACAAATTTTTCCATTCGCACAATGCCAGATCAAATCCATGGTCCCTTAAGATTCTAACAGAACCCTGATTGGAGATTGCGGCAGACACAACAGCTCCTCGAACACAAGTGCCTGTATCTTATGTCAGGCATCTCTTACTGTTGTAATGTTAATGTTAATAATTTTTCTGTAAGTTTAATTTTCTTTTAGAAATGTTACCATGAAGTGTACAGTATATTAGCTCCCAAATTACTGTACTGTAATAAACTGTTTGTAGAGCATCCAAGCTATATCACACCTGCACACCTGCTTTCACAGGACAAATCTCAGACTTTTTGTTTTTTTTTACCCTTTTGTATGCTTTCCAATTTAAAATGACAGTAACTTGCTGTTGAATGGGATTTGTGGTGCTCATTGTTATGTACGTGCATTCAGTAGCATCAACAGCATGTTCCCTAGTGGTCCTGTGGTAAGCATACAGTACAATCCTGTCATCAGAGCAACTGAGTTCACATCCGGCTTAGGATCTGGTTTTAGTCTTCATATTCTTTTGAAGTTGTTTTTGCAACATTGTTTTAGGGCGTTTGTTCAATGTTATCTCATCCACATGTAACTAATGTTGTTTTGACAACATTTCATCAAAATAATCATACTTTCAAAAACAACCTAATACTAGGGATGGGAATGATCAGTGAACACCCAATACGATGATATTATCATGACTCCTAGGAGCTGTGATTTTGCACGTATTACGATTTTATAAATATTCTGATTCGATATTGGCGAATCGCCTCATAACAATCCAGCCTTTGTAGCCTGTTTGTAAGTTCGAGGCCAGGTCGATGGTCTTGTCCAAGATTTACTCTGAACATGGCATGAAATCCACTCTTTGTAGAGCCACCTTAGGAGTGTCTTTGGAAGAACCTAACAACAACGTACAATGTACGTGGATCATTTAGATTCAGAGACATTTCCAGAAGCCCACCAGAAGTGGATAGTCACTACTCTAAATAACACAACAAAATGTGCTGGCAGACAGAACATGTTCCTAACAACTACTTGAAAGTGCCGGACAGCCACCTTAAGACAAAAATGTTCGTAAGATTGACTTACAGTATGTAGGCTGTACGAAGGTCCTAAGGCGGCAACCTTAATGTAAGAACTCTACGGCCACCGTACGATAGAAAAGTCCTTTTTTTTTTCAAGAAAGCATTACTTTCTTCTCAAGAATTAAACGGCAGCCATAACATCTTCCCAAGCAGGCTGTAGAAAACTATGATCCCCACCATGAATATCAACGAACTGCAGAAGTCAGAGGAACATGGAAATTCATGTGTACGTTCATAAGACATTTATTTATTAATTTAATAACATTTAACTTAAATTAATTTAAAGCAGCATTTTTACTAAGCAGCACATTTCTCTCTTATGTCATAAAGGCATAATTATTATTTCTAAACAAACTTAGCAAATAATTCACTCCTACCACACAGGATAAATATGTGCATAGTTTAGAGACATAACATGAAGGGTTATGAAACAATAGCAAAGTTTCTTAAATAGTAAAACCTCGAGCACTTCCAAACTCTCAAAACTTAATGTAATAATGAGCATGTGGGTGCATGTGTCTTCTAGTGCAGGCATGCAGGGCTTTTAATTTGTGTGATTTTCAAGACTAATTCATGGTTGTGGTGTTTTAAGACTTGTGTAAGTGTGTGTAGTGAGTGAGTTTTGAGACTAATTCACTCGCAGAGTTTGAAGAAAAAGGCAGATTGGAAGCCTTAAATTTGTGCGATTTTTGATAATGTAATACCATAAATGCATTTCTGTGTCGCCATCCAAAAATTCCTGTAAGATATAAAAGTACTTAAAGGAGCAGTGCTGTTCAAAAGTCGTGAGCCACCCCTTATTTCTTCATAATAAATTAAATTATGACACAAAAAGTAATATCTAAAAATCATCATCAGCAACCTCATTTCCACTCTCATCTGTTCCAACCACTCAGCATTCAGCATTACCAATAGACTAATCCCCGGCCTGAGCATCTGTCATCATCTGCACCTGTTTCTTACTGGTTCATGCCTTAAGTTGGATTTTTTAATGCTTGAATGAAATAATACTGTAGGTCACGGTGTGGCTTAACAAACAAAACAACATTCCTCTGAAATGGGTCAGGTACAGGAACTGGACTGAAAATGCCAACCTTTCCAAAAATGAGAGCCACAAATGCCCTTCAGGATGGCTGAAGAACTATTCCTCAAGACTACGTTAATAAAAACATGAACATCTGGCTCTTTGGAATCAAAAATATACAAAAATGAGGTATAACTGAAGACTTTGCCTTATGCTTTAAAAGACAGATTATGATCCGGTAACAATAAATAAGTAAATATCAATATATAAGAATAATAAAAATGAAGATTAGTATGTGTATAAAATAAAGATAAAGCTGAGTGCCTGTTCAAGTGTATGTTTCAACTTTCAGATGTTTGAAAAAAAAAAAGAAATCTATTCCAGGATGCCTCTCTGTAGGCTTCTGACAGCAGGGACAGAGTCCTTTTCATTCAAACACGTTGAAGTGCCGAGCTTTCAAGATAACACTCCTTCGTCAAAGATTAATAATTCATCAGGCCAAGAGGGCCCATGAGAACTCCCTGTTGTGTTGTTTATTTCTCTCCAGGTTGTTATATGCATATGATTGAGGCTCGGAGCAGTCAGGGAGTCAGTATTTGATTAGTCTGTTGGCTGAAGTGGACCGAGTTTTTCGAAAGAGGTTACCCAGTGAGTCGTTATGACAGAAGAAACACGTTTACGCGTGTGAGTCTTTGGACTACACTCCAAACCAAGCACATCATAATAGGCTGTAAAATCACAGAGGACGTTAAGGTAGAGACATGGTGTCTTTTATTACATTAGATATGTTAACAGGAAGCGAGAAAGTGAGTAAACTTTGGCACATGGGCTGCATTACAGATGCGTCTGTAAAGACCAGAGTGTGGTCGGTGTTAATTTGTATAGTTTGTTGGGGATTTGCAGCTTGCTCACATGAACAGGTAGAGGAAAAACTGAGTGTCAGAGGAGCTTGGTGTGATTCACATATACTGTGGGGACAGACTATTGGGAGCAGTTTGAATTAACTTTTTCATCAGGGTGCTAGATTTTGCTCAAGAGAGGCAGACTTAGGGGTAGTGTTTCTGTCATCTGTTTTACATGCAAACATTAGCAGACGTACAAAATTCTGTTAGGAATTCACATTTTCTGTTTCATGCTACTGTGTTTTGGCTTGATGCTTCTTTTTTCTGTATAAACGTATCTTAAAAAGTTCAAGGGTCAAGCACTGATTTAATTTATTTAAATAAGCACTAATTTATTTCTGTAAATATTTTATTATCATTTGTAGATTTTTAATTTCTTGGTTTATAATGTGCTAACATAAATAAAAAGATGGATTTTTGCACTTTTTATTCCTTCGCTGGTAATTTGGTTATAATTTTTTTTTTAGGTACTTTATAATCAGATGAATCATTTGTATTTTCCAGTGAGAGCACTGCAGCACTGCAATGTATTTCAAGTGGATAAATTTTTTTTTTACTTAATGCTGCTTTATTTATTTGCTTATGTGTTACTTTCTCCAGGCAAAGGTCAATGATGTATTATAAAACGATGTAGTGAAGCAGCATATACCAGTTTTCAAGAAATCAGCACGATCCATTATGTTTCCGTGCCCTAACCAAGCAATGTTTTATTTAGATGTGTTTTGGATAATGCATAACAGTATTATATCGCATTGTCCATTAGGCTTATGTGACATTAATTCCGTAGAGCTAATTGAGTAAATTAGTTCCATGTTATGGTTTGTGCCTCAGAACTCATGAACTGGCCTACAGCTGTGTAATCCTTGATGCCTTCTTGAGTGAAACATGTTTCATGATCTGCAATATTAATGGAGTGGTAAATTAGTGTGGCGTACTCAGCAGCCCTCATCTTCATGGCAAATGGAGTGAAGCAGAGAGCGCAGTTCACAGACTCCCAGTAAATACCACCCAGTCAACAATAAGCAAGCTCTGGCTTCCCAGAGATCATTATTAACGCCGACATCTGCATTTAAATTGAATATAAAGTACACTGGGAGTTTTTGTGTAGTATATGACATGAACAAGTTTTTTTTTTTTATGAAAGAAGACTTCCACACCGCTCTCAGGGCACAGCAGGCAACCAAGCTCATCCTTTCTCCCTACAGTACGTGTCGACCAAATATACATTAACAATCAGTCTGCACACTTAATTCTCCTGGAAACTACTGGCTTAAGAAGTTTTAATTTTTTTTTGATTGAGATGGATGTTTTCTTGCACTGATTTCAAGTTTAAAGGTCATGAAGAGTAACAGGTGCTAATGGAGGGTTTTAAGACATTTCAGAAAATAAACAGAGTAATTTTTCTTCCATCTTCGTCCTACAGACGCTCAGTTGTCTTTGTGTTATAAATAGGGCAAAATAGGATGCTTTTCAGAATGCTTCTTTGCAGCCAAGTAAATCGTGATGCTGCTTGGTTTGTTCACTTTTACATCATTAAAGTGACTAGTTTAAGCCGTAAATGCGGCTCATGTAGCACCCGGTATGCTTAAGAGCTATGGTTTTGCACCTTGTCATTAGACTTTGAAAGATTTTGAAAGGATCATTCACACCCTTTGCTTTCTCTGACAGCGAAGCAGAAAGTCAGTTATAAACCAAACACTAAGTGAACCTTGTGATGTCATTACAGTCAGGTATAATAAATTCAGTGCGGACAGAAAGCTATTAAAGTCATTTAGAAAGCAGAACATCACAAATGAGCAGCCAACGTACAGTACACTCAATAGCCACGTCAATGGGTGCTCTGCTCAACTGCTTGATAACGCAAATATCTAATCAGCCAATCACACAGCAACAACTCAGTGCATTTAGGCTTGTAGACATGGTCAAGGTCTACTGAAGTTCAAACTGAGGTGATTTAAGTGACTTTGAACGTGGCTTGGTTATTGGAGCCAGATGGGTCTGAGTATTTCTACAACTGTTGATCAACTGGGATTTTTACACACAACCATCTCTAGGGTTTTTAGAGTATGGGTTGAAAATAAGCAAATATCCAGTGAACAGCAGTTCTCTGGCTGAAAATCCCTTGTTGATGGCAGATATCAGAGAAGATTGGCCATACTGGTTTGAGCTGATAGAAAGACAACAGTAACTCAAATAGTTACAACTAAGGTATGTAAAAGAGCATCTCTGAACACATAACACATCGAACCTTGAAGCAGATGGACTACAGCAGCAGAAGACCACGCCAGGTGCCACTCCTGCCAGCTAAGAACAGGAAACTGAGGCTACAATTCACATGGGCCCACCAAAATTAGACATTAGAAGATTGTGTGGTTTGATGAGTCTCAATTTCTGCTGGGACATTTTTATGGTAGGGTCAGAATTTGGCATAAACAGCATGAAAGTGTGGATTTGTCCTTTGCTGTATCCAAGGTTGAGGCTGCTGATTTTCTTGGCATAGTTTAGGTCCCTTATACATTACCTGAGTGTTGCTGCTGACCATGTCCATCCCTTTATGACCACAGTGTACACGTCTTCCGATGGCTACTTAAAGCGAGATGACGCACCATGTCACAAAGCTCAAATCATCTCAGACTGGTTTCTTCAACATGACAATGAGTTCAATGTCCACAGTCACCAGATCTCAATCCAATAGAGCACCTTTGGGATATGGTGGAACAGGAGAATTCCATCATACTGTAGATGTACAGATGGCAAATCTGCAGCAACTGTTTGATGCTGTCATGTCATTATGTACTGTACATATCCAAATATCTAAGGAATGTTTCCAGCACATTATTAAATTGATGCCAAGAAGAGTTAACGGTGGTTCTGAAGTTGAAAAGTGGGTCTAACCAAGTACTAGCAAGGTGATAATAGTAATAATACTTTATAATACCTAATACTGTACCTACTAATACTATGTTTTTAATCCCTTGCTTTTTTATTCATTCAGTACTCATGAAATGAGTGAAATATGGAAATGTTTAAACCAGGTCAAGTCTTAGCCCTGTTCATTCCGTTAGGACTCGGGTACTGCACATTTAATATGTTTTCTTTAAGACTTGTTCACCTGATAGACTTAGGTGACATTTGAGTGGCAAGTGTCACATGTACTATTTACAAATAGTCTTGTTGATATTATTACAGTATGATGTTTTGACCAGTTCCCATCTTCTCAACAGTCACTGAATGTGTAGGTGTGGACATTAGACAACCGATTAGCTGCAGTTTCTGTCTGCAACAGCTAACAATAATTCTATTCCTTTCCCCTTCCCCTTCCTCTCTGTCCTTCAACCTAAAACAGTGCAAATGCTTGTTTTCCTGTCTCATGTTCCGCATGATTAAATCATTTATCACCATATTTTTCAAATGGAAAATCTCAAGCAAGTAAAATTCAATACCACACAAGCCCACTCAGGGTAATTCAGGGCCAAGCTTGGGAAACACTTTTCTGTGTCATGTAGTAATAAGGTGGATGTTGCAGGCAGCTAATGTTATTTTGTCTGTATTCACCAAATTCAAAAGTGTCTCGAGGCCATCTGGAGAAGTCAGCTATGTCTGAGGCTTCCTACTGGTAGGCTGTTGCAGAAATTCTCTCCCCTGACTGGGTCGAGGATGATGAGCATCTCGCTGGGGTAGCCATGCAGGAAATTCTCTCTCTCTCTC
>JAOVVB010000037.1:15381808-15396762 GCA_028570985.1 Heterobranchus longifilis
TGACGGTTGCCATGGTGACGCTGGTGTGTGTGTGTGTGTGTGTGTGTGTGTGTGTCGAGAGAGAGTTATGAGCTTCATTTGGAGCCGGGGTGATCCCTCCAGACGTCCCTGAAGCAGAGGCTCCTGCCACGTCTGCTTTATTTATAGGCGACTGCTGCTAAATCATTAAGACCCAGGCATGGCTGATCCTATAGGGTTCTCCCTGAGTGTGTGTGTGTGCACATACACACACACACGCTATGATATGAGCACAGCTCCCACAGGATAATGAAGGGTTCAAGAGCAGTGCACATCTGGGCAGACCAGAGCAAGCACACTCCCTCGTCCCTTCTGCTTTTTTATCTTGTCCTTTGTCTGAGTCGTCCTCGCTCTTTGTGTGTGTGTGTGGTTTTTCATCACTGTGTGTTTTGCGCTCCATGTGCCAAGACATGGTGTTGCGGTCGGTCACACAGGGTTTGGAGTGGTGCTCATTAGGTAGTATGTGTACACACACACACACACACACACACACACACACACACACACACGCACACGTCGAGTACCAGAAAAAGCAATTATGCAGTTATACAGCAGGTCCATCTTCTTAAATACAGGAAGGAGGAAGTGGGGGTGAAAGAGTGAGCAGGACCGGATGAAGTCTAAAGTGTGTGTGCGTGTGTGTGTGTGAGAAGTAACAGTGCCATCCCTACTTTCTCAACACACACACGCACACATAATAACCTGTCTTTTTTGGTCCTTCTCACTCGAGAGAACACGCCTGGTAGGGCAAGGAGTGAGATGGAGGAGAGAGAAAGAGAGAGAGAAAGAGCCAACAGGAGTGTTATGAGCAGATGCAGTGATGAGGAAAAAGAGGGGGTGGTGCAGGGGAAATGAAAGTCTAATGGTCTAAAGCTGAGAAATGTCGCAGCGGCCCTGGAGGATTCGGCCAGCGCGGCACAGGATATGAGAAAGACAGACGGACAAGAAGGGAGGAGGGATGAAATTAAACCCGAGGCACCGACCCGATCAGGATCAGCATCAGAATACGGGAAAAACACTCCTGCGTCCGTCCAGCTGATAAGTTCTGATTTGCAAATTAGACATGTGTTACAGGTCAGTGTTGTGTGATTGGAGTGGGTGGGGCGGTTGATGGGCTGGTGGGGCGGTTGGGGAAGTTTATGGGGAAGTAGATGGTAATAGTACAGTATATGGGGTAGTGTGTTGGATGGGGTGTAGTCTATTGGGCAGGGCGATCGAATTTGGGTTCCCGGAGTGGGGTGAAGGGGTGAGTTAAGTTAAACCTTTACTTGTGACCAGTACGTAATTCCAGAGTCAGAGCGCAGGGTCAACCATTATTCAGCCCCCCAACGAGTGGAGCTGGGGCTCAGAACCGCCAACCTTCTGATCAGTAACTCGGTGCCTTAACCCTCTAAGACCGTACTACCCCTAGAAACAGGGTTAGGTGATGATCGGTGGTGTTATAGAGAGGGGTAATAGGAGTACAGTAATGGTTCTGGGGCAGTGGGGTGTGTTGTGATGGGATGTTAATTGGTAGGGAAATTGGTGTGGGGTAACAGAGAAGGGTAGAGGGTTGGGTGTGGGGTGGCAGACTGGGGTAATGGGGCAAGGGTGTAATTGTGGGGCAATTCAGAGCAGTGATGAGTGTGGGGTGACAGATGGTAGGGGGATGGATGTGAGATCACCGAAAGGGGGTAATAGGGTAGGGGGATGGGTGTGGGATGACAGGGAGGGGGTAATAGGGTAGAGGGATGGGTGTGGGATGACAAAGAGGAGGTAATACAGTATATGACTCCCATACAGTATAGCTATTATCATCATTGTAGAAGATTAATATCTATAAACTCAACTATACAAATTAAACATTGTGGGCTTTTTTTTCACCCCCACACGCTCTGTGTTTTGCCCCTGTGGGGAGTTTTTTTCTGGAAACCTGACATCCAAAAATCAAAACCCTGAGACGTGACTATCGAGATCGTTTGGGAGTAATTGACATCAGACCGCGAGCTCGTTACGTTCTTTTCGGAACATTTGCGTTTCAGTAGCTAATGGAAACACCACGATTTGCATTTTGTTTTCTTTACCTGGCTCAGGTTCTGGTTTTTCTTCTAAAGCAGAGGTTTGACTGCAGGGGCGGTGCGGGGTATTAAAATAGCGCGGGTGCACATTTCTATACTGCGCTCCACAGCTAACTGAGATTATCGTGGCAAAACTACAAAGGGGATTTATGCTCATATCCTGACTTTAGAAAAATCTTGAGCATTTCAGTTTACTTTTTAAAAAAAAATTTTTAATCTATGAACCAGTGTCGTTGTTAGTACCATTTTAGGAACATGCTCTGAGAATTATAAAAGCTTACTAAGTTAAACTGGAATAAAAGTGTGATGTAAAGTGGTTCATTTGTTAATATTAATGAATTAATAGTTCATGTTGTGACCAGCAGGTGTCACTAATGTGCGATATGATGTGTAATTTCAAAAAGCCCCTCATTTTCTTTCTTTCTGTCTTTCCTTTGATTATTTTTCTCCTTTACTTTCATCCTCCCTGTTTTAATACTTTCTTCCTTTTCTGTTTGTCTTTTAGTTTCTTCCTTTTTCTTTTTTTTTTTTAAACAAAAACCTTCTTTACTCCATTTCTTACTTTTCATCTGTTTCTGCATTTCACGGCCACTTTTCCTTTTCTCTCACTTTTATTCATGTCTGTTTCCCTTCTTCGCCTACTGTTTACATCATGTTCTTGTGGGTTTTTTTGTTTTCATTTCCTCTTTTTTCCATGTATCGTTCACCCTTTCTTCTTCTTTTTAAATACTTTTACCTTCTTTTTTTGTACTCGTTTGCTTCGGCTGTATGTCCTGTCTTCTTTCTTGTAGTTTTGTTCATCCTTCTTTTGCCTTCCTTATCTGTGTGTAGAGTGGTATCTAGGTCAGGTGAGCAGTGTGTGTGTGTGGAAAAGAGAGAGACTTTGCTTGGCTCTCCAGAGTGCAGTAAAGAATGCTGATTAAGGAATTCTCTCTCTCTCTCTCTCTCTCTCTCTGGCACACGTGGCATCACCAGCATCCACCTGCCAAAAACCAGTTCTTGCACTCACTTTCTATAACTCTCTCTCTCTTTTACACACACACACACACACACACACACACACACACACACACAGACACACATTCTCTTTCTCACTCAGTAATTCTTCTGCTCTTCACTCTTGCTGTCTGTTATGTAGAGGGTGGGAGGGAGGACAAGAGGCAGGGGGTAATCGAGCTTTTGCTATTTGCTGTTTTCCCCATGTGGATCTCCGTGTTTCAGTGATGACCAAGACATTTATTGCGCTTGCAAATCTCCTGGCTGCAAACGTAAAAAGAAAACCTTGAGGCACTTGGTATGAGAGGTTGCGGTGTTCTTTCTGCTAATGTGAATCAGGCAGGACCCCTGCTAAGTGCATGCCTCTGGGCTTGTGGACGAAAACCTGATATGCATTTTAAAAATAGCAGACTGGCAGTTGAACTCAGTCCATCGATTTGAGCACTCAATTTAAACGATCAGTTTCAACACATTACATAATGGATCATGGTTGATGGAGGTTTTTTCACACTCTTCCTGGTACAGTTATTAATCTCATGCATATGTTTTAAATTGGCTGCAGGCATTCTTTCTAGAGTCATTTATAATGAACTCCTGACTTTGTATACAAACAGGGTTGTACATACTGTACAAGCATGTTTCTGTTAAGAGAGGTTTCTTTGTGTTGCTGCTTTAATAATAGACATTAGCCCTTTTCAAGTATTAGTCATGATATTTTCATTTTTTCTTTTTAATGTGACATTTATTTCACACAGGCAGGGGATCATCGTTTGTATACCCGCATTTCAGTTAATTTAATTCATTGACATTTACAGAATATAAGTATTTCCTCTGTTCAGAGGTGATAATGACGATATAGTATGCATTCATTTATATAATGATCAGGACTAATAGAAAACTAGGATCAATAGATTAAAAGTGAATCACAGATTATAGTTTCTCAGTGTTCTTACTGATGCTTTGTGTCTGTAGTCTGCATCAGCATTAGGTTAACGTCCCTCCGTCTTTACTTTACAGAGACGCTGTTCTTCTATGGGTACATGAATCTGAGTTCCAGCGGCCAGATGCCTGTGATGGAGGAAGTCGATACCAGTGAGAGGTTAGAAAACATTTTTACTGTACTTCTTAATAATTTATGCTCCACCCCTGACCCATTAAGAAATAATCCTCATCCATTGTGTATGATCATGCATTTTTGTTACTCGACGCTCAAGTCTTTGCTGTGCTTTGTAGAAGAGGAAGAAGAATCGATATACTTCCTTTGGTGGTGTGGCTGGGATTTTTGAACACTGTCTCATTTTTTAGCAGAGTTAACATGGCCTTAGTCTTTTGGAATCGGCTTTCCCACCTGCTCTATCTGATTATCTGACCCAAATGAACCTTAAGCATATTGTGACAATTTTCATGCACCATTGAACATAGAAGAAGTCATAAATAGCAGCACACCATCACAGAACAGGCACAGATTTAATGCATATTAATATTGCACTCTGACATTAAGCTGCAGCTGCCTGTGTCCTTGTCTTGCCTGTGGCCATTGTTGCAGGTCTTGTAGTTAATTTATATAAAATAAAATCAACCCATACAATTTAATAACTGACGCAAAACAGGGCGCTCATTCAGGTCTCGTGGTGCACGAGTCACTCGCCGGCTGCTCAGTGAGGTTGAATAATTCTGGCAGCTGTCTGGTTCTATGTGAAAAACTATTCTAGTGTGTCTAACAAAGCTGTCAAAATCCTCATTGATAAAACACAGGAAGCCTGGGCGCAGCTCGTGATTATCATCTTTGACTGCCTCCAAGTACAGCACTCAGTCAGTCTTGGATTGTGCCTTTTTCCTCCTTCTCTTTACAGTATGTTTCCATTTACATTCTTGCGCGTGGCCTATAGTGTCACCGCTTGATATCAGACCAAACCACATGTTTTCTTGCTTGTTATAGTCAATGCTTATCAGGAGAGATTTGTTTTGCTGTCTCTCATGAATATACTTTAATACAGGATTCAATGGGTTGATTCAATGGGTTGAAAAAAGCAACATATTCATAGTGTGGGGAAATTTGAACACGTTATTCAGTTATTCAACAGCATGGTTATAGTATTGTAATTAAATATTTATTATAATTGCGTCAATTGATCAATGTTATAATAAGGAACAGGAGCAGAATGTAAGTTTCTCCGTCCAGATCTTTATCTTATATATACTGAACCGAATCATGTAGCCTAGCGTCAGGGCTAATGATGAAATCCAATGTATTGAATGATATCTGAACTGAGAAAGAAGTGGCTGATGTCTCTTATGTGCTGGAACATGTGCTATTTGTAAATATGATGGGATTAAAGATTAAGCACTGGCTAGCTTACGGTTTCTATGGTTTAATAACTCATTGTCCTTAACCCTTAAATCTCAAGCAGCACGGATCCGAACTAGGAAAACACTACAGCTCTCAGTAGTTCCATGCTCAGGGCATTCGTAGAAATCAGGGAAATGGGGAATCATCTCAGTGGGGCTGAAAGGATGCATTGAAATAACCATTTACGGTGATTATGTAAATCTGATGATTTGCATTGATTCATAGCAACGTTTATGTTCATTGCTAATTATGGCAGCAAATGGAGTAAATGAGACTCTATCCCAAAAATCCCAAACTGGATCATCAAAGGAGTGTGGATTTTTTGAACAGAGTCCTATAAAAGACACTCTGCATGCTGTGTGAAACTGAGCAGCAAAACTAGCTATGCACAAGCAGCAGAACTTGAGGCTCTCTGACCTCAAAACAAAGAGACGGCAGTGTAAATATTTTTTACAGTACATTTTGTCTGTTTGTTGGTTGGCATCAGTGCCTGAGAGTCATAGTTGTGATCTTACCTGTTGTGTTTCAGACAAGAGCTAAACAGAAGACTGCCTTTCAGTGCATTCACAAGTTTCAGGCAGTTTGTTTGTGTGCCAAAATATTTTTAAGACTATACAAAAAAATCCTTGACTGTTACCTTGTAAGGATCAGTAATACAAATATTTTTCCGCTTTACAATCGGCACTAGCTACTGTATCAAATGATTCATGAACTAAATCATACACAACACACTACACAACACTATACATGTACTCAACACTTGGAAGAGGAAACGCCCACACCCTCAGGAAGAGGAAAAGTTGTGTGTAAGATTTCTTTTTTCTGTAAAAAAGATTTTGTATATAAATTCTGTTCTGTAAAATCAATCTTTTGATTTTAAGAATTCAACAGCTCTGGCATAATATGCTTTATACCTTTTTAGTGATAAAGAAGGTATGTTTTTATGACATGAAGTTTGTTTAATTTGCGCTTGTGAGTTATGAGTAGAAGTCATCCTCTGTAATGAGTTCTTCAGTAGGAAATACCTGTCATGACTTTCTGATAGCTTCATTTGTGAATCAGTTTATAAAGTCAGTTATAAGTCAGATGATGTTTCCAGGCAGCCCTGGTCTCTGTCAGGGGTTTCTGTCTCTCTGTCAGCAGCACATACTGTACTGTACAGCGCTGTTATCTTACCTAAGGGATAAGACGAAAAGATAAAGTCGAATCTATTTCAACAGATGAATGCATCATCATATTGACCTGCAGCTTCTGTGCTATCAAATGCTGCTGCTGCTAAGTGCCACACTTGTAAAAGTAAACACGATAAGTGTAAAACGTATGGGCAAGATTTATGGTATGGAACCGGTGTATGGTTGAGGAGATAAGGGTAATTGAGCACTGTACACACACACAAACACACACACACACACAGACACAGTATCTGTGGTTTAGTTACATAGCACATGTTCATATGAATACACACACTCCTTAAAACTGGTTTCCCATTGAAACATTTCATCAAGGCTAAAACTTTCAGGAAGCCGAGCATATTTTAACGCAGGCAGCAAATCCTGCAAAACAGTCAGCCATTTTGTATCTTTTAAACATACATTTAAAGTCATCCACGGAAGCCCTGCAGAGATTGGAGCATAACAGACCTGTTTAATTCCTGGCAGAGAGTGAGCCTTTGAATTCAGCATATGTAGACAATCTGATCCAAGGTATTGTAACTGGCACACGTTATTATTATCTTTCCAAATTAATTGCCATCAATCTTTGTACTTGGATGAGGCAACAAATGATAATTGTCAGGAAATGGATTTATGATTGTTTGAGTATTGCATGAGAATGGGGGGGAAATCAGCTGATGGACATATTTTGTTTCCTCATGACTGCCGAGTGTTCATATGCAAATGAAACTGGAGATTATGGCGCACATCGGATGTGTGGGAACGAGTCAGTGCTTCCTTGCTTTTCATAATATGAACTCCACTTCCTGTCTTTTCTTTTAACACTGCTGTTTGGAAGGAACTGACGTCGCACTGATGTGCACACGGAGTGATTTATACAGTGCATGTAGTCAGAATCTGGTCAACACTGTTGAAGGATTTTTCTCTCATGTTTTGAGAGAAGTGTCACCACTAATCACTGCAAAGTTCTTCTGAATGATCACAGTTTTTGGTGTATCCTCATTTGGGATGATCTCGCCCCCATTCCGAAGGTTTTAGACTGACTGAATGTTTCGATAAGGATGAAAAAATAAGATAAAAATAATAATGCTAATGATCTGGCCTTCACGCTTATCAGTACCTCAACCCACTTGACCACCTATGGTCAAGGAATTTGGAGTGAATCACTCTTCATGACCATCATCACCAAAGCATCCGCTGAGGAAATATCTTTTGGACGTGCTGTGGTTATCCCTCTAGTACTCTTTAGAATCTGTGCCTAGGTTATTGAAAGCTGGTCATGTGCCAACAGCTTGCTAAAACACTTTGTGACAGGTTGTTTTTCCGCACAGCCTACCACTATAATATTTTATGCCTTAAAATGTTTGCCCATAAAACTAGATTCTTACTGGCTTCGTGATTTTAAGCCTCATTGCCAAATGACATTAAGTCTAAAGCACTCACCTGAGTTTGGTATAACTTAAATCACTTGTCCTAAATATCAGAACTGCTAATAGAATAGAATAGAATCTTTGAAAGTTTGATCATTTACTTTCTTAGTAAACTGCGTGAGTCTCAGGGTAGTCCTCAGTAATTTAGATTCACCCAGGCTCTCCAGTGGGTTTTATCACTAAGCCTGTTCTTTTTGCAGATTATCAGAATCCTTTAGGTTTAGATTAGATTCTGAAACTTTCTGTAACCAGGGTTCCCTTTAATTGTAAAATAAATTACATGGACCACATACACATAATTGAAATTTGCACAGAACACAATTGTTCCAAGTCAGCATTATTTAGCATTTAGCATTAAGTCATGCTTGTTTTAAAACAATTAACATTTGAATTACAGTATACCCATCAGATTTAAAACACTGGTTATTGCATCAAAACATTTTAGTGCATATCATACTGTGTATGATCGTGTGTGACAAATAAAATTTGACTTTGAATTTATAGCTAAAAATATACTACCTTAATGCACGTATTATGCCCCAGTCTGCTCCCTCCATTTATCTAGCACTGCTCCAATTAACCAACATGTTTAAGGGTATAAGGATGATGTGCATCGAGGCCCTTCTCTGAACAGACACTCAGGTGATGGAATTAACTTCTCCTGGATCTCCAAGCAAATGAGCCACTGGATGTCTGCAAACAAAGACTAAACATCTGCTTCTGCAACAAGCATTTGTGCTGTAATACTAATAATTGTGCTTGTAATGTAATACTTAACACTCCACCAGACTGAACATATTATCAGTTCCTGACCTAGTGAACTAGCATGGATAAGGGTGCTAAATACTAATAATATAAATGTATAGTAAAATAAGCCTATCACTACACTATTGAATATTGCCCATAAAATGTCCTCTTCTAATTGCTGTGTATATATTAAGGAGTAATTTAAAGGGTATTGTTTATTTGAAGTTAAATGGAGTGAATAAAGCCTCATAAAACATACTCAGTGGACATCCATACAGCCAGGACATTGACATGGTTGATCGAAATTTGATACTTTTTAATCTAGATAGATAGATAGACAGATAGGAAGAGAACGATACATTTTTTTTCTACACTTATCAGCAAGAAGCACACTTATCAACAAGGACATTGTAAATGAGAAAAATGGACACACATATAAGCATAAATTACTCACTGATCATTTGGAAATGCAAATAATGCCCTTTGCTCCCTAATCAACACATTTGTTCTTCTTGCGCAGGCAGTTAGATTAGGCAGTTCAGATGCCTTAACAAGAGAAACATTAACAAGAGAAGAACTGATGATGAATGTCCCCATTTTATGACAGGATTTTATGCCAAGAGACAGGCAGTATGATGATTTCTGTCTAATTAAGGTCAAGTTTTCTCTCACCTTTGTAAGTCTAAGAGTGAAGTGTCAGATTATTAGTTTGCTCTCTAGCTTCTGTGAAAAGCTCTGAAGCAAGAAGTCGACACGTTTTGTCACTTTACTGATCAGGATATTTCTTAACTTAGTTAACTATTAACAGCATACAGTTTAGTCATTATTAAAGGGGACCTATTATGCAAAATTCACTTTTTATCGTCATGTTTAGATATTCAGCTGGGACTCATGTAGTGTGCATGTACAAACAGAAATCATAAGAGAAAAACTTCCTTTTTCCATTTTTGTATTTCCCAATAAAATTTTCTCCCTTATTTTGACCTCAGATAAGAAAATACCCTCCCCTGGCTTTTTGCTCAGATCTGCTGTTCTCTGGGGGTGTGGCTCAGCAGTAGCTCAGTTACATAGGCATTTGAGATATGAAAAATTTACAATCTCAGAGGTATTTGGAGCTGGAGCATCAACAGCCCGGCTTAGAGACAAGCTATATTTCATTGTTATAATTATTTTGTTTTTTACATAAATATGTGAGTAAAAAACATTGTTTTTTACTCACATATTTATGTTAATGCCTAAGCTGTCAGTTTAATGCCTCACTTTTCAAGATTTTATAAAAAGTAATAATTATGCATAAGGCTGATTATCAGGCTGATCATGCTCCAGTGATCATAAACATGTCACACAGCCAGGCAAATGATGTACTAGGTGTAGAGGTCAATCTAAACAGTGAAAATTTTTAGGCTGCTCATGTGCTGAGAAACTAAACAAGTCTAGAATATCACGCTTGGTTTATTTTCAGTTACACAGAACTTTCCACACAGTTCTAATTATCTGACATCATGTTACAGGTAGACTCCAGTCTTTTAAATGAAAGCTTATATCTGCAGCTGGATTTGCCAATAAGATAGTACTTAAGTGCATATAACTTTATTTAATGTATGTATTTTTTTATATGACTACTCTGTGCTATCCATACTGAGGAACTATAGAACAGAAGCTGTCTTAAAATACATTTGGCACATGTATTGTGCATTAAATACACTGATCAGTTACATTTTAAAAACACATCAATGTTTAAGTATGTATAGACATCACAGTAAATCTTGTGTTGACAGTCAATTTGTCCCTAATGAGCAAGCGGAGGGTCAGTGGCAAGGAAAATCTCCCTTAGACGACATGAGAAGGAATCCTTGAGAGGAACACCCTAAAGGAAACCTACAGTATTGTCATTGTGCTAAGTTTCCCCTCGATGTGAATAACTATGCAAATGTGTGTGGTGCTGTATGATCGAGTAATGGCTGCCTCAAATGATTGTTGTGTATTATCAACTAAATATATCATATTGCCAACAGTTCATGGACAACTAACCATCACCCCAAAATGTGTTTATTGAACATCCCAATCCAAATTTAGTCCCCTGTTTGCTGTTATAATAACCTTCATTCTTTTGGGAAAGTTTTCCACTATTTTAAAGCATGGGTTTTGATCAGTTACTGTAGCTACAAGTGCCATAGTGAGGTCAGGCAATCGAATGATATCGAATGAGGAAGTCTGGTGTGTGGCTCACATTCAATTTACAGTTCACATTCTTCCAAACTTCGCATTTGAGCATTGTATGCTCGAATTCTAGGATTGCGCCAATTAGTCTGAGTAAATGGCTTTTTCGAATATAAAATGCTAAACCATACAAAGATATTCAAATGCATGCTTCCACCTTAGTGGTGGCAGGTTTGATTTGAACTAAACATTAAAACTGAGCCTTTTTACAGATTTAAGAAAAATAATCAATGATAAATGATCATTTTGGTCTTTAAAACAAACAGCCATTCTATTAAAAACATTAACATTAAAACTACCTACGTTTTGTGTTTCTCTTGTACAAGCGGTGCAGCTCTGGGTGCTCGATCAGATTGGGATCTGGGGAGTGTGTGTGTGTGTGTGTGTGCGTGTTCTGGTGCACCAGCATTGACTTATTTCAGTGATTTGTGCTGCACTGGCTGTTCTGTGGGATTGGACCGGACTGGATTTTATTTATTTTTTACCCCGGAAGCATGGGTGAGCCTTGCCAGCAGTTTAGTGGCATTTAATTGATGATCAGTGCTCATATGTTAATGATATGTAGTGTTAATGTTATGGCTGATGTGTATAATGTCCAGTTTTAGGCTTTAATTAATGTTTTGCTCAAGATTTTTTATTCTATATAGCATTTCTTTTTTTTATTTTTACATTTACTTCAGTCATTAGATTTAGAGTAAATATATCCTTTTCACTTTCAGTATGTAGAATGAAAATCCTTTCAGTTTGTTGTATGTTGTTACAGTTGCATTGATTCTAATGTGAATGCCACTAAATGAGTAATTTATGACATTGCTGAGCTGCTCCCTGGCCCATCTGACAATGCAGCTGGCATACTAGCTGACCTGAGGGCATCTCGCTTAAAGCTTTGATTAAGTTGCTGTGTGCTGATTACACCATGAGCTCCAGAACACACGAGGGGTGAAAGGTTTATCTGTCATCACACACCACACATACTGTACATGACTGTATCTGCCCTTAAAGAAGAGTGTTCTTCCCATTACATCTTCCATCCTCACGATCACAGTGAGGCAGTGAGAAAAAGGAATGTGGAAGAAATTACTCTGTGTAAGTAAACCATACAGTGTTATAAATGGAAAAGAAACATGTTACTAAATCAGAGGGTTTATTTATTCTTATAATATAATGTTCCTGAGCTGCTGTTAGTTCCCCTAATAATCATGTAATAGTGATTTACATTCAGTGCAGTGTCAGGGGGTCAGGCAAAATCAGGACTGTCTAAATTGAACTTGTACTGTACTTTATACACAATGACATCTCTGCCCAGATTCATGAAAAAAGTTCAGCTACATATTGTCTAACAAGAGCTACAACTAATTAGAAGCAAAAAGTGTAAAGAGTCTGTGAGTGAAATAGTCATAGTAATTTAGGTAAGAGGAAAATGTATTCTTTTTTTTTGGCCAAAAAGGTAGGATATTTATTTGTTGTCTGATTTGGTGGGAATGAAAGATAATCAGCCTTATTTTTGTTATGGAGCTAGCAGTTGCTTAGCTAGGAAACCCTTAAAAGCATTGCATTGAAAAACTAAGAAAAATATTATAGCATGTTTTTGTATTATAACATGTACATCACAGGTTGAGATGATCAGATCAGATGAGAGTCTATCACCCAGGGAGTTTCTCACCCTCATTTACTGCAATGCTAACACTATCTGACAGGCCGGATAACAAATTACAGTGATTAGATTAAAAATATTTCATCTGATTGGCCAGCTCTTGATGATGTTCACCTCTCATTTCCATAAGTCTGAGAAGTTTATGCAAACTCATTTTGCACCACTCTCAGGCTTCGCCTACGTGAGCCACATCCCAAACTGCATACAAGCATACTAAGTACTGTAGTATATGGTCAGTGTTGTTACTATTTAGGCGCATGGCTATATTTTGAACACAGCCTTGAAGTTTCTCTAAAAGTAGTCATTATGCATCAAGAACATCGAAAACATGGAGAACAGCATGACTCATGATACACCGTTTTTTTTAAAGTAGCTTTGAGTGCGTTTTTCTACCGAAATGTTATATCCAGTAGTTTTAAAATTTTAATTGACTTTTCATCTTGACTTGTAAAAAGTTACTCAAAGAGGTTAAAAATATGGAGTATTGCAGTATATTTTCCCAAGATTTATCAAGCTCTGAGTGCAGCATGGTGATGAAGGCAGAGCAGAGACTTGGCTTCCTGATTTCTTTCTTCGAGGTCAAATTTTTCATTATTTTTATTTGTGTGTCAGCAGACTTATCCTGTATCCTCATTATCTCTAAAAGATGTTGCTTTTCATGCCTGTATTTCTGGCCAGTGCTTACGTCAATGTTTCCGTTTGTGGCAGAATTCTTTTATCAGGTCAATTTATCAAATCCAGCCATTCATATGGTCCGTACGTACATGTGCAGACAAGCTAAGCAGTTTGCTTGGAGTTTATATAGGAATAATAGAACATGGTGCTCAGCCGGTTCATCATTGGACCATGAAATGTCAATCAGGTCATTAGAACTGTTTCTAATCAGACATTAGTGAGTGCCATGCTGTTGATTGCTGTCAAATAAGCCCTTATCATTTCTGTGTTGCCACAGCAACGGCATGGCAAAGAGAGTTGCTCTCATCAGCTTCCTGTCATTGGTCATGCTCATGAGCGTCCTGGGGAACCTACTGGTCATGGTGGCCGTCTGCAAGGACCGGCAACTCAGGTCAGAGTCCCTCCTCTTATAACGTTCTCCTTTTTGCACATTGTCATTCAATCTGTTAATCTTATGGAAACCTTCACCTTTTTTATTTATATACCTTTCTTCCTCTACTGCATATGAATAGAAATTATTGATATGAAGAGAATCTAATTAGGTCTAATTTGGTTCAGGAGATAATGTAGGGTTTAGAGTCCTAATAATTTAAATGACAGAAAGAGTTAAAAGTTGAAGAAGAGCATGCATATTGAATGTTAGACAAGGTGAACTATTGCTTAAGGTCACACTTAATTCTTAACCACAGTCTCCGATTGCAGTATGATTTGTAGCACAGGATTTAGTAGCAGTACAATGTGTGTATCCTGAAGGTGTAACAATAAAACAAAGTGAAATTTAATTGCAAATATATTAGCAAATAAGAAATTATAGACCATAAACTAACATCCTTGTCAGCAGCCAGGATAACATGCATAGTATATTTACAGTATAACCCACAAATTAGAACGCATGCAGGTTGATGCTGTGAAGTTGGTGTTTTCATAGTATACCGTATATGAAAACACTGGATCACACAAAACCAGTGAGTTTGTCGGTTTTAAAAACTTCCTTTTCTTATGAACAAATAAAAATAATAAATTTTCAACAGGACCTCATGCTTACTTGATGTGAAATGGAATATAACCCAATGACACATTCATAACTTCATTCTTTTCTTGAAAAATTAATGAAATAAACCCTTCAACAGCTTCTTTTTTCCATTAATAATGGATGAAACAGAAACAACAGAAAATCACTCAAATTTACATAGCAAGTGTGAGTGCACTTGCTAAACTGCTTACTCTGTACAATCCTGGTGGATGGGATACACCCTGGACGGGGTGCCAAGCCATTGCTGGGCACAAGATCACACACTGACTCACACTCAGCCTACTGTGCATATCTTTGGACTCTGGGAGGAAACGCGAGAACCTGGAGAACACCCACCGAGCATGGGGAGAACATGCAAACTCCACGCACACAGACCCTGGAGGTGCAAGACCACAGTTCTAACCAATATGCCACTGCCCCACCCTGCTCAAGCCCTGATTTCTTAAAGATTCATGATAAGCAAGTAATTAATTTATTAGTGAATTTTTAAATAAGGAGCTGACTCGTTTCTAACCTAGTTAAGTTTTCTACAATTGCAAAGATATGAGTCTGTACAGTATGCTGCCTGTGATATCAGGGAGTGTGTGTGTGTGTGAGTCGAG
>JAOVVB010000037.1:15407622-15424079 GCA_028570985.1 Heterobranchus longifilis
AATTGATGTGCCACGCGAGAAGATGGCCTCTCCAGCTCCCTTGGGCTGGACGGCCATCTAAGACCGCACCCCAGCCCATGAGGGAGGCGTCTGTCGTTAGCGTCTCGTGACGACAAAAATGCACCTAGAGGTTCGGCGTAATTCTAAAAACGCCCTATCATCCACAGTGCCGCCAATGCTCAGATCTTTCAGCCTGGTACGCTTGCAAGACCACCAGCCTGACCTGCTGCCTGAAAGGCTTTTCCCAACAAGGCAGATGAGATGGCTTGGAGGGAAGTGTTGGCTTTTTCAGGGAAGATGATGTCCCAGGAGAGAGAGAGCCCGCAAGCGTCTCTTCTATCTGAGGCATCATCGTATAACCCCGTGCTTCCGCATCAACGATATTCGAATAAATCGAAGTTGATGGCACGAAAACACGGGATGAATAAGGTTTGCTCCAAGAGCGAGTTAACTCGCTGTGGAGGTCACTAACGAAAATTCCCGATCCGGTGAGAGCGCGAGAGAAAGGAGGGGAGACTCCGTCTCGTGCGCCTCTTCCAGATCCGCACGTGAACCCCAGGAATGCGCCGCGGCTCGTGGTTTCTCTTTAAAGAAAGCGAGCCGCGCGCGAAGCACCTTTATCGGGAGGAGGTCACAGTGCTCACACTCTCCTTGAAGCCCAAGGAGAGCGTGATCTTCGCCCAAACACTTAAAACAAAAAGTCAAACACTCTTTTGTTCTTTGTTCTTTGTTTGCACACACACACGCGAACACAATACGTCCTGAAGACAAAAAGATCTGAGAAATGTTTGCAAAGTAGGAGTTTGTTCACTCCTATTTATAATCTGCAGGTGCACTTCATCAGATGATGTCACCTGACCGAGGTTATATATGACAAGATTTGGCGTGTTTGATACACACATGCTTCACAATGGGCAACACAAAAAGATGTTCCCATAGCGTTTTCACGCAGCATCGAGTGTAGCTTTTGAACAGCAACTGGTTTATTATTGCTCACACTTTTTTGGTCACACATGTTCTAGCAAATGGTTTACTAAAGTGAGCATACACACTAAGGGACTTGAAGGATATGCATCCTCACTGACTGTCCTTCAGACAGTCATTTAAAACCAACTTTCTTATTAAGCATATCATTTCATTTTAGTGTGTGGAAAACACGTGTGAAATTTTTAGCTACAGTTTACTTCCTAATTGACCTGTGGAGCTCAGTTTGTTATCTGCCTTCTTACATGTCTAACAAGAGACATGAGCACAATAGCAAAATATGTTTTAAAGTGTCTTCTGTTCCTTTTCTCACTCCACCTGCCTATCCAAAGACAAAGACTATTGTTAGAATTAGCTAACTAGTGGCACTTGACTGAAATTGACGAGGCTGCTTTAAAGGTTTAAATTGCTGCAGTGGTATTCAGTCCTGCAGTGCTGTCAGTTATAGAATCTCCAATGAGGCAAAAGTCACAAATATGCTACTGTATGTGAGGTAACAATATAATCTGAATAAAATGAACAGAGGGTAGGTTTAAATGTTTTTGATCATTTCCCAAGTCTCAGTCAGTCAGTAAAGGAAATCAAAAACCAATTTGAATACTCCTAAATTATTTTCACTATCTCTCACTATCTACCCCAGCACATCTTTAGTTATTTGTTTACACAACATTCCTAATTTCTTCTCTTTCTGAAATTAAAAAATTAGAACCTTGAGAAGTTCAAATTAGTAAGTAAAGAAGTATAAAGTATTTAATATTTTTTGAAAAACTAAGCTACCTTAGAATGAATACTTGTATGAAGTTATATTTTGCATTTAGTCCCTAGTCGTGAAATATAATGTTTAATTCCAATCTCAGCACCGTATATCAGGCATGTACAAGGTAGGTTCAAGACAAATCAGTACATTTGATTGTGCAGAACAACAGAACACAGTTACAAGAGTAAAAACTTCGTTTTTGTCTCTATATAATCCCCAGCTGCACTAATGCACGTATCCCAGCATTTCACTAGTGCTTGGGTACCATCAAGGTATAAAGTTTTATTAGAACACCAGAGCCATGTTTGACTGCCTACTTCTTGTCAGAAACGCTGGCCTCTTAGGAACTCCTTTATTGGGCCATGCATAATGGAAATGGCGAGGTGAGGACTGTACGGGGGATGCGGCAGTAACTCCCAGCCGAGTTCCTGTAATGTGCAAGTGGTGTTCATGAATGATTGTGTGTAAATTTCCCACAGACAGATGCATCTTTTCTGTAAGATGGTGACATGGACACGGACATACAGCCTTCTTTAAAAACGTTTGCACCATTAAATTGTTTTGCTGCAGATCTCCATACTGTACATAGTACCATATTGTGCTTGAATTCTTCTTTGAATGTCAATCACCTTCATTCACACAAAATTTCATCTCAAGTCCTGGTTTGACTTGAACACCCTCATATATCAATTGAAAATGAATTCCATTTTTTAATAGTTCAGCGTATTTTTAATAGATTACATTATAGTTACAATGTACAAACTGCTATAGACTGCTAGACATGGGTTTATTTAATGTGTTTGGGTCCACAAGCACATAGGCTGCTGCTGGCCAAAGCACACAAACACAATAAAAGCTTTCACACTCACACACACAAAAAAAATAATGACAGAACAGTTTTGCTTATTCATGGGAGATGTCATCACTGTTGGAAGCAAAAATATTTCGAACAGTCCATGTCTTAGATTTGTAGTCATTAATATACTATATACCCGGTGACAGCTTTCCCGAACTACCTTTCCTTCTTCTGTCAAACTGTTATTTTATTTTTCAATATTGACTATAATTTTCTACCAACCACAAGGTTTAAATTACTGCAAGTCTGTTAAAGCTTCATTAGGCAGTATAAACCACTGATGGCCTTGCTGGAAAAGATTTTCTAGCAGGTTTCTAGCAGTTGTGTCAGTACAGATTTATTATTTTAAGTATGATGGTAGGTGATGAAAACAAATGAGTCAATATTTTGTAATTGTTTTGTTTACTAGGTAAAACCCACATGTTCTATGACCACAATAAAGAAATGTATTCACCCAGGCGTGTATTTCAGACAACACAGTTTCCTTTCTGGGACATATGTTGTGCCCCTGGCATTCTCAATAATTCCCATAGACTTCATAAAAAGCCTTTCATTGAGCTGCCTCAGTATTTCTGCTTTAGTGAGGTGTGGGAGGAACTGGATGAACATTAGCAATTTGGAAACCTGGTGCACTTAAAGCATAAAAACTTGCTTGAAATAACTGCACTTATAAATGGTAGCAATCACCAGTCTAATGTAGTTGTCTCCTGTTTTTGATGCTTCACAGTGTCCTAAAGACAGCTGAACAGGTGAGGCGAGACTTTCTTAAGAGTTTTATTTTTAGAAGTACTATAAAGCAAGCATACATGCATTAGAGTCCTCTGCCTATGTTCTAGTTACAACTCTATAGCCCACTGGAATAGTCATTACTGCTCACTTCACTCCCATGGCTCTGACGTATGCTTTTCATTTGACTGCAGGACTCACTCGCCACAGTGAGCTCTTGTTCTTTGCCAAGCAAGCTTAGTGCTGAGTTATTTATGCAGCCATTTATGATAGCACTTCCAGCCTTTACTCAGGTAGCCACAGGAAAGCTCAAATGCACAGCCAATTGCTCTTACATGAAAATTGACTAGACTAGTTCTGTGAAAAACTAATCACAGATCTGTTACATTTAATTATTTACATATGGTGCTCATTTAGGCAGTGATCCTGCAGTTAATCTGTGTAGCTGTTTTTAGTCGATCCTGGAATACTAAGAGCATTAGCAGGCCTTTATTACCAGCACTGCTATGTTTGAGCTTAGTCTGATACCTGCTACTTGTACCACAATTATAATAACATAAACCATGTGGCCCTCTGACATCTGTCCTCTAGCAGTTCTGCATTTGCCATGAGACATTCAGCAGGTTTCCAGTAACACAATGCAGTCCATGGTGTGCTGGTACAGTACACGCAGAGAAACTACTGTGTGGGTCGTGTTTAACACTTGCCCCTGTTGCACTCACTTAAACTGCCAACCACACACATTTGTCACGATGGAATTTTTTGGAGACGAGTTAGAAAATAGAAAAAGGAGTCTAAAAACAAAACCAGTGGCGAGTGCGAGTGGTTAGCAGAGTGGCACAAGAAATGTACTGTATACTCGGCCCATAACTCAGAGGTTCATGGATTGAAACCATCCTCTGCTAGGATCAGCATGTTAGAAGGAGTGGTGGCTTAAACGATTAAGACTCAGGGGTTTGGTCCCCAGCTCTGCCAAGCTGCCAACATTGAGCCGCTGTTATCCCTACCTGCTCGAGGGGCGCTATGTGAAGTTTGCCGCTTTGTACTGCAGGGAAAGTTTTGACTGACATTATATTACGATGTCTTCAGCCATCTGGGTAGACAAGTAGTAGAAGTGCTATTGATGGCATCTTCAGTTTGCTGCAATTAATGGAGAAGTGCAGAGAACAGCAGTGTGATTTGCATATGATATTCATTGACTTCACCAAAGCCTTTGATTTTCGGAATCATGATCTACTCTTTAAAGTACTTCTAAACATGGGCTGTTGTGCTAAATTTATCCATATCGTTAAGAAGCTGAATTCTGATAAACAAGCCAATAATTCACTTGGTGAATTATCAAAACCAAGTGACCAAAAAAATGGTCTCAAACAAGCATGTAAACTTGCTTCAAATGTTGATAACATTTATGCAGCTATACTTCTCCTTTCTGCCCTCAAAGGTTCAAACACTCATTTATCATTAAGGTCTACTTCAGATGTGATGGTGACATCTTTGACTTAAATGCTCTTAGTGCGCAAGGTCTTCACAATGAATCCCAATGATGATGACAATATTATTATGTTCTCCAACAACCTAACTGGTGTTCATCATCTATTAATTGTTTATGATAGAGTATCACAGAAAATGAGCCTTTGAATTAACATCAAAAAAGCAGAATCCATGAGTATTGCTAGTCCAGCAGACTTTTACATCAATAGCTAAAAAGAGTTTTAAATATCAAATGTAATACCAATGATAAAGCCAATGATGAAGTTCTGAAACTAGCTATTATGAAACATATAGCGAATATCCTCATTTGTGACTAACTGAGATGGATGAGACATTTCAGATACCAGAGACCTGTCATGTTTAAAGCTCTTCTGTATGGCTTATAAACTTATGATATTCATCACAGCAGTCGTTCTCGTGTGATGTTGCTTAAATATATCCACTGTTACCGTAAAAACCCAGTTTCAAGTTATTTGTGAAGAGACTGCATTTTAAGTGTTCTGATTCTGCATGAAGGTAGAAGTGAATTAGTCAGTCAAGAAAGTCTCTCATATGGTTGAAGAACTTTGGATAATGAATCATTTAGATATTTAAGGCTCTCACTTATTTGTTTTCTCTTTAAGTCTAAGCTAGGTGGACCAGTGATACAGTCTCAACAACTTCAACTTGCTCATCATTACGTAGCCTCAGAGCAGCAAAACATAGGTAACTGAAGATTTACACAGTACAGCAGTGGATAGATCATCAATTTATTATCTAGCCCTCTGGGAAAGTGAAAGCTCTAATATGCTACCCAGTTCTATGATTATATACTTGCCAAATAACTAGAGTAAAAATGGCAAATAATATAATTTAACTGAAACACATGCCAAGCAAATAAGGTGCATTAATGCAGACTGTGGAAAATAAGTGAGCGCTTAAATCTGTTATAGGGACGACTTCATGCAGCTAGAGTGTGTATCTTCCCCGATAACGTCTCTTTTGATGAGGCATTTTGTGTGTGCCCTCTGCAAAATGTCTTAGGCTAACATTTCAGCTATAAGCTTGGGTCTCTCATGGCATGGAAATATGTGCCTTGCTACTGTTTATATTTCTGCGTGAGGAAGTGACAGAGACGGTCATTAGAGCTGTATGACAAACTGTACTTTCTTATTTGTGATTACGGAAAGATTATCTAACTTCCAGGCAAGCTAATTATATTGCTAGTAAGATTTGTTCCTACCAACAGCCAGACCATTTCCTTGGTTCTTGTACACTGTGCAGCAGGTGGTGGGATAATTAAGTATTTAGTTTGGCAAGATGGGAAAACTTTATGCTAATACTCGCATACAAATATCTTAAGTCAAAAAAGTTGATAAAGTTTCCCCTATTTGCATATGACTTTTCCTGCAAAGACGTTTTACTGGCTGTCATAAGAAAAAAGGAGCAGCTATTTTTTTGGGCTGTGTGCCATCTCTGATACTGTGATAACTCTGGTCTCTGTGGTATTTTTACTGCCGGTCGTACGAATAGAACAACCCATCACAGACATCTGTGCTATTATATCAGCAGTATTCCTCCACTCGCACACAGTCATCTCCCTTTGTTCCTGCAAAATAGGAGTGCTATACATTCATCAACAACTTCCTCCACACCAGACTTACTTTTCTCACATTCACGTGGACATTTTTTTTTAAAGCTAGTGTCATAGAATGGATCGCATCAAAACTTGACTAGAGCCCATCATTATTCTCTCTTGCGGTATTCACCATTTCGGAAATTTGACAGCTTTGAGAGCGTGACTTGATACGCAGTGTTAACATCTCTCTAAAAAAGTAAATCATTTCAAAATGAGTTTTCTAAACAAACTTATTATTACACAGGATTCATTCATTCTGTTATAGAAATATTTGAAATAATTTATCTAGCTTGGTTATTATGAAATTCTGAATGTCATACAAAAAGTTAAAACCCCTTTGGGGTCTGGTGCTAGAAGGTAATTCGGAGGTGGCTACTTGAAATCTACCCTGACCAGGGGTTAAAGTGTGTCAAAATTAGGTTTTGACCATGCACAGCATCAGACAAGAGTGTGTGACTGTTTTCCTCCGTTTTACCCAAGCTCTGTGCTCACATAATTTCTCGCTCACCAGCAGAGAGATGCAAGTGCTGTTGAAAGCTCTAGCAAAAATGAATATATGTGCATGTCTGTTTGATTTGCTTGCACAGCTCTTCTAAATCCTTGTGGGTGTATCTCATTTGCACCCGCTGATTTTGCCATTATTCTAGAGTCATAGGTTGATGCTAATGTTAAGCAAACGATTAAAATGCTCGTGTTGCAGCCTGGTTGCAACCTGGCTTTGCTTCAGGGTAATACTACTGGGATTCTTGCTCAAGAACATAATATCACCCCATGGCCCCTCCTTTACTGTTCTCTTATCCAGCCTCGTGCATGGCAGGCTGTGGTGCACTTTGTGTTTTGATGCCTTTCTATCATTGCCAGCATTGACTTTTTTCCGTGATTTGTGCTGGATTGACTGGGATCAGACCAGACAGGCTGGCCTTTGGTACCTGCGGGCATAGGGGAGCATTGGGTGCCCATGACCTTGTCCCCAGTTTACTGGTGTATAGTTGGTAATTAATCGTGTTCAGTTCACCTGGCAGTGTGTTATGGCTGATCAGTGTATTTGTATAACTGTTAATATGTAAAAGTAAGTTTTCTGTAAGATATTTGGCACAAATGGCAGTTGTGTGCATTTATTTTATAACCATGAAGAGAGGAATAAAGAGAGAATAGCAATGGGATGATTGTTTATAGCAGCTCTGTTGTAAGTAATATAAGTGTAAGTGAACAGGAAATTACTTGTCTTGTGGATGTTCTACAATATTAACTGTAACTATCAGTGCCTAAAAATATGTGATTTTATTTAATAAATTACAAAATGCAATAATTGGGAATAGAGCAATAAAGCACTCCAGGATGTGCTGGGATAGAAATGATATTTTGTAAGCATCACAGCACTCCACCAGATATTTACCTATAACAGCACAATCTGTTATATTTTAATCCTCAGTAATGTGTTCATTATTTAACTAAATCTAACAAAATGTAACTAAATTTCAAGTGTTTAATGTGTTAGATAAGATTAAAATGCTAGTGAACCTTATTGTAAAAGGTTGCCATAATCTTATTAGTATTAAATTTGTGTTTTTATATATGCAACTTTTGTTGCATAAAACTTTCGTTGCAGGTACTATGCCATCTGTTGTCAGCCTCTGGTCTACAGGAACAAGATGACACCACTGAGAGTTGCTCTTATGATAGGAGGATGCTGGACTATTCCAACAGTTATATCCTTCTTACCAATTATGCAAGGCTGGAACAGTATTGGAATAAATCATTTGGTGAGTCATGTCCGTGGGCTGTCATGGCTAGTCCAGTGTTTAAAAAGTGTACTTGGCTGTGGAATGTTTAAAGATCATTTTTCTTCTTTTGCACTCATCACAACAAATATGTAAATAAACTTGCTTCAGTTTAAATGTTTAGGCATTCAGTGAAATAATCAGCTCCGTCAGTATACATGTAAATGAGGTATTTTTTATTAGAGCGTTTCAGATATTTTGTATGGCTCTTTACAGGTTCTTACTAGATTTTGTACCCCAATTTGTACTCTAGTGAATATTATATACTCAAGATGCTTAACAAAGCGAGAGCGAGCCTCTTCTCCTGTTGTCTCACTATTCAGGAAATACGAGAAGGAAGAGCTTAATTACTAACTCCCACTCACCAGGATGATGTAATAGAAATTAAATGTCACATCACCTTATTAGACCCCATAATCCATCTATAAACATACATTAAATGTTCCTGGATGAAGATTGATTTGCTGTAATGAAAGTCAGCCAGACAGAGGAACTGCTGTTTAAATGGCATCCTGAGTATGTTTTTCCCTCACACCATAAATAATTCTGCTTAGATGGCTTTTAATAAATGGGGTTTCATAAACTGGGGCATTATTTTATGTAAAATTAATCATTAATTTAGTACAAACTGTAACTGCCTGCATAGTATACAATTGCTTTGCATTTCGGACACTACAAATAATTATCATAAGCATTAGAAGGGTAAAGAGGAGAGTGCTTGATTTTATATTTGCCAGCCTTTTAATGTTCCGCCTATAAAGTATTCACAATATATGAGAATTATCCTAATGACTGTTTATTTTGGACAGTAATTTAGTTGCGCACTTTAAAGTTGGAACATCATAAATGCTGTCACATCCATTGACTGAGCTTCTTGAAGGAACAGATTAGTACTTGTAGCTCATATATCACTGAAGGCTTGGGTCACATTCCAATGAAGTCAGAATTTTTTTTTCGCTCTGGTAAAAATTGATAGTGTAGAAAATAAATAGATATACAGTATCTGTCCAAACTATTTAGGCAGGTGTGAAAAAAATGCTAAAAAGTAGCTGAAATTTTTAAAAGTAAGAATGCTTTTAAAAATATAAGTGTTAATAGTTAATTTTTATCAATAAAAAAAGGAAAAAATTACAGGTACACTTGTAAACAGTTGTTGAAGGAATTCACGGGTAAGTTGTTCCAAACATCTTGGATAACTAACCACACATTTGCTCGAATGCTTCTGTCTCTTCATGTAATCCCAGACAGACTTAATGATGTTGAGATCAGGGCTCTGTGGGGGCCAGACCATCACTTACAGTACACCTTTTTCTACTATACACTGGAGATAGTTTTTAATGACATTGGCTATATTTTTGGAGTTATTGTCCTGCTGCAGAATAAATTTGGGGCCAAGCAAACACCTCCCTGATGGTATTTCATGACGAATAAATATCTGCCTGTATTTATCAGCATTGAGGACACCATTATTCCAACTGCATTTGCAGAAATGCAGTCCCAAATTTGTAAGGAACCTCCACCATGCTTCCCTGTTTCCTACAGACACTCATTATTGTATCGCTCTCCAGCCCTTCCAGCCCAAACTGCCTCCTGTCCTCATTAGTCCAGAGTAACTGCTGCCATTTTTTCTGCACTACAGTTCCCATGTTTTCTTGCATAGTCGAGTCGCTTATCCTTCTTTCCATGTTGTAGGTATAGCTTTTGAGCTTCCTACCAGACTTGTCAGAACAGTAGAGGGGTGTAGCTGGGTACCACTGGTTTTCAACAATTCTTTGCTGATGGCACTGCTGGACATCTGATGTCGAAGAGATGCAAGCATGATGTGTCTTTCATCTGCTGCATTAATTTCCTTGGTCAACCACTGAGCCACGGTCCTTAACAGTGCCATTTTTTTGTGCTCCTTAAAAATATCTTGAACAGCACATTTTGAAACTCTTGTCTGCTTTGACATCATTGCCTGGGAGAGACCTTGCTCAATCAGTATATCAACCTTGTATACTATTGCTGTGCTCAATCTTGCCATAGTATATGACCTGTGACATGGAACTGTATTCCATAGTTTGGCTTTTCCTCACCCAGTTTTAAGCTTCCTACATATAATGGGTTAATTAAACACCTGACCCTGATCCTACAAAATCCCTGACTTTGTTTTATTGTAAGAATTGATGCTGGTTTGAAGCCAAAAGGGTAAGGATTGATTTGATTTAGATTTTTCTTCTGTTTGCTCACTTTGCATCTTGTGAATAAATTCAATTAAAATTTTTAAATAGATGTTTTGGCACGCATTCTTAGTTTACAGCTTCACAGATTGTGAAGTTATTTCTTCACACCTGCCTAAAACTTTTGCACAATAATAATGTTTGAACATCTTTGTATGAACAATAATGTTTGAACAATGTTTTGTATTTTGAACATCTAGTGATTATGAACATCCGGCCCTGTAGGGTTCGCCACATTTTCTGGAGATGAATGAATAATTGTTATGGTGATTTTACTGCTGATGATTCAGTGCTTAATGACCTTTCTTCAACTGATGGTATTAATAATCAGCACATTTAAAGTATGCGTTAAGCTTTTTAAGTGTGCATAATTATAGTTCTGTGTCATGATTGTTTGCCCTGGGATCCGGACTACTTTAGAACACGTCACAAAAGATTTGATTTGGGTTGTGTCCAATTAAAGTTAATTTCAAAAAGATAAAGTGAATCACAAATGATAAAAAATAATATTACTTTATAAGTGTTTTTCAGCAGAGTGTAATTTATGGAAAGACCAAGACTTGGGCCAGCAATAACAACGCTTTGTGCCAAATAGGAGAAATTAGAGATGATTTTATTTATATTTAAGCATAGACGCCTGTTTTCCTTTTTTTATTAATTAGGTTAACTTATTAGAGATTGCTGGTTTTATGTTTAAATGATAAGAAAGATTTTCTTTATTTACCGCAGACAAATTGACAGTTCCCTTAGGCCAAAGACCTGTAGATTGGAATAGCAATGACATTTTCTTTTTGTTTGCTAAATGTATGATTTGGGTACGCATAAATATTCCCCTTCCCCTCGACAGATAAATGAACGGAAGGTCAGTGGCAACTCCACGGAGTGTGTGTTCATGGTGAACAAGCCATATGCACTCACCTGCTCTGTGGTCGCCTTTTACATCCCACTGGGCCTGATGGTGCTCGCCTACCAACGAATCTATGTAACAGCACGTGAGCACGCCCGTCAGATCAGCATGCTGCAAAGGGCAGGTGGAGCAGGCTCCGGCCCTGAGAGTGCTGAACACCAGCGCAACCATCGCATGCGTACTGAGACCAAGGCGGCAAAGACTCTGTGCATCATCATGGGCTGCTTTTGCCTGTGCTGGGCTCCGTTCTTCATCACCAACGTGGTGGACCCTTTCATAAACTACTCAGTGCCCGAGCAGCTGTGGGTAGCATGCCTGTGGCTGGGTTACATCAACTCCATGCTCAACCCTATCCTCTATGCCTTCCTCAACAAGTCCTTCCGCCGTGCCTTCCTCATCATCCTCTGCTGCGGCCACCAGCGATACAGACGGCCCTCCATCCTTGCACCTAGAACACCCTGCACAGCCACACAGATCAACGGTTCCACACACGTGCTCAAGTAAGTGAAATTATTCTAAACCTTCTCTGACTGCCAAGGTATATCTTCTATTATATTTGCTTAATATTGTTTGGGTTGGAATTCTCCTGGGTTTGTGTTGCTCTGAGAAATGAGTAGGTCTTTTTCTTCCTGGTTTTAATTAAACACAGGGGATTATATTTTCAAAGCACGTAGTATTATCTTAATCTCAGAGAATTACTGGAATAATGTCATCTGTGTTGTGGCATTTTGATTACATTTCAAACAACAACAAATAAAAAAATGTGCTTGATATATCAATATACACTAACCAGCCACTTTAATATGAACAGTATAGAGCTCTAAGGTAACCTCTGCATTTCAGGCACAGAATTGTGCAGGTACATGTCACATTAGTATTGGGGAAAAATGTGATCTCAGTAATTCACCAAAACACATCGGTTGTTGCCAGACAAGATGGTTTGAGTAGTCCAGAAACGGCTGTTCTCCCGGGATGTTTCTGTTGACAAAAGTTTTGAGAAAAGCATCTCGGAGTGCACAAATTTTGAACTGTAAGTTTGCTACAACAGCCAGAGCATTAACAACCAAGAACAGGAATTTGCAGCTACAGTGGGCCCAGACTCACCAAAATTGGACATTAAAAAGACCAAGCAATGTCTAGAACGATGGGCAGTGGAGAGCAAATCCTGTATAGTACCTGAGTAGAAGTAGGTCAAAAGTAGGAGTAACCTACTGTAGGTCTAATACCATCAAAGTAAATACAGAACTCCTCTCTACTGTATGTCAAATTGAGTAAAAGTATGAACATACTATAATTAATAAATGTACTAAAGTATGAATCATACTGAGCTTGCATTACTGTAGCTTGTAGTAGCCTTTTTCACAGTAAAAAGTTCTCTCTCTATCTCTCTTTCTTCTTTCTGACTGTAAACGTGCTCCGTTCATTGCTGTCTGCAACCAGCTCCGCTTCTGATTTTAAACTCCTGTAACATTATTAAGAGTGTTACAATGGAAATGCACTGACGGAGTAAAGACTTACCTCACCACTGTGTTCATGACTAGCTCGATCTACAGTACCAGACTGACTAACCTCTAACACAAGGCTGAATCCCAAATCCCTTTCTAACCCCTGAACGAGGGATTCTACACTGCCTCTTTATTTTACGCTATTTTGGGTTTCACCCAGGAACGATTGGGTTGTTTGTTTGTTTGTTTGTGAACAGTCAGTTAGCTGAGACTATTTTAAAGCAGAATTAATGGAGTCACAAAGAGAATCTTACAAGATTTGCAGGACTGTCCACCACCTCCATGGTTTATTCTGCTCACCTTTTGGCTACATACTGTAGTACTGGTAATAATTTAAAACTACTTTCACCCCTGATTACAAGCCATGCTCAAAGTCACTTTTTTTCCCCACAGATTCTAATGTTTGATGTAAAAATTTGTTGAATCTCTTGACCTGTATCTGTGTGATTGTGCTTCTGTCACATGATTGTATGATTGCTCATGAATTTACATTGAAGTGGCTGATGAGTGTATTACATTCCTACTCAGATTGAATATTTTTAGTTCTCATGATTTTTATCGTACTGTTTTTTTTTTGTTTTTGTGAGCCTTACACACATTAGATTCTATAGAACAAGGGTAAACTTACAGTATGGTTATTCTCTTAGGCCACGTATTATAGCACACATTATGGCTTTGGTAAATAATGCCTGCTCTTACTGATTTCCGGAAATAATGGTTTGATTGTCGTTACTAATAGTTTCTTATAGTATATTTTTGTACTAGTAATAATATAATCGGGAAAGTCCATGCTAAGCTATGCAGCATAGGCATTCCCATGGGAAGTTGAAAAAATGAGGTCATCCCCAAACCATCAAGTTACTCTCCCACACTGGTCTTGTTGTTGCCTTTTTCTGTCGCTCTCTGTCCTTCTATGTCATATAAGACCTCTTCAATTTTTCATAACATGAGAGATATGCTCACCCCAGTTCAATAACGCCACTGTATAAGTAATCTAAAACTTTTTCTAAATAGAAAATGCTGTAAACTTGAACCCTAAACTGCAATAGAAGACTGATGAAGGCAGAAATTGCAGACTCTTTTTATCTCTCTTACTCCACGGTTAGGCTTAGGGTATAAGCTCCCTCAGGCTTTGACCAAAAACTAACATACTGTTTTAAATATAAAGTTTAGGCAGCAGGTCTTTTTCAAATAAAACTCCCATGGAAATCTATACATTTGTATGTGAAAATTTGAGGACATCTTTAAAATATGGTTCTTATTTTGCAGTGCATTTATATGCTATTAAATAAATAAATAATAATAATCTATCTGATTATTTGATGCAAGAGGACCGTCATTATTCAACCTGGTTAAATATATAAATATATATAATCACTTTGAGTGATGAATGCTGATGGATTTATTGTTGGACCAAAAGATGATGGTGTTTGTTTTTGAATAATGGTTTCTTTATACAGGGTTTATTGATTATTATTTGTGACATGCAGTCACTATTAGGAAACTGAAGAAAGCTTTACCAGATATAAATAACATGGTGTTATTACTTTGCTGTCAGATTCTGTCTGATTTATTTCATCTATTTTGCCTGGTCTCTGGATTTAGACACTGGACTCAAGATGCGTGTGATAAGTTATTTACTTCTCTTCCACTTCCTAATCATTTCTTAGAATAATAGGATACCAAACATCTAAATACTCAAATATGCATATTTCTCTCATATTTCTCTCATGGTGAAGCTGGAGATGATGAGCTGAGAGTCTAATACTGGAAACAGTTATTTATGTAGTATACTGTAATGCCTAGGGTGAGAGTAGAAATGTGGATGTCTAATGTACGTCATATGTTATAGGGCTTATAAGCCTTTCTCCTCAGAGGGCAGCAACCATGAATGTGGTGCATTAGCACCAGTGTGGCAATTTTTTAAACATCTAATTTGTAGCCATGGGAACACAGCATGAGATTAATGCTAGGGTCATTGTACTTGGACATTGTCTCGCACTATAGGGTTATTACAGACTGCAGAGCAAGTAGCCATAAACTGATTTGTTACAACATGAATTGGTGTTGTACAAAAAGTGCTGAATGCTTTTAAAATGATAATGTCTTTTCCAAAATCAAGAAGGTCAGTATGTTAACAATCAGCAATCAGATGTATTATTCTAGCATGCTGTGATTGTTTCATCAGTGCCAGGCTCAGCTTTTGTTATGTGGTTTAAATTAAAAGGCATTTAAATAAATAAAAAATGTCAAAGTGTCAAGGATGGAGTGCAGCATTCAGATGAAGGAATAGAAGCACAAGAAGGGAACAGATATTACTAGGTAGTAAAGGAGTCTATACAATTACTTACAGCTGCTTCCAGTAAAAGACACCAGAACATGTTGTGGACCAGGAACAAGATGGATATTCGGTCAAGATATCTCAAGCTGTGTAAAGTTAAATGGTCCCATACAACACAGCAGACAGAGTTTTTTTTGTGGTCAGGCAGACAGGAGGAGCCGGTTTGTGTATCAGACCGGCCTGGGAGCAAATGGGCCATCATGCTGCTCAGAGAATTATGATTATAAATGCAATTGCAATCCGAGCAAGTCTGACCCCTATACCCCTGCGTCCCTTAAACCTCCATCAATAAACAGTATATTCAAACCCACACACAGCCTACCATATGTATCCCTGCGTACACAGGTTGTCTTATACTTAATTATTCTATGTCATAGGACATAACCACTTGTCATTTCTATATCTGGTATGTAAGTCTCTCAAGGCTACCTTTCTAGGTTGGAGCTTAAATAATTTGCAGAAATAAAATGCATATAGCATAATAATAATGCTCTTCCAAGACCAACCTCTACACTTGAATTACAAAGAGACACTGGTGCTTGTGTACCATTCTTTTGGACTCATTAAACATATGTACGTTCATCTGCGGCACTGGTACATTAAATGAAACATCCTTTTTTTATCAAGTCAATTGGTTTAGTTGAACTGAAACTCAAGGAGCATTATTGCCTTGGGTGGTGGTTTCTTGGAAATTGCATACAAAGTACACTATAAAGCATAGGAAAATGATGTTGGGCTTGTGAAGTTTGCTCTTGACAACGAATTTGACATTGTACAGTACAGTGGATGATCGAGTACTAGGCTCACTGGGGCAACATGACCCACTTCTGAGTAGGAATAAATGAAACCTCATTAACAGAAGGGGAGAGGCCATTTACAAGACCATAAGACCTTACTGAGTATTCAAAGTGAGCAAATGTCATTTTATACTTTTAATCTGTCTTAAGGTATGCATTTTGTCGCCTGCTTTGATAAAAATTTTTGCACTGAGACCCTTTATGTAAGATATGCAATATGTAAGGTGCAAGTATAGAAAGGGGGAGTAACACTGGTTTAGGTTGTCTTTTACTGTTTGTACTCCTACAGTAAGTGGCCTAAGTGATGAGGTGCCTGATTTTCCGTAAACACTGGAAGCCGGTACGAGAGCATTATGAATTAGGGCTGAAACGATTCTTCGAGTAACTTGTGTAATTCAATTACAAAAAATGATCGAGGCAAAATCTTCTGCCTCGAAGCTTTGTTTAATTAATTTTAAAAGCTTGCATTATGTTT
>JAOVVB010000037.1:15482797-15501783 GCA_028570985.1 Heterobranchus longifilis
CATTAACAACTTGATTTCTCACTGGATGAAGTCCAGTCCCTCAGCCAGTTTCCCCAAACTCCTGTTTTCAGTATAGTTTTCTTACAGCTAGACAAGGAAGCTGATTTTTGTGCTGTTTGTTCTTGCTATTTATCATGTTCATTTGCTGCTTAGTTAAAAGAAGCTGTCCAGAAGAATCCAAAAATAATCCCCAAATATGAAAGCTTGTCTTTTTTTATCATTAGATTTAAGGCATGCATTAGTTCATTAACTTTTTCTGGGCGAAGAAACCTAATTGGATTTTGATCTAAGTGAAGTAATTCCATGTGCTTCTTTTACATTCCGTTTCTAAATCAACTTTATAGGGACGTTGTAAATTATCACAAACTCTCTTGTTCAAGCTAAAGAACACTCATCCTGGAGTCAAAGCATGTAAAGCTTTTAATGTTGTTCTGTCTTCTTCCGAGTCATTTCTACCCAATTGAAGTCGATTATCTGTCATGTGATTCTAATATTCTCCAAAAAATTAAGCTGTTCCATGCCTCCATGGCTTTCCTGTCCTGGCTGTGAAATGCAATGCTTTTCTTTCATTCTTGGTCATTTTAAGGATGTAATATTTCAGTGTCCTAACAGTTCTCTACGATGATCTTTTGTTCAACCCTTTTCTGTAAATCTTGATATTTTGAGGCATGTTGCAATGTATTGTATTGTATTGTCAGTAGTTACTACTTTTTATTGTCTAATTGTCACTGACTTGTTTAGCTGTGGCACTGCTAACAATTAGAATAGAATGGAAATCATTGCTTCATTGTCTTTCTGCAGACCCCTTTCATTCTGTCATAGAAGAGGATCTGTCCATTCTCACCGTTGGCTTAACTTTGACATTTGGAATTTTATCCACGGACGGTCCTTTTTGTGGGACAATCAACTCCATCGTTCTTTGCTTTTATTGCCTGCTTGAGGTTGTGTCGCCTCTCCCTGTCATTTTGAAGTCATGTCTCAGAAGCTGACACCTGACAGCGCTCAAAAGGGCTTTGCCGTAGGCCGGGGGCTCTTGGCCGCTGCAGAGACTCTTAACTTTAGCATGAACGAGTCTCGGCCTGATCCCTATGGCTCCTCCTCCCAGCAGCATGGAGGTATGGGTGGAGTAGACAGCCAAGATTCCCAGCTGGCCCCCCGTCGTGTAGGCAACCCTCTCAGCAATACCATGAAGCTTTTTGCCAGCCTCGGTCTCTCTCCCGATGACTTGGACGCGCTGGCTCAGGTGCCCGAAGAGAACATCAGTGTAGAAACGCTACCACATCTTATCATGCAGCTAAAGAACCGAAAGACAGAGACTGGTCGACATCTAAGCAGTGACCTGCTATCTCAGTCCCTCTCCCCAGACCCCTCATACAGGGGAGGTCGAGATGACTGGGGGGATGTGCAGGGAGGACGGCTGGATCGTTCCGCAGCTTCCACGAGCCAGAGCCGCACTTCTCAGTCTGATTTTGGCTACAGTTCGTCTCAAGATTTATCCGCTCGCAGCTACGATTTGCTCGATTATGGGAGTGGCGGTGGCAGTCGAGATCGTCAGTATTCCGAGCTTTCCACTGACCGCTATCGTGGCTTAGGCACGACCTCATCTTCAGCATCTGATGATCTCTTTATGCAGCGGCGGATGGGATCGCCATCTCAGGGCAAAGTTCAGGATTTCTTGGGTGTCATGCCACACATGTTTCCCCACGTGTGCTCCCTTTGTGATTTTGATGTGCATTCCTCCATGGTGAGTAGGTCCGAACAGTTTCTTTCACACATCAAATTTTTTCTAACCCCCTTTATGAACATATCAGACACATGATGGAGGACACCTGTGTTCAAAACTGTTTGTTCAGTTTGCTCAACAGTGCATCTTGGTGTTCTTCCAGTGTGGTTAGCGTGTCATTCCCATTTAGTATTTATAGTAGGTGAGAATAACTAAACCCTTTTGCTGTGCTGATTAAAATCAATGTAAATATTGTAGTTAAATATATTTAAAAATGGGATCGATGTTTGATTTAAATCCATTGTCGTGTGTGGGAGGTCAGCATACATCAGGGCACATAAGTATTCTTAAGCATTTCTTATTGTTAAATTAGACAGAAATAAATATTATTGGCCAGCTTGATGACATTATAAAAAAATATATATATTTTTTTTATTTTTTATTTTTGTGTCATTGCAGGAATGGACTCAGCACACAACTGGGATGCGGCATGCAGAAAACCGGAGGGTCCTCTTGCAAATGTAGGTTATTTTTTCATTTGCCGTGAATCAAGTTATAACTAAATGACATGCCAAACTATTGCTCACTGCTATCCGTGTCAATATATCAAGCTTCCTGGGCAAAAAAAACAGAGAGAAATATTTTTAAGTATGTAAATTCTTTTCCCTCCCCTTGCTGTCCGTGTCAGATAATGAGTCCACTAGTTCAGTTCCAAGTAGTACCGTGTGAGATTAAAGGGCGATGATTTGCAAGCCAAAGTGCCTGTGTTTGATTGTCATTGATAAGAAAGGAATTTGGTCCTATGCATCCTTCACACTTCCTGGAGTACTGGAGTTTGAATGTTGTGCCTGATGATGACATTTACAGAGCGACTTAATTTTATCTCATTACATATATCTGAGCAGTTTAGGTTTATGGGCCTTGCTCAAGATGTGGCTTGGTGGTGGTGTGGTTTGAACCTGGGACCTCCTGGTCAGCAGTCCAGTGTAATAACCTCTTAACCACAAAAGCTACTACTGCTTTTTTGAATGTGACTTCTTTTTTAATCCAGAAAGCTTAATGTTTCCTGATTTTTGTATTATTTATAAAATTGTGCATAATTATTCTTCCTCCAGATGTAATATATCTATCTTCCATTTTTAAAAACTCGGTTCTTCTGCTTTCCTGTTTGCAGGTATCCAGATTGGGACCCTCAGATGCCCTCTGGCCGAATGTATGTAAACATGTGATTTGGATTTTTTTTCTTCCAGTTCAGTGACAAGTTAAAGGAAAAAAAAATGCTCTGACTGCATGGTGCTGCCATGGTTTGGATACACAATTAACGCAAAGCATCAGTTCAGATCAATACAAAGTTTTTCTTACTCAAGTTTTACCCCAATTGACATGGGCACTTTTAGGACGATGTCTATCCCCAACTGCAGGACATGAGGCCTGACGGAAGTACAAAAATTATCTAAATTATGTCATGGCCATTTGATCATTTATTGGAGATTTTCCATGTTTTACACAGCGCTCTACAATACCATCACATAAAAAAAATCACCAGCAGAGGCAATAGCTTTTGGAAGACTTGTGTTTATCCTTCCAGTCCACTAGAGTCTGTACATGGATGTATTAAAGCTAGTTTGTACATTTGTGGACCAATACCTCAGAGATACGCCATGTGTTTTTCCTTTAATTTGTAATCAGGCTGTGTGTGTAATAGATGATTATTTTTAATACATTGCATGTGTTTCCAGGTTCAAATAATTTATTTTGTCTCTCTCAGGTCAGATTCTCTCTCCCTAAGCTCAAAAAGCCGATCAGATGGTCTCCTGGGAGCTGCTCCATCTTCTCTGAGGCAGCGAACAAGCATGAGTTCAAGCTGGGGTAAGTGGTCTGTGTACAGATTTGGTTTTGATGTTTATATTGTTTTTAATTCAAATATCTATACAACATGTAATTTTTTTAACCTTATAAGTATGTTTAGCAATTTATACATTAAGATGCAATTTTTAAAATCTTGGCAAATGGACTGTACAGTATCTTTACTATGTGTGGAGCTGACATGATTGGTCAGAGAACTGAATCTAGAAATGAATAATTTGTATATGTGTATATGAAACCTGGCTGATGTTTTATATACCGCTGGTGTTTGGTAAATTTAAAGCTCTAATTGAATATTTGTCATTTTTAAAGGATCTTCTTCAAGCATGAGTATGTCAAGCAAATCATCATATTCAGTGACTCCAAAGGTAATAATGCTACACAAATTACTGTTGAGTTTAATTATTAAATACTTATTAATATTAAAATTACTGTATTATTTTGAATCTTTTAAAATGTATTTTATTATTATTATTTCTGCATTTGTATTTCAGATCAGAAGCAGGGTAGTGGTGGTGAAATATGACGAGAAGCCCAAATTATCTGCCCTGTTTGCTTTAGCCAGTCGTTTTGGTCATATTCGTGAACATCTTGTGCTCAAGAATAAGGTAACACACTTCATATAACTGCTACCAGTTTTTCTATTTTACTGGGATTCATATTGTATTATTTGATTCAAATAACTCTTAGGTGTTTTACTTTTATATAACTATTATAATTATCATACAGAGCAGGTGACTGTGCGTTCGCGCGCATGCGCGTCTTTCTCTCTCTCTCACGCACACACAATGTCGAATCAACATGCAGCACTACTGACATGAAGGCTAACTAACACCCGATATGCACTATATCGCTTTTAACGATTGTTGCAAAGCATTGATGCCAAGCAGCTTTATAGAAACAAAAATTTATGGAAAGAAATAAAGCATGTACAGAAAAAGGTTGATGGTGGCAAGAAAAACTTCGAGATGAGAATAGGAAGAAACCTTGACAGAAACCAGACTCGACAGGGAACCTATCTTTATTTTGTTTGAGATCACATAGTATGACTGTGCACTATTTTTTTATTTTTTATCCCAGTGTAGCTCAGGATTAGGGTCGGGTACCAAAACATTATATAACCAGTATGTACTAGAACCAATTGAGAACGCATATGCCATTGGATGTGTGAGTGATCGATTAAAATAATTGTCCTCTGGTTTCCTGAAATGGACGTCAAAAGCATCATCACCCGCACAGCACATGAAAAATCATTTCCAGACTGAGAAAAAGCAAATGAATGCAAGTCTGAAAGCTCTTATAATACAAATCTAATTAATCTTTGTAATAATGTGAGTATCAATGTTGTTTTCACAATCCGACATCTGATGAGCTCATGAATGCAGTAATTACACTTGCTCTGACAGCAGCAGGTAGCTTAGTTAGCTAAGCTTAACATGCATAAAGCTAAGCATCCTAAAGTATGGTTGTATTTCATAACTAAGCATTCTGACACCGTGACATACAATACTGTACATGTCTTTTAACAATTGCGTGTAAAGGTGAAACATGTCAAACCTAAATAGACATTTGAGGACACGGATGTGAATGAATTTAAAAGCAGAGGGATGCACCATGTTTAACAGCTTGTGGACATCAACTGGCAACCCTAGCAAAGTCAGGAGAGGTGTCGGATTTTGCCAGATTAGGCAAATATGGCCATATTTACATTTCTGCAAAAGGATAAAACCTGCCAAGAATATCAACCACCTTGCTGTTATTGGTGTTAAGTTATTGTAGTTGGGCTAAATAGTATGTCAATTTGTTGTGTTGTGCATTATTTACTTATATTTATCTATATTTTAAACTTTTATTACATTGTTTATTTTAATTATTTATTAATTTTTTGTTAAAAAGCCTAAAAATCATTTAAGTTCTTTAATGTTATACACCATTTTTCTTTTGTGCCTTCCTTTTTTTCCCCTTTTTTTTCCTTTTTTTATTTTAAGCATTGGTTCAGGCACTGTTTAGGCACCGTTATCGTAAACAACATGAGCGATACCCAACTCTACACAAAATTCTGAAAGCAAAGAACCTGCATCTGAAAATGAAATGTCCCAGGTGCTTGGTGTTGGTTAATTTTTAGTGAGCATCAACTGCTGTTGCCAATCTGATAACAACCCTAGAAACACGAACACCCATTGCACATAGATTTATTCTTTTTATGTTTTAAAGATAGAAAGTTATAAAGCAGCTCATTTTAAATGAGATGTCTATTTCTGTTGATTTGCAAAAGAATAAAGTGAGGGAGAATAAACTGTCATGCCAGAGACAGCTTTTAAATATTAATGAAGATTGGTGTATGCTGGTGAATACTTAAAAATATTAATGACCGTAGACCTGCCATCCTTTACATATTGTATGTAGGAGCTCTGTTTACACAATAATATTCCAGATGCATTTATGTATTCATATATATTAAATAAAAACAGTAGATAAGCCAATTTACATGAATCAGGGATGATTGACAGTTGCCCAAGTGTATGGGAATCTTTCCCTTTTCATTTGACTGGTTCTCTTATCTTGCCAAGGCTTTTCTACTTAACAAGACAAAAAACAATTGACTGTTTTAGTAAGGATCCAGAAACTGAAGTAGTTTACATACATGCTGTCTAATTTTTTTGGCCTGAATGGGAAGGAAAAGTGTGCAGCTTTTCTGGTGCTTGCTTTTATATGGAATGTGGAGTTTATATGGAATTACTTGTATACATTTGTGAAAGATACAATGTTCAGTTGAATCCTATGAAATTTTCAGGAGTAATATAATCGTTATTTAAATTGGAGTGAATTTTCTCTCTTCGTGGTCATTTTGCACATTATTGTTGTAACATTCTTATAATTATTAATAATATATATTTCTTTCTATTGTTTCTTTGGCAGGCTTTTCTGGAGCTTATGACGCATGAAGAGGCTCTTGCAATGACTAATTATTACCAGAATAAGCCTGCCACTCTTCATGGGAGAGACGTAAAGATTTACTTGTCCAAGGAGCTGCTGGTGATCGAGGTAAAAACAACTTCAACGAGTTTCAGGGGGAAAAAATGTGCATTTATTTTATTTGCTAATATATGAAGTACAATAAGTGAACAAAAAGTTTTTAGCTATACATGTGCAGTGTACTATACTGAATGTTTAATTACAGTAATGTATAAAGTAATAGTAAGGAAATAATTTTTTATCATCTCTATACAGCATAAAAAAATCTACATGATGTATTGTTTTTGATTGTAAATGCAAAATACATTTCATTCTAGAAAAATGAAAGACCAGATCGAGAGACCCGAAATCGAGATACTGGTCCAGTGGTCTTCTTTTCCAATTTGCCAAGAGAGACCGAGAAGAAAGCGGAGTTGCTAACAATAGCCCGTAGATTTGGCACCGTCGTTAATCATCTGTTTTTGAATGATCAGGTAAAATCTACCATGAGCCTTATCTTCTCATGGTCAAGCTTATAGGCTTTAGTGTAATGATTGTATTATTGGAATTCTGTCAACACACACTGAATTATTATTATTATTTTTTTTCATTTCTCTTGTCACAGGCATTTGTGCAAATGAGCAACTCTGAGGATGCAGAGATGTTAGTCAAGTACTACACTATTCATCCACTGACCATTAGTCGTAGGACCATCCATATGAACATCTGCACCAAGTACAAGACCTTAACGTGAGTAATGTGTTATGTCAGAGTTACGTCAGTACCTAATCAACTGAGAAATCAATAAATAAATAAATAAATAAACAACCCTAATATCTGAAATTGCTTTTTAGGGTCAGACCTGGTAAAGGAGAACAGTTAAAAGAGGATATGGAGGAATCTGGTCAGAAGAACAGCAGCAGTAGAACAACTTCCAGAAGCTCATCCAAGACTCAGAGAAGCTCGAGCTCCAGAGCCAAAGAGAGCTCATCCGAGAAGGCACAGGAGTCAAAGATTAAGGAGGGGGATGAGGAGGTCCGGGCTGAAGCAGGCTCTGGTGATGAAGGCCAAGGTGTTGTGGAGGCTCATGATGAGGAAGAGACTCTTGGTGAAGACGTGGTGACCGAGGAATCTGTAAAAGCTCCGCCAGATCAAGAAGCTGCGATGGAGACGGAGGATTCGGCTGTGGAGCCAGAAGAAGAAGAGACAAAGGGAACAGAGCATGATGGTGAGCACACAGAGATTCCAGCAGAGGAAGAAGCAAATGAAACAAAGCATCAGACAGAGCAAATGGAGGAGGAGGAGGAAGATCAGGAGCAGGACAACAACACAGAACTTAAAGAAACAGACGGACAGGATGATCTGGAGCAGAACGAGGCCATGGCAGATGATTTTGTCGACCAGGTGAGTGGAAAGTTCAATCAGATGCATATTTTCTAAGTTTTAAACTCATCACAATGTTTCTGGATTAACGACTGGACACGGCGCTCTATCAGTAAATTATGGCTAATTAATGTATGTCATGTGCAAAGACAACTAACTAACTCACTCTCTCTCCTTCACAATGAATGTACTCATTAACGAAGAAGTATAAACCAGACATTAAACACAGTACTTTGCATCAATTACAGTTCACGCAACACACTGTTGAGCCTTTATTCTTGTTATTGAATGATATGTAGTCAAAATATTAACTGAATTCAACTTTTCTATGTCTGTGTGGTAACAGGACACACCTGAAGAATCCGATTTCCCCGAAGACATGGATGAGTTTGTTACTCTGGATGAACTGGCAGAGGAGGAAGAAGCTGAACGGCATGACTCAAGATCTAGAGAAAAAGGCTCTTCAGGTTCTCCGTTTAAATGTTTAGTTTGCCTAGCAGAATTCAGTAGCAGATTGTTCTGTGTCATAAATTGTACTATAGTTTCATCAGAAGTGGGATGTCAGAGTCAAGAGCCAGGGTAGAGCAAAAGAGGTGGTTTAGTGCATGCGCAAAGATAACTTGGACATTCTGTAGTATAAACATGGCTTAAAACTGCCAACTTTTATACAGAGGTGTGTCTGAAAAGGACACGCATATCTGAAAAAAAATTTATAAGGGGGAAAAAACTGAGAGAAATGTGTTTGAGGACAGAGACATCGCTTTAATAAGCACTGATTTTTAATAATTATATCTTTTAATCAGTTAGCATATAATTATAAAAAAAAGAAAAGAAAATCCATACATCTGACCTGATTAATATTTCCAACAGAGAATGTGTGGAGTTTAATGTATGATGTCCAAATAAGCTGTGCTGTCTGCACATTGCTGTTAATTTCTGTATGGACATCTGTATATTATTAGCAAAACAGTTAAAGAGCTGTTTCCAAATCTGAACTTTTCTTATCTGCTTTTAGGTAAATCCAGGGACAGCGGAGTAAGTATTCATTTTTTTTTTTTTTACCAATATTCAAGCGTTGGCTGATTTTGGCTTTTGTTAACGTAAAAGAGAACCATAACTTGCATTTCATTTATAATGGTTTGGACATAATGTTCAATAGTCATGGTTCTGAACGATTACAGCTACCACTACATTAGGACTTGTATTCGAGAGCAACAGCTAGCATACTAGCTAACAAAATTTGATAAGTGAAATTTACTTAGTAACACACTTGCAAAACAACGAACATGTCAGGAGTGACATGGGTACATTTAGGTTGTCATGAAATTCAGTTTAAAATTAACTCTGTGAATTCCTGTCTATTTTAAAATGTTCTGTCACAACTGTTATAAATGTTATAAAAGATCTAAGTAGAGTTTTAAAGCTTTTTTTTTTACCTGTATGTGAATTTCTTGAAAACTGCTCTAATGCGCCATAATTCTTCTACAGGGTTTGAGAGTTGTCAATGTGGTTGGATTTAAACGCAACTATGGCTATCTGGATGAGATTTTGGCTCTTGCAAAGCCATTTGGCAAAGTTGTACGCCACTTGGTTCTGCATTCCAGGCCTGAGGTGATTTAAACTTTTTTTTTTTTTCACCTTTCTAATCTCTGTTCTGTAATTAGTCTTTTTCTTCTTACTTGTTCATGATTGTTCTTTACTAATACCTGTGATTCACTATGTTCCAAATTAGATGTTGTCTATTATTCCTTTAGGACACAGTTTTAATAGGAAAGGAGTTAGGTTTAGAGATTACAGACTCGCATGTCCATCGATAGCAGTGAAGGGTCGCACCATGCATCAGTTCCTGCATAGAGAAGGAACTGCACTAGAAAGCAGATCATAATCATTGTGACTTCACGTTTAATGAGTGTTGAAAATACCTGAACGGTCCTAAATCCTAAATCATATTATTGTATGTACGATTCCCAGTGTATGGGTTAAAAAGGAGTGGTCCCCAATGGAAACAGGACAGAAAATTATAAAATATGCATTGTTCCACATTTTATCTATGGGACAATGTACACACTAAATCTTTTGTTTGTTTAACAAATTAACACAGCAATCCTCCAGTGTGTACAAAGAAAAATCCCCAATTCCCCAAATGATTTTTCCCCTAATTTTACCTCATATGAGGGGAAACCCTCCCCAAGCTTGTAGCCCATTTACACAGACACTGAAACAGTGTCTCTACAGGCCAATCAAGCCAATCAGGGGCATCTGTGAGCTTGCGGAGGCGGAGGGAGCGGATAGCGCTGTTCCTCCGAGTGTGTTACGCCGCCCCCAACGGTGCGTGAGCGAGCAGTTCGAAAAGATGGTCGGTGACGCCACATGGATCGGAGGAAACACGTGGGTCGGTCTGCGGCCCTCCCGACTGATTGGCAGTAGAAGCTTAATGTGGGAGACTCCAGTGACTAAATTAGGGGAGAAAATCGGAAAATTCGGAAAAGGGGGGATAAATTTATAAACAATATACTGTTAAGAAATGATTCAAAAAGTATGTGTGTCATGCATTCATTGTTTGAGTTTGCTTATGGAATTTATATTGCTTTTTGTTGTTAAGGCCTTTCTGGAATTTAGCAGTGAGCAAGAAGCCAGATCAATGGTTCATTTCTACAACGGAAATGTCATCCCATCCGTTTGTGGAAAAACAGTCAAAATTTACCATTCAATGACCTACGCCACCATCCAGGTGAGCAATGAACTGTTCTCCTGCACAAATAAATAGTGTGTGTGATCAGAAGAGAAATGTATTACACATTTTTCCCCCAAACTCTACAGAGTGGCAAAGTCGTCTATATTGGACACATCCCTGCGTTTAAATCATCAGATGCATCTTTTCTGAAGGTTGCAGAGCCTTTCGGAAAAATCCGACGTTACTATTTGAATCGGTCACGTTCTGAGGTAACTAAGCAGCATGTCTAATACCTTATTATTCATGTCATGTTTTTAATTGTAATGCTGACATATTTTGGCATCATATGCTTGCTTGTAGTGCTTCATTGAAATGGAGAGGGGTGAGGATGCAGAAAAATTTGTGGAGTCCGCTCGACTGAATCCGCTCAAATTCGAAGGCAAACGTTTGCTTGTCTACATCAGCAGGAAATACAAACAACTCAAACATGGGTTAGTACTTTTTTTCTTTTGTTATACTTAATTAGTTACTGGTGACGTGAATAACATGGATCATCTTATTAGAATGGCCCTTGGGATTGGGTCGAGATATATTGGGCAGCAGGTTAGAGAGCAGTCGGTTCTCAAAGTTAGTGTTGGAGGCAGGAAAAATGGGCAAGCATAAGGATCTGAGCAACTTTGACAAATGTGATGGCTAGACCACCGGGTCAGAGCAGCTAACAAATGGTAGGTCTGTTTGGGTGTTCCCAGTATGCAGGGTTTATTAACTATTAAAAGTGGTCCAAGGAAGGACAATCAATGACCTTTTCCCAGGGACATGGGTATCTAAGATGCGCTCACCGATGTGTGTGGAGAGTAAAAGCTTGTTTGGTTTAATCCCACAGCACAAACTGCTGAAAAAGTTAATGCTGGTAAAAGAGCTGGGTACCGAAACTTGATACCTTTTTATGGCACCAACTGAATTGCTTCAATACCCAGATTATTATAACAAGGGTATTTTAAGATAATCTGGGTATTGAAGCAATTCAGTTGGTGCCATAAAAAGATACCAGATTGCGGTGCCTAAAGAGTATGTCTCATCCGCATCAGTGAGCCAGTAAGCACACAACCTGTTGATTACAGCGCAGAGGGACGGGGATAATGTGTTGTAGTTCGAAAGCCTTGACTACAGTGTGTTTTTATGACAAAGATTTTATGATGTTTTTACACAAAAACACAATTAATAGAGGGGATACTGATATTTGAAAATGACTGATTATGCACATAAAATTTTTAATTCATTGCATGTAAACATGGGTACTTTATGCTGATTGGACTCTTTCATGTGACAGACACAGACCCCCGAGCTTGGAAGACAAACGACCAGCCAAGAGGGAGCACTCTGAGGAGAAAGAGGAAAGTCAGAGCAGTTCCTCTGCAAAAACTACAACTGTGAAGGAAGAGGAGCCTCCATCCAAAAAATCTAAAGAGGAGAAGCCTAGTGAGGAGAATACTCAGAGTGCACCACAGGAGATAGAGGAGGAGAAAAAGGAAGTGGAGGTCAAAACTGAGTCTTGCGAGAATGAAGTTGATGTGAACAACGAGCACACAGAGGAACAAAACAAGAATGCGACGGAAAGTCTGAATGTGGAGCTAAAACCACCGGTCAGTTCTCCTCCCACCCCCCATTCATATCTTAGTGCTGCAATTTAATCTTTTTTTTACAATTAAATCATCGTGTTTAATTTAAATTAATTGAATCCATGGGTAAAATTAAAATTAATAATCAAATGTACACTAAGTAAATGTCCAGCTGTTAAATTTACTACAATTGGAGAATTGCAATGCGTCATTTGCGTCAGCTGCAAATTTGCATTTGCAAGATTATTGCTTTAACTGAATCAAAAACGACAGCTTGTTTCTGCACATGTTGGAAACAGTTCAGATTCCTCATAACTTTGCTTTTAACTGTTATCTCTTCGCCTTAAGCAGAAGGTTGAAAGCGACATCGATGTTGCTCCTACTGAGTCGTCATCTGTTGCATCCTCTGCTGTGTCTGAGAAGAGCCAAGAGCTGCCTGAAGCTCCCACGCCTCCAGCCGAGTCTGTGAAAAAGCCTGAAACTACCGTAGATGCTCTCGGGCCGTATGAGCCAAATGTCCCAGTGGGTAAGTAATTACTTTAAAGTCATAGGCAAACTCTCAATTAGGACCTGGTCTTGATTATGCAATATTAACTTCCTTAAACTTTTCATCCTCACGTTGTATTATTACAACTCAGAATTGAAATGGAGTTAGTAATAATTGAAAATGGCATAATACTATTTGGGATACAAAGAATAAAGCTGTCTACAAACCTTGAGGTATGTCTCTTATCAGATTTACACATCTGGTCCTGTATTCACGAAGCTTCTTAGAATTCTCTGAGATCTCCTATCTTGGCCTAAAAAGTCCTAGCTGGGAGTCCCAGACTAAAAGACTTGGGAAACTTAGAGAAACTCTGAGTAAGGAAAGTACAAAAACCTTTATCTTAGCGAGGAGGTGTGGTTGACCCTGTTGCAAGGGATGACGCAGCAATTCAAGGACTGTGATTAGGTGATTAAAAAAAAAAAAAAGTTATTAAAACGTGCCCTTTGTGAAAATATAATATATGAAATCATAATGTTTGTATATAAAGAAATTGTATAATCATGAATACTGGCCACTTTAATTAAAGTTTCAGTTATAGGCTAAACATCTTTAAATAAAACAGCCAAATATTGCATCTACTTTTGAAGCAAATAATTTCCATGCAGTAGTTATTATATTTAAGTTCTTATATTTATGTACCATACTGATTTTATTACTTGTAATCCATTTCAGATTGATTAGAGCAAAATGGCTCAGCTTTTACCAATTTAAATGATTGCAGGACAGTCTATTTAAGTTGCACTTTTGGATGGTGTATAGCCAACAATCTAAGAGAGATGGAAGGATGTAAAAGAAAAAGAACACCTGTCCAATTTGAAGAGCAGTGTTTACTTTTAGCTGTACGTTGAGTGTTTAGAGAATATTTCTTCTTTCAGCCATTTTGTCCTCTGCTATAGAAACTCTTAAGCCTCTTAAGAGTCCTCCTCTCTACTCTTAATTTTTACCTTAGGAGCTGTTTTTAGGGCCAAGATGTTTTATGAATCATTTTTATCTATATTAAGATTTAGTCCTAAATTTAAGGGGAAATTCTAAGAAAATACAATTCTAAGAATGTTCTTAGAATTTCATCACTAGAAGCAAATTTTAGGCTTAAGAAGCTTTGTAAATACGGGCCCAGGATGCTTTATTTCTGGTAGAATTGTTCTGTTGTGGGCAAGTTCACAACGATGAATACTTAAGCATAGACTTGTACTTATGCACTGACATGTGGTGATGATGAATGATTTTCATAAATTTAGTTTAAAAGTCTTGCTGACTTTTTCAAAGCACTAATTTGAGTACCTTTGTTGAAGCTGTTTAAAGCCCGTTCCTGTACAAAGATCATTATCCATCTCTATCATTTGACAAAACCTCCACAGAACCTTTATTAGGAAGCATAGATGTGCACTAGCGATTTCATTTTTAGAAGTAGTATGTTCGGCGGGCAGGCCACACATCTTCCTTGGAAGACTCCAAATTTTTTCTACATTCGGCCAGGGTGAATCAGCATAGTAAGAATACACAAACATTTAACAGATGAAAATGTGCCTGAACTCTGATTAATCACTTTCAATACTCCATTGTTGATTCAGGTGTGGAGTTTGTGAAGATGGGCTACTACTGTAGAGTGTGCTTCCTATTTTACTCCAATGAAGACACTGCTAAAAAGGTTCACTGCAGCAGCCAGGCACACTACGAGAAACTCAAGGTAATTTAATATGACTTAATATGTAATGAACCTATTTTAAAGACAAAATGTCATATAAGTGAAGGCATCAACTTGTATGTTCTGCTTTCTAGAAACACTTGGAAAAGGAGAAGGCTAAAGCACAGAGTAATCCTGAGAAGAAATGAATCTGAAGGAGTGTAATTGATATTGTACAGTGTTAGGTTGTGCATGGACTTTAGTTTGCCTAGTCTCTCCATTTGGAGGATTGATTTTAGTTAATAATTTTAGGTTGATCCCATCATTAACTTTTTTTATATATATGTATACACGTGTGTTAGAAACATTGCGCTATTCCCAATAGAAGAACAGAGCCCTTTTATGGCTGTTTACTCTGATGTTTCTTTTGTGTTACATCTCTGTTAAAATAATAATAATAAAAAAAAACATTCCTCACAATGAATGTTTCCTGGTTGTAATGATTCATGTCTCCTATCATTTTATATTTTTTGCATTGCTGCATTTTAGTTTTGTTTTTGTAGACAAACTAGCTCAAAGCAACTTATTGGTATTTCGCTTTCTTACTAACTTGAAGTAAATTAGTTTAATTTTTTCAGGTCATGGTTATTTACAGTTCTTCCTAGAGTTTTATGAATTTTCTAATTTTCATAAGTTTTCTTATTCTCTCATATTTCTCGCAAATATTAATTTCATTTGAAATACTGCTTATACATGATTGCAGTATGAAAAATAGCCCTCCAACTAATCATTAAATATTTGTGTGCTACAATCACCCTTATAACAATCCATCATATTTGATCACATCAGATAAAGTGATCCATCACTCAATTTAGTTGCTTTTTCTTTAATCACTGTACATAATTAAACATGATGCTTTTATAAACTCAAAGTTTGCAAGGTTAAAGCATAATTCCTTATGTTATACTGCAGTTTGTCAAAATTGTTTAATATTGATGCTATCTTCATTATGCGCAAAATAGCATTGGATTTATTATTAGGCATCTCAGTTTTAGTTTACAGTGTCTTGTTTTAGTTCACAGGTGGGAGTTATTTTAGATTACAGGTGTGCAATGTACCGTAGAAGAAAATGCACTTCACTTATAGAATCATACCCTTCCTTGGTTGATATACAGACCCAGGCTGTTTGTGAGCTGTGGGTACCTGTAAGGAAATATATGCAAATCAGCCATAACACAAAAGCACCTGCCTAATATTGTGTAAGCGACAGTTGCCGCTACCAAAATAACTCTGATTCATTGAAGGATGGCACACCACAAGACCTCTGAAGGCGAGTTCATGTCCATTTGGATTGAGATCTGGTGTATTTGGAGGCAACACCTTGACCTCTTTGCCGTGTTTCTTAAACCATTCCTAAACATTGACAATGTGTCAGCTTGCATCGTCCTGCTGAATGTGGCTACTGCTGTAAGGGAATACTGATGCCATAAACAAATGTACTTGGTGTGCAAATATGTTTGGGTAGGCGGTATGTGTCAAAGTTAATGTTTGTGGAAGCCAAGTCTAAAGGTTTCCTAGCAGATTATTGTCCAGGAAATTACATTGCCCCTGCAGGCTTGCCTTCTTTTCATAGTGGAATATTTTATGTTTAAAAAAATTCACATATGGGGTTAAGGTTACAATTAAAGCTGGAAATATCTGGGCATAGGAATCCTTCAATGTACATGAAAAAAACTGATGGTTTTCAATGAAGAGTATACCTTTTTTTTCTGCCAAGAAACTTACATCAACTTGGCATGACAGTGTGTGGAGTTTGCATGTTCCCCCCGTGCTTGGTGTGCTCTGCAGAGGAATGGCACCCTGTTCAGGGTGTACCCTGCTTTGTGCCCAAAGTCTCCTGGGATAGGCTCCAGGACCCCCCCAACACTCTACACCGGATAAGTGGCATTGAAGATGAATGAAAATGAATGCAATTTTATTTCCCAATATATTTAAATATAAACATTTTTTTTTATTTAGAATTAAATTTAAATCCATTATAAAACAGGATAGCACGAGATTACTACAATAAAATATTTCAGTCTCCAAGGTTACCTAGTGTAATTAGCTTTAGGGGTGAGTGTGTGTGTGTGTGGGGGGGGGACGTGTTGTGTTGTCTTGCTGTCAAAAGTGTCAGCAGTATTTACCTGATGTGTCGAAAAATTTAATAACTGCTGTAAAGTAATAACACAAAGGTGAATGTTATGAAATAAAATCTACAGTGTCAGCTTTGTCTTAGTTAAACCCGCTTTATGCATTTTTTTTTATTTTTTATTATTACTCCTGATAGAGCGACTTTTACTTTGCCTAGTGTTCCGTGATTCTCCGGTCTGCGGAATTTCCTTTCCCTTTACTGTCTTGCTACGCAATATTCACTAAATTCGTAAAAGGTATGTTATATTTGTTATTTTATTTTAGAAGTGGTTAGTCTTTATCGATAGGTCAGTGTTTGTGCAGGCTAATACACGGGTGCATATGAGACAAAACAGGCTTTCAGTCAGAAGTGTAAGAAGTAAACCGTTAGCTATGTAGTGTACCGAAGGGACGTGTAAGAGAGAATTCTATACTTGTAAAAATTTTGCAGAAAATGTCGATGTGACTATTTAAATGATAGTTTATTAATGCTTTTAATGAATGCAATTATCCTGGCGCGCTCGCGAGACGTTTTAATCGGATAGAGGCGACACAGATACAAGATGGCGGACGCGGTTAGTCTACTAATAGCGGAAGCCATTGAAGATCATATGGAAAAATAACAGCACACCATGAACAGCTACCGAGTTGTCCGGTCCGGTTTAGTCCACTGTTAGTAGATTAATTTATCTTATGGCTGCTTTTTGATTACAATCAGCAATCTTATTAACCATTAAAATGTACTGTTAAATAGGGATGGGAGTCAGCAGTCACCTCCCGATACGATATCATCACGATTCCCAGGTGCTGATTCGATTAAAATTGCGGTTCTAGAAGTATCACGATTTTAGAAATATCCAAATTCGATTTAACATTTTCCCCCATTTTAAACATTTTAATGATTAATTAAATATAGCCCATTCCGTATAACATTTGTGTTTTTTTTTTCACTTAAAAACCAAGCGCAGCTTTTAAACAATACAAACAAACTTCACATACAAGAGGTAGATTTAACTGAGCAGCTCGTATCTCTGTCATTTGACTAATCAGCACTTGCTGTGTTTTGAGACTTGTGTGTGTGTAATGAATATGGGGTTGAGACTAATTTGCTTACAGAGTTTGGAGAAAAGGGCAGATCAGTGGCTTTTTAACGCTTGCGTTTTTTAAATAATGTACCGCCATAAAAGGCATTTCTGTTCAGGTTTATCTGAGGCTGATCAGTTGATTACCGGTCACAGCCAATCAAACTGAAAACCAGCCAATTCTGGTCACTTGCCATTCAACCACTCATCTCTATTATAATCATAAAAATCCTAGATTTTGGGGTCAGTGTGGTGATACGTGATTCGCCACACAAAAGAATTGAGATTCATAACTGAATCGATCCCCTTACCCGATCACTAGTGCAGCATGTCTTTGGCGTTTGTGCAAACTCTGTACACAAAAGCCTGAATCATTAAAAGAAAATAAGTGGTCAAATAAATTCTAATCAATGGTACAGCTGTTTTAAAGTGAATTGTTAAAGTCTCTGTTACCGTTTGCATCATTAGAAGCAATTAGATGCAGCAGACGTTAACTGCACACATGTAACGACTAACCTTTTTATAATCCTAGTAAACAAAATATAGAATAAATTATGCCTTTACTGTTCTCACTGATGTATTTGATCTTTGATGCATTTTATTCCTGCAAATGACCGTCCATTTATTTTAAAATATAGTAAAATCTTAAGTAATAATGAATTGTAGGGTGTTTTTTTTTTTTTTTTTACATCATTTCCGAGAACACTTGACTCAAAAGTCTGGTTCATTTTGATCAGTGTGAACACAATTGTTCATGGACACTGAACAATTTAATGTGCCTAATTCAAAAATGTTCTTAGTATGTGTTAAAATAATTTACTCATGGAATGATTCTTTTAGTGTTTTTCGACACTCTACTTATGGGGTGTCAAACTGGATCCTTGAAAGGGCCAGTGTGGATTCAGGTTTTCATTCCAATCAAGCAGAACCGATTCCACCTGTTTATCTAGCCATTCTTGGCTTTGTAATGGTAGGATCCACCCGATTAGATCTATCTAATGAATTAACCAGCCAGGTAGAGAGTCTCCGATGTTGGGAAGGCCTTGTATGTAAAACTGTAGCCTCTATTGTTATTCTTCCTGCTATTTATTTGTTTCACAAGAAGAATGTGTTTCAATCTGGTTGATATTTTTGGATGAGAGGGTCTAGTCCACAGCACAACTTTTTATTATAAGAACTAACATTAATGCATATACAGACCAGGAAAAAGAAGGCCTTGCAGATCTTTACTAAATACATACTTGCCTTGAAAATTTCTTCCAGAACAGAAAACAGTGTCTAGCTAGCCTCGCACTTATCAACAACCCATTACAAAATCCCTGTGTGATGGTGGGTCTGACA
>JAOVVB010000037.1:15524709-15538458 GCA_028570985.1 Heterobranchus longifilis
TGGGAATTTGTAGAGCTATTATGAGGTCAGACAGTGGTGTTGGACGAGAAGGCCTGGCTGACAATCTCTGTTCGAGTTCATCCCAAAGGTGCTCGATGGGGTTGAGGTCAGGGCTCTGTGCGGGCCAGTTAAGATTCTCTTTAAACCATGTCTTTATAGTCTTGTTGGAAGAGAAAAGGGCCTTCTTCAAACTGTTGCCACAAAATTGAAAGCATAGCATTGTCCAAGATGTCTTGGTATGCTGAAGTATTATTTACGGGGCCTGATTGAAACACCCAAATTCAATAATTAACAGGTTTGGCCAAATATGTTTGTCCATATAGTGTATCTCCGCGATGGGGTGTATCCGTTGCCCGATGTGCCGGATGGCACGTAGACAGACCCTTTCACCCTATTTGCACCCAGGCCTCACTTTTACTTCAGTGAGTAATCTCACCTTTCTCCCTGTCTTTGGTGGATTTCCTCCTATTAATTTGGTTTCCTCTCACAGTCTAAAGAAATGCCTTATAAGATAATTGGCATTTTCAGATTGCTCATAGTGTATGATTGTGTGTGTGTGTGTGTGTGCATGCTTGTGCACAATCGTGCCCTGAGTTCCCTGCGATAGGCTCCAATTCTCCCGTGACACTTCACAGGATAAGCATTACTGGATGATAGATGGATGGAGGGATAATCTTACCTGGATACTGTAGATTTGTACCTAATAAGTGCTCCTGTAATAGTGAGGTCTAGAACAGAACACTCATACACACTTTTGACTTTTAAGTGTTCAATTATGAAGGCATAATGATTTTTAATCCCACTAGCCAGTGTCAACTCATGTGTCCTTTGCACTGTCGCTTCAGACTTGCTGATTAGGAATGTACATATAAATCTACCTTACCAGCTGTATATCTGTTTTGTTACAATATCTGTTCTTAAAATGCTATTCAAATAAGCAGAAATTTTGGTATATTTGGAACCTTTATTTTTTAGAATATTTACACTGACACATATTAGAGCTTGAAATATTAGGGTTCGAATCCTATGCCTGGGGAAATGCAGCACTTTATTCAGACATTTCATTTTCAAAGCCAAAGACAGACTGGTAATTCCCTTTAATCCTATTTGCAACTTGAGTTTTTTTGCTTAAAATATCAATGATTACATATCACGGCAACGTTTCTAGTGGGCAAGCTTCACACGAAACATATTGGAGTAAAAAACAGCAAAAGAATCTCTTAGCAGAGCATTTATTATTTCATTATCATTTGTGTAGAAAGGTGGAGTATTTTCAAGTAACCTTAAATTGCTTTTCATTGTGACATGTCTAACACAAAGTGCCCTTTTATATATTCTAAAGTGCCTGAGACTGACTGAAGAGAGAGACGAAGCCGAAAGACAGCTCAAGCACATTAAGAGAGGTAAGTTCACCTGAAAGCTCTGTGAGGTGAGTAAGTACTCTACTGTTAGCCATCTTTCTGTGTGAGTTATTTTTTATTTTTTTAATTCTTTTTTTTACTATATCAGCTGATGAAATGGTCAGTGATATGAGACTAGTTAACAAAATTAATAAATATATAAATTTGGTTGACAATTTTATCTAAATAGCCACTAAGGCAGAAGCCAATCCATTCATAGAGCTGAGTAGTAAAGAATAAGGGTTTTCCGTAAGAATGAACAGCGACTCTTGGGGTCTGTGGTACTCATGAAATTTCACATATCACTATTGTCAAGTGGTGTTCAAGTCAAACTGGGAATTGTGATTGTGCTGAATTAAAAAAACACAGTTATGAAAGTAAAAACTCCCTTTATGATTCTATATAATCATCTGCTACACTAATGCACTTAAATCATTGTCTCACTAGTGCTTGGATGCACATCAAGGTGGAAAATTCTCAAGTCGTGTGAACCATGATCAGACTGCCTGCTTCATGTATGAAATGCTGGCCTACCAGGAATCCATTTAATGGCCCGAACATGTGGAAATGGCTTGCTCAGGACTGTACTGTGGATGTGACAATAACTCCCTGCTGAGTTCCTGTGATGTGCAAGTGGTGTGGTGGGCAGTATGTGGTTGTGCCTTGTCCTGCAAAAACAGAACAACTTTGGTGATCAAACCAGACCATTTTTCCCTTAAAGGAAAAGGACATTAAAGTTCCTGGGACTCCAGCGTTTCAGCAGTGACGATGATGTGACGCAGGCAGTCTGATAATGTCACCAGTGTACTGAGAAATTTTTCTACTTTAATGGTATCCATACTCTAGTGAAACGTTTGGTTACTGCATTAGTTGTAGCAGGAAATCATTTAGAGAAATAAAGTGAGTTCTTACTCTCATAACTGTGTTATATTGTTCTGCACAATCAAAAACCCTCAGAGTTTAAATGCTGTGCTACCACTTTTATAAACAATCCTAAATAAAATTCCTTTAAAACGTCAGTGTTTGTTCATCCTAATTCCGTTTATATACCATTGACAATGTTTACATTTATATTTTATATAAAAACCCCAGAAGAGATAGATTCTCTTTGTTCCTTTCTCTTTAGATTCTCTTTTTTCCCTTTTTCCTTTTTCCTAATTTCTTGGGTTTTATCTTGTGTGTGATTTTTCTAAATGGGTAAGGAAACAGTGTGTAGTGCTTTTAGAAGTAATTCATCACCAGCATCAAGGCTCAGCCAACTTCATTTGAGAGATGCTGGGTGAGACACATATTGTGCAGAGTCAGCATCTTTCCACTCATGCTGTTTTACATTTTCAGCATATACAAGTGGTGGGCTGGGTAAATGCTGCCTGTGGTGTAATTTAAAACAATTCTACTGTTTGTAGTGATGCTTTCCTGAAATATAATACATTGTCAGTGTGCATGTATGACTAAACACGGTGTACTGTATAAATAGTCATTTTCGAATCCAGTTGCCTCTGAAAGTGTAAGGGAAGCAAACTGCATTTTGAGATTCTGTTACAATGAAGTTGATGCATCATGGGCATTTTGGCATTTGATTACACACTGAACTGATTAGGGTTATGTTGTTTTTGTCCTCGCTATGCTTTGATCAAACAACTTGATCAAACCTTAGGGTTCACTGTGTAAGGTTTCACACATAGGTAGCAAAGATTTAGACATAATTAGGTAGACTGACTGTTTTTATCATGCTATGCTGGACATGAGCAAAATCTTAAATCACCATGTGAGTGATTTCATAGAAATCATGGAAAGTGTTGCTGGGAGTTTCACTCCTCCCTGCTTGTCACATCACTAAGTGCTGCCAAGTTCAACCTTGGTGACATTGGTGACATAAAAAATGTAGGAAATGATCTATCAGTAGAAATTGTCTACATATTTTTGTCCTCTGATATGTATGTATCACGATATTGCACAGCCATGCCTCCATATTTATTTAACTATCACCATGCACAAGATTATCTTTGCAGGAAGTGTGAAGATTAAACTGGAAATTTAGAAAAGTGGAGGTACCAATTTACTTTTTTTTTTTGCTGTATTTCACATAATAAACTACAAATGGGTGTGGTGATGGGCGCCAGCAGCATCCACTTACCCTTGAGGGCACTATGGGAGACGATCACTTCATTATGCCTTTAATCTGACACTTGGTGTCTCGGCTACGTGTTTGATGTCACCTCCTGTGTAACCCATCTCATTATCACACTGCCTCCAAGCTGTCATCTGAATAAGCCTCTGCTGAATAGTGAACAATGGTATCCCACACCCCATGACCACTTAGAGCCAATCCTAGGCATCACTTCTCCTTTGGATGCAGATTCATGGCTTAGTTGCACTTAATGCCACATGAGGATGTGCTGTCTGGTCACCTTTAGGTCCTACTACTTATGCACTGTCTGTTGGATCATAGAGTCAGGTGAGCAGGTTGCCATGTAGGGCTGTATTTCCTCTTCCTAATGTTTGATGGTTGTTTTTCTTGCCTTTTTTTCAGCATTAGTGCAGTTTATCTTTTACAGTCAGTTATACATACGTTTCTGTGTGCCAAAAATCAGTTGAGTGCTGTTTATAATGAGGTGTGCCTTTTTTTTCCTTTTATGCAGTTTATTGAAGATTGCAAATTTTGATCATGTATTATAAAATAAACATGATATGAAAATCCCATATCAGGACATTTCTGGTTATAAGTTGAAATTCTGCTCTTTTTATTGTTTTAAATTATGAGGGAAGGAATTGCTGTAACTTTTTACTGAACATTTATATGAACCTTATTTACTGTAGATCTGGAAGTAAGCTTCATGTGTGCAAAAGTTGATATGGGACTCATGTTACAGCTTAAGCTATAATCTTGCTGACAGTAGCAACGCTGTATTATGATGTTGTTGGAAATGTTGGATTTATACTAGATATAGAATACTAGACATATTTTCCAATGCAATGTTATGTGCATTTTATTTCATTAATGTGTTGACATCATAAGTAATGATATTTGATATTGTTATTATTCTTAAAATGAAAAAAAGTGGGACTAATCGTTCTTACATTGCAGCTTTTATCCTGCTTTTAAATTTTATAGAAACTCTCATTTGTTTCTTTATTACATGTACTCTTTGTAGTACATGGCTCACCAGGGCATGCAGTATTGATCAATAGAGCTCAGTCAGACGAAGCCCCAGACTCTTTCTGGAACAATCAGAGCTATCATCATCATCTCCAGGGGACGGTTAATAGACTCTACCAAATACTGTACTCATTTCTGCCAGGCTCTTTCCCTTTGAATCATTTAAAAATACAATTATTAATTATTTACTAACTTGAAAGTGCATATATTGTTACAGTGTAGTGTCACAGGATTGCTTTTATTATTATATTTTCCTGCAGTCCATGTTGAAAACATATTTCCATTGTGTTACATGCATAAATGAACTAAATGTGTTATGTGTACGACACATACAGTAGTATCTTGGGGCCAGTGCGCAGTGGGTCCGTTTATTGAGCTGCACGCTCCCACTAACAGTTAGCATAGTTTTCTGCAGTATCTAAGATGACTCTGCAAATGTCAGTGTAATTTGGCCTAGTTGGTGACATGCAGTAGGTCAGAGGAGAAAAAGCACAGTGGAGGAAGAGTGCAGCTCAACCCTGGTTACAAAATGCTCTCATGAACATTTTCTACCAGAGAGAATGAAATTCTTATCATAGCTTTAGAAAAAATACAATTCGAAAGGAGCCATTTTATGCATCTGAGAGCAGTGATGGCTTAGAAAAGATGCAAGGCTGTAATTTCTGTTTGCAATTAAGACCCAAGTTACAAGCGAAATTGCAATGGTTATTAACCGCAGGCTGTTCAGATTTATCAGCAGAGCTTAATCACTGTAATCAAAAGGGATACTCTGTGTTAATTTCATCTAATATTAGTTTAACACAAACGGACTGGCTGATAGAGCGGATCATGAACCATATTGTCCTCACACAGTACAACAGAGTTGCTGACCTAGAATCTGAGCAGCCGAGTTCAGTCAGTCATTAGGAAGCTAAAAGAGCAGAGCTGATGTCCAGAGGGCTTTGTTAGGATGGAGAACCTTGATCTTTTTTTAGAGAGTAAAACCACAGTCCATCTGAATGTTTGCTATCAACAGCCCGTACATCCTGTCTCATTCTTATGAATAAATTAGAAGGTATGAATGAACCGCGCTTAGGTCACCGTTTTGCACAATACTGAATCATGTCGTATCATCTTACAGCAACGAGAGTATTTTACTCTGAAGCTGCTCAAAAGTCTAAGAGTGAATACATTTTTTTTTCACAAAATAAAACTTTATTTACACAACTCCCTTTATTTGCCAGCTCCTTTTAAAAACACATGGAGGCATCTCTCCCACTTATGATGGATTTGTGTTAAAGCAACTGATATTAGGCATGTAATTGCACTTACTGTAGGTTGCAATCTTTTACATGATGTTTGTCCTGCCTGTATGGTTTCCTAGTTTTTTAATGTATTGTTTATTGCTAGCTGGAACAAAAAATCTGTAAAATAAGTACTGTGAAAGGCATTTAACTAAAAAGTTTGTTTCCAAAGTATTCATAAAATTGCTAAAATGAATAAACAGCAGAAAGCTTTTTAGCACTTTGCCACCCACTTTAGCAATGGATTTCTGGGAGGCTTTGCTTAGATATCAAGCATAATTTATCATCAAAGTGTTACAGAGATGACTAACAGGAAAAAGTGCAAAATATTCAACATTGCCAAGAGAGGCTTAATTTCATCCATTATCATCTTGGAGTGAAACCTTACCTGTTTATAGGTGGAACAGAGTTGTGGAGTAGTATTTGGCTCATATGACCATACAGTAGCTGTTGTTTACCACTTGTGTCAGCACGTTACAATTACTGTGCAAAAGTATTAAGCCACCCCTCATTTCTTTATACAGTGTTTTACTTTCAATAAAGACAGATATTTTTGTATTTTAATGTAGTTTTGAGGAATAGTTCTCCAGGCTTCCTGGAAGACTGCTTGGCTCTCATTTTTGTGAGTTATGATTCATTCAAGCATAAAAATCATCTAACTTAACTAATCAACCAGTGAGAAACACGTGTAAATGATGACAGAATGTCAGAATGGGGAAAATGTCTGATCTCTATAACCAAGGCATGGTTATTGGTTGATCTCTGAGCTGATGATCTCCTGGTAAACGGTATCTAGATATTATATAGTATAGTGTGGAAAAATATTCTGCTGGCTGAAACACCTTTTTGATGAGAGAGACCCGAAGATAATGATCAGACTGGTCTGAGCCGACAGAAAGTCAATGGTAACTTAAATAATTACTTTTTACACCAGTTTTGAGCAGAAAAGCATCTCAGAACATGAAAGACATCATACCTTAAGGTGGATGGGCTACAGCTGCAGGAAAACACATGATGTTGCACTCCTGTCAGCCAAGAACAGGAAACTGAGACTATCGAGGAAACACTGTTACAACCTGATGACGTGCTTACTTGGTGTTAGTGTGAAAAATGTTTGTTGACAGAAATAATAAAGTGTAGTTCAGCAGCCTTTAAGCAGACTTGTGATATATTCCTGTCTGACTGCATGTTGAGAAGAGCATTCTTCATGCATTATTCACTAGCTGCTTTGTAAAAGACCTGATGATTTAAAGCTCATCTTCATTCAGCTCTATGAAGTCACAAATGAATCATATGTAGCTTGGTTGAGGCTCATGCATTCCTACATTTTTCACTGTTTCTGAATGCACTTTGGCACAGAAGAGTAAACAACTCAATAAAAGACTGGAATGGTAGATTCCATCTACACACCATGGCACTCTACAGTACCACTGTACTCTACCTCTTTGAATGTGAACTTGCTTGAATTTGCTGTGATGCTATGACAACTGACCTGCCATTGTAATGGCTTCCACATGGTGTAGAGTTACTCTAGTAGGGTTCTGTGACAGAGAGGGTATTAGTGTTGTCAAAACTGTCGAGATGCTCTCCATTGTGATCATGTAACAGTTAACCATCATGGTGGTTTCTCTTACATGCTAGAAAGTTTTGTTTTTGTTGTTATACTTACAGTATGAAGTTAAATCTCTTTGGTTCTGTATCCATTTTCTGTTTTAGAGGCTTTATTATTATTATTATTATTATTATTATTATATTGTTGTTGTTTCATGTAGTTTCCCAAATGGTAATTGAGGAGGTGAACGTGCTACAGACTCAGCTTGAGATTGAGAAGTCTTGTCGGGAAAATGCTGAAGCATTGGCAACCAAGGTAAAACAACCACCCTTTACTCCATCTTCAGCTTAAATGCATGTTTATTACACATAACACATCCCCCAATCACTTAAACATCATTCTCAGTCTATATAATTATTTGATTATAATTGTAGCCTGAGTATTAATTGCAACATGCCTTATTTTTTCTCTGAAAGTCGTGTAATTTTTCTGACAGCTGAACTGTGAGAACAAGAAGCTAAAATATCTGAGTCTAACATCTCGACCCTGTCTGGATGAGCTCCTGCCCAGCATTTCAGACTGCATCGCTTTGGAGGAGGAGAGCGATCCACAGGAGCACAGCCCAGACCCCTATACCCAGTACCAACAGCAGGTTAAAGGTACACATTATTAATGACACTTTATTGATCGATAATGTAAGATGATTTTTCTTTTGTCATTCTGAGGTAATTTTTCAGTAGGATGTTGAAGATGTGACAAAAAATAATAAAATAATATTTAAAATGTTAAATAATTTAAATTTAAATTTAAGTTAAGTTCATAAATATTTGGACAGTGTAGCAATTTTACTTTATTTATTTATTTTGCCAGACACAAAACTTTAGACAGAAAGATACACAAGCAAGAGGAAAATGAAAAACAAATCTTCTTTCCTTGGGCAAAGCAGCTCAAAGAAGGAAATTCAATATTTGATGTCTATATGTAGGTTCCAAACCATGTTGCTGTCCAAATACTTATGGACCTAAATCTCTCAACTACTATAAACACTACTTTTGTTCTGTAGACCTTCAGGAAACAGTCAACACATTACTGGAGGAAAAGAAGCAGCTAGCCTGTCAGTTACAAGAGCAGCAAAGACAGATCGAGGAGCTAACAGCACTTGTAAGTACTGACCGCTGTTGTCACAGGAGAATGAGTTTCCTCGTGCGTAAAAGAGCTGTGGGAGGGACTTCGAGATGCACTACATCCATGACCCATTTAAATTATAAATGAGTCAGTAATGAAACCTTGTAGTAACTTTTATGTATCTGTCCTCAAGTGTTAAGAGAGAAATGATAACCATTTTTGTGAATTTAAAAATTTTCAATCTGAATTTGACCTGACTATGATTTATATGATATGTGTTTTAAACACTTTGTGTTGGTTACTAGACTGAAAAAGAGCAAGCAGAGATGAAGGAGCTTCACAAGACCATCGAGCAGCAAAACAAGACCATCAAGAGGTTTAACAGAGGTGAGCATTACTTTGGCGCCTCTTGGTCATGAAATACAGAAACTGCTGATTACCAAAGATGTTCTTATTAAATCTAATCAAGTAGTGACAGTTATGTGGCTGTTTTTATTCTGTGATGCCAAGCATTCACCTTTCTCCACATGACATCACCACACCTGAGTTGTTTTGCATCCAACCTACTTTGTCCTAGCTTTTATTAAAGACCCTGATGGAATTAACAAGATGAGATCCAGCACAGGAAATCCCTTAACTTCAGATAGAGAAATATAATTTTGACCTGATATGTACACAATTATTTATTTAATTAATAATTACCTGTCTATGTTCACTCAGACTCAAATAGTACAGGGTGGTACCATTCGTGAATTTGGGTTACCATTCACAAAATGTCTCTCTTCTCAGTGTCCATGATGGCGGCTAATGAATATGAAGGACTGAAGGAACAGTTGGATCTGGAGCAGAACCTGAGGCAGAAGGCAGAGACCTATGCACATGAGGTATGATTTTTTTAGCAAAGTTCTGACTGATAATACAAATCTGATATCATACAAATCTTAGTAAAGCATCACTAGTGGTATTACTGTTTAATATTATACACTGCTTTTTATACACGATATTATACACGATATTTATTCATAATTCATGTAACCTATTGTTCCTATTGTTCTAATATTTGTTGTAATCGACCTGATATCTGTTTTAAGGACAGTTATCTTTATAAACATGTGTTTTGTTTTTACTTCAGCTGGAAATGCAGCTGTAATTAATGGTCTTGTTTTCCTCATTTAGATGTTGGTGAAACAGAAAGAAGCTAACAGACAGAGTATGATTCTCCTGCAGCAGGCGGACCCCAGTGTTCAGCTGCTCAAAGCACTAGAGGACGTAGCAAATGTAACCAAAACACTGGAGCAGGAACGGCTGCAGCACCAAGAAAAGGTCGACTATCTTGTGTCTACACCATCATAAAGTGCTTTAACTGCAAAATTACATATCGGCAGCTGTGTGATTTTGTGACTTTTGATTGTGAAGAATATCAGAACACAGTTATGAGAGTAAAAACTACCATTGTTTCGCTACATAATCCTCTGCTACACTAATGCATCTATCTCAGCATTTCACTTGTTCCATTAAGGTAGAAAGTTCTCTCAGTACGCCAGAGCCATAATTGGACTGAATGCCTTACATCATTGTCACTGCTGAAACTCATTTAATGCCCCAAAAATTAGGTCAGGACTGTACACAGAATATGGCAGTAACTCCCAGCCGAGTTCCTGTAGCGTGCATGCCGTGTAGTGGGCAGTATGAGGTCGTGCATCGTCCTGCAAAAACAGAGCACTTTAGTGATCAAATCAGGTTGTGTTTTCCTGAAAGCATTCCATTTACTAAATGTTCAAGGGAACAACTGCAGGCACAGTTGTGCAGTGGGCTCAGAGCTCAGAGCCACTTTTTTCCGCAGCATTCAAATGTTTTACTGCGGCTAAGAGTCTTATTACCATATTGAAGTTAAGATCTTCTGTATTTATTTTATACATGAAATGCACTGTATACATATCCATACCCACAAGAAGAAAAGAAGTAAGAAAAATTCATCACAAGTCCCATTTTGACTTGTGACACCCTGGATGGTGTGAAGAAAATGAGGACTCAGTAGGCAGACTACTGAGTGATGGGGGAAATCCAACTCGCCTGGGCTTTCTGCAGGCTTCTTAATCGGACAAAAGCTTTAAATTTTACACATGCACACAAGCATAGCAGGACACTGCTGGGGGAAGTTTTGTTACGCTACACCACCACTCTCTCTGCTTGGCATGCAGCACCTTACTGCGACACACGCTGTGTATAAATGGGGCACTGTTAGTCACACACAGGTGTATGCTTCTTAATGAAATTACCCACGCCTCTTTTTCTAGACTCCACAAGCAGCACTAGACCAACCCTCCTATCATAATATAATATATAGGCTTGCTAACAAGCCTAAGTAAATATCATTACCACGTTTTAAAAACTTTTGATTGTCTACAAATAGAAAGACTACGCATCTGATACAAAACTTGCTAGTTAATGTGAGAAGAGATACAGAGGACAGACACAGTAGTGTAAAAGCTCTGATACAAACAATACATAAAAAAAGCACACTGTGATGTGATGTGCAGTAACCCTTGTCGATGTTTTAAGTAAATTACAAATGTTTACAGATGTTACAGATGTTTGTAACAATTACAAATAAGAGAATACGAGTAGAAGGCTTGCCTTGCCTCCACACCTGCAAAGCATTACATACAGCCTTAGCATAACAGAGGAGAAATCCAGCAGTTTTTAAACAATTCAAAGCATTAGAGAAAGTGCTTTACAGACAAGTGTTACAGAAAGCGCCAAGTTCTCTGATATCATAATCCACTCACGTATATTTCAGATTGCTATCTAAAATATTGTGTGCCAGGCTGGGTTGAGAACAGAATGAGCGGTTTCCGGATTAATGACATTCTGTAGCCCTGCTGACAGAACTGCTGTTCCAAGCAGGCAGGTACAGGGTGAGGTATGGCTAGTGGGACATCAATAAGTCTGCAGCTGCCCAGAGCTTGCATGCAAATTTTGGGCAAGGGTAAATCAATATTCCACAATGATGGCAGGCACAGTGGTGTAGTGGTTAGCACTGTTGCCTTGCAACTCCAGGGTCCGGGTTCTATTCCCGGCCAGGCTCAATTCCTGTCTCTGTGTGCATGGAGTTTGCATGTTCTCCCTGTGCTTGGTGGGCTGTCTGCAATGTTATATGAATAGGGTCTTGTCTAAACAATGAAATAAGTGGTGCTATGTAATAAATGTATTACAGTTAACAAAAGTGTTTTGTTGTAAGTCACTTTAGAGTAAAGTCTTATCTTGACCTCTCATTCCTTAACATGTTAACCAATGGAGTGCAGGGATAAACTATGATTCCCAATGTCTTTGTAATTACATGTTTCCTTCTCCTCTCTCTATGCAGGTGAAGGCATTGGAGGTTGAGCTGGATCAGAGTGCCTTGTGTAAGCAACTAGAACAGCTGCAGAAACAGCTGGAGTTACTGGACGAGGAGAAAAAAGACGTGGAAGAACGTCTCCAGCAGGAGGTGAAAAAGTGCAGTGACTTGGAGAGCAGAGGTGAGCTCACATCCTTTAAGTCTCAACTGGGCCTCCATTATCAGGCCAAGCTGATGATTAGATTATGCCACATCTTCATCAGAGACATACTAAAGATAACTAAAGAAATCAGGCTAACTATTCACCGTTTGTTCATATAGTCATGAAATGAAATGAAATCATGAAATGGTGGACCGCAGTCCGGACACAGACAGTTCTAACCAGACCATGATGCTTTTTTGATGAATGAAAATAATTTATATACCAGTAATCTATCACTAGCGGCACGGTGGTGTAGTGGTTAGCACTGTTGCCTTGCATCTGTCCGGGTTTGATTCCTGGCCAGGCTCGATTCCTGTAGTGTGTGAGTGTGTGTGCCCTGCGATGGATTGGCACCCTGTCCAGGGTATACCCTGCCTCGTGCCCTAAGTCTCCTGGGATACTTAGGCTCCAGGTCCCCGCGACCCTGGATAAAGTGGTATAAATGGTGAGTGAGTGAGTGATGTAGGACTTTTTTCCTCGAGGTGTGCACTTCAATCAAAAGAGGCATTTCAGTCTCAATCAGCGTGATAGTTTACAGTGTACAGAAAGACTGTGTGGAAGAAACAGAAACAAAAGAACGACACAGCATGGCTTATTTAAAAAAAAAGAAAAAAAGTGGACTATGAAAACTAAACCTTCAAACATGATTGGCCAGATCAATACATGTTTATTTTTTCCTGCGGGAAGTTTAAAAACAGATTGTCTCACATGTTCCGAAACTGAAGAGATAATAAAAAGCAGAAATGTCAAGCGCCACTATGAGAAAAAAAAAAAAAAAACGGGTTGTTTGAGCAAACATATATGCAGCAGTCTGAGGTCAAGGCATGTACAATACCTGAACTGAGAGCGCAGTGTGACAACATTTTCATATTCATTTACAGCCCAGCAGCGTGCAAATAAAGATTTACAAAAAAAAATTCTTTTTTTAGTATTAGTATTTTTTTTTGTATTACATACAAATATAAGGAAATATACAAGGCCATCAAAGATCAAATAGTCATCTTTAACATAGTTACTGAAAACTAAAAATAAATATTATTGAAATGCTATAAAAAATTTTAACTGTTTATTGTTTTTATAGAATTACAATAACTACATACAGTATATAGACAAACATGAAATTTGCACCTTGGCTCAAAGAAAACTTTATTGACTGGACCTTCATCACCAAACTGCTACCTAAATTTTTTGAAAATCAATATATAGGTTATTCTGCTGCCACATAATGCATTACTATTGTTTTGTCCATAGCTAGATTTGTGTCAATATTTAACAACGTATATAATGTGGGTTTTATATGGAGTTTGTCTTTTTGACTATTATTATTTTAGGACAGCATAGTGTTTGCCATCAGACTGAAAGGAGTTTTGGTTCAGTTGGATGTTGGGATGATAAAATTTTGCACACCATGTACATTTTACACATGATGCTTTTAGTTTTAAATTGTCATATATTCAGAAATTAAGAGGGACCTTTAGAAGCATAAAACACTGTCCAAACCCTGTAAAAACCTGTATTAAATAAGTAATAAACCTGCTGCAATAACAACCCCCCCCCCCCCTGTTTTCTGCAGTGCAAGAGCTGCAGGAGTCTCAGACGAAGAGTGAATCAGTGCCAGCTCCGTCTCCTGGGACTGCACCTCCCCCTGCTCCTCCTCCCCAACCCCCTCCTCCTCCCCCGCCTCCTC
>JAOVVB010000037.1:15550669-15585602 GCA_028570985.1 Heterobranchus longifilis
TCTGAGCAGTTGAGGGTTAAGGGCCTTGCTCAAGGGCCCAACAGTGGCAACTTGGTGGTTGTGGGGTTTGAACCTGGAATCTTCCGAACAACAAAGTGACATTTTCTTCCTCTCCCAATTGGCTGCTCCACACTTCAGTCCTATAGGTGGCAGCATTGTACCAACCACACATAAAAATAATAATAAGAAGAAGAATGATACTCTCACAAAGCATGAGTATTTGCAGAAGATTTTATTTTTTGCACAATTCTGTGGTATTTTTAAGGAACTTGTTGATTTTAGATAATTTAACATTTGAAAGTTTACCCAAGTCATTTAAAAAAATTGTTAATTGATTCTAAAGTAACAGTTGATAGCATTTTTCCAGTCAAACACTGAGCACATAAAATTCCTGTGTCAGTTCGCTAGTATGAATCAGCAGAAATAAAGAAACCCTGTTTAGACTGTTTTTACGAAAAGATCTTTTTGACCATCATGCTTCAGTCAGCTGCTCTTTTAGGCTTTTAGGCAGAACTCTTGGTTTGTGCCTTGTTTTTAATCATTTATGTGATGTGCTTGCACTGTACTGTAACCTCACTATGACATTGGTTTACAGAATACAACTGATGGCTGTTGACTGATGCTTAGGAATGAGAATCTGGTTAATACTCACATAATTAGTAAACATAATCTCTACTAGTCTCCTTGGCCTTTTGACACTGAAACACATACCCTTAATGTAAGGTTTATTTTATCAATAGTAGTGGTTTCTCACACATCTAGCTTTAAATGAGGAGCCAAACCCCCCATAGGATATCAAATCTTAAATGCCCATTCCTAAGTAGGTCATTGCTTACAATAGCTGCAGACTCTTTTCCCTCCCGCCCTCCCTCCTCAGCCTTCACCCTCACACCCTATATGCCACAAGCTGTGTTCGGCAGACTGCATGCATCAACACACAATTTCAAGCTGCATTGGCTTTTACACAAAGCTTCTGAATGGAGGATGCAGGAAAACCTAGAAAAATTATGTTTTTTTATTGTGATCATTATATTCCTCTTACTCAAGACAAGCTGTTGAGTCTCTTGTTGAGGCTGTTACAGTACATCACACTTTATACTTAAGGATAAAGCAAAATGTAACGTGTGTGCCTTAAACTGGAAGAAATGTACATAAAATCAGTATTTTACATATCATCTTTTTTATTATTATTATTTAATAAAATACTGTAGCATAATGGTCCGGTTGTAAATATTCTATGAGTTTGTGCACGCTAAATTACTTATTAAGATGACCGAATACGATTATACTGATTTCATCTTTCTGATGTGTCTTTTCTTCTTCCTTTTAGGATCAAGATTTCTTGTTACATCCACAGGAGCCTTGTATATTTTGGACGTGCAGTCAGAGGATGCGGTGAACATCTACCGCTGCACCACACGGCATCGCTACACAGGAGAGACCAGACAAAGTAACAGTGCTCGATTACTTTTATCAGGTGAGGAATCAATTTGTCTCATATGATGAGCAAGTATGTTGCATGTGCTTCCACGACTAACCATGCAGATTTTTTATTTTAAAGTATTCGAGTTTTCTCATATGCGTATCAGATACAAATATCGTGCTATCCTCTGGCCACTCTCAGCAACCCAAGTGATCAGTTACCCTGGTGATCCTCCAGTGAAATATCACATAACCAGAGTTACATACAGACCAACTGTTCTGCTTATGTTTGTTCGGGAGCACCAGGGCAGAACTAGTGGAAGCCATATGTTAGAGTCACCAGGAGGGTTTGTAACACATCCTGATGGAGTACAGACAAAATAGTGCAAATGTTTACTTAAGATGTCTTTATTGAGAAACAATAAGTGTTAATACTATATTGTAATATCTTTAAATTGAGGCAATGTATACCAAATAGCCACTACACACTAAAACATTAGCCACTAGACATTAAAACCCAAAATGTTAAGGCCAATATAGTGTAGGTTCCCCTTGTGCTGCTGGGGCAACTCTTGCCACTCATGGCATGACTTCACAAGACCGCTGGGGGGATGCTGTCATGTCTGACACCAGGAAGTTGGCGGCAGGTTCTTTGGGTACAGTGGGTTGCAGGGTGGGACCTCTGTGGGTCAGACTTGTTTGCCTGGCGCATTCTGTGGATGCTCGGCCTGTCAGAGATCTGGGAAATTTAGAGACCAGAACAAGAACATTGACCTCTTTGCCGGCTAAGAACTATATGTGGCATGCGGTGATGCACTGGGTGTTCTGATACCTTTCTGTCATAGCCAGCATCAACTTTTTTTGTAGGATCGCGGACCAGACCAGTTGGCCTTTGGTCCCCCCAACCATATAGTAGTAGAACCTTGGGTGTCCATGATCTTCTTATCAGTTTACTGGTATAGAATTGATAATTAATATTATATAGTGTTGTGGCTGAACATTGTAGAATGAGAATGAGAATTTCATTCAACTGTCAGAGCATTGACAAGTGAATCTATTAGGCAGTTAGTCAACTAGTCGAAACAATTCCCAGAACAAACTGACACGATTTCTCACTTGGCTACATTTAAGTGCCGCATAGTTGCAGCATGTACACTCACAAGAGTGGCTGATGCTGGAGTTGCTCCCATGGGCCAGAGCATAATTTCAAGGTTTGTGCTCAGCTATGCCACAGTGACCTGTTTGTCTCGGACTGCAGGGCATGGCTGGCCCATCAGTAACATTAACAGGTGAAACAATGATCTTTTCAGATTCAACGGGGGTATCAACACAATGATTACACAGTCTGCCAGAAGCACTGCTGCATCATCCACATCCATTATGCCCAATAATGCAGCAACACATCCTCGTACAAAGTGCTTATTTTTGTCTCTGCCCTGTTCATGAACCGCATCAGACAGGGAGTTTTCTGTCTGTTCACAAAACAAACTAATGCTCTGCTCTTGTGGAGATGTTTTCACCTTATTTTAACTACCTACTTTGCTTACTGAATCCCCTTGAAGGCCCACTATACAATATCCTACTTTGACAAGAAAAAGGAATGCTGGACCAGTACAGTCTAGTATAGTATAGGGTATATACTAGTATAGTATAGTATAGGGTAGGCACACAATGAGAACTGCCCTTACAAAATGAATTAATGCCCCCCAAAAACACAGACCTCATTGCAGGTGCTGCAGGGAGAGTTGTACACGTTTGCTAACACCCTGATGCCAAAGGACTTCACTGATCTTAAAGCAGAGAAATCTTCTATAGATTATATGTGGAAATTTACCTTTCAGGTCTATGGACACTTGCTTTGCAGGAGTATGGTTATGGCTATACTGTATATGTTTCATTTGCAAATAACTTTGTTTTTTTAATCACATTGCTCAAGTTCAGGGATTCCCAGGTGGGTTCAGGTTTTCCAAGCTGGAGAGTTACAGATGTTTAGTACATTAAGCAGTATTGACAGCAGGTTGCACATTTGGGCAGTCCATAAACAAATCATTTGATTGAATAGAACCAACCATCAATCTCATCGCTCCCAAGTGGCCATTGAAGAAGTTGCAGGGAGACCAGCGTTTCAGACGTGAAGCAGGCAGTTTGTTCATGGCCTTGGCGTACGTAAAAAGTTTTCCCAGTATGCCAGGGCCATGATCAGATCATAATTGAGTCACTTCACATTATCTCACTCTGCTCACATTACCAGCCTGAAGTGACTTGATTCAGGTGTCTGACTTTCTTCCTTCTATTAGACCCCAACCAACACAGCCGAATAACTGCTTGCCATCCTCCAGAGCAAAATCTTAAACATATTTCTGCTAAAATCACATTCATTGTTAGAAATAAATGAGTGGTGACACAAACTCATGACGTGTTTGAACTCATGGCATAAGGTATGCTTGCCGTTATGGAGGACAGACGCGTCAACGTTAGAGACAAATAAATGTCACTTTGAATGCCATTTATCATATGTTATATAATCATATTATACAGTACAGTATATATACTAATCTAATGTATTAATACTCTCATCTTATAATTTACTACATTTTATTGTCTTTATAAGTTATTAATAATTCAACTACTGACTGCAGACAAAATTTTCTTTTCTTGTTTCAAATGATGACATTTTGAAACAGAACCCACTCACTGTCTGTCTCTCTTTATATTTGTTTCTCACAGAACCGGTGGATTCTGCTCCAGTGATTCTGGATGGCTTTGAAAGGAAAGAGGTCATGGTTGGTCATCGGGTTGAGCTGCCCTGTAAGGCATCTGGTCATCCACCACCACGCTACCGCTGGCTAAAGGATAACAGCCCCCTAGAGGCAGATAGTCGCTACCACCAGAGTGTCTCGGGCCTCCTGATTGAGGCCACACGACCAAGCGATGGAGGCAACTATGTGTGCGAAGTCTGGAACAGCTTTGGCAATGCTAAGGTGGTGGGACGGTTGGTGGTCAAACGTGAGTTCCAAGTTTGTAGTTGTTGTTTTTTTTTTTTAAGTGAAATATTTAATAATGATAAAGTCTTAGTTTTAGTCTCTACTTCTCTAATTCATAAGTTTAATATTAAGGTTTTTTTGCACAGGTACTGTAATTTTCCTTTCGGGGATTGTGCTAGCCATGAAGTACTAGTGCAAGTCACAAGACTCAGGCTGGATTACGGAAAAATGGCTGATTTGCTGTGTTTTGTCTGTCTGCGTGTTCCTCTCCAGAGCCCCTGAAAGCAGTGGTGAGTCCTCGTAAGGTGAGAGGCAGCGTGGGCAGTCAGGTGTCTCTGTTCTGCAGTGTCACTGGCTCTGACGAATATGAAATCACCTGGTACAGAAATGGAGAGAGAATCCAGTCAGGGCCCAATGTCCGCATAACTGGCCTCAGCCATGAGAACCTGGTGATGGAGGGAATGGCCAAGAGTGATGGGGGAGCCTACCAGTGTTTTGCACGTAATGGCAAGATGTCCACACAGGATTTTGTACAAGTCATTCTGGAGGGTGAGTTGTTTTCTTTTTCACACCATACACCAATTTGACACATTTTTTTGTGTAATGGAAAGAAATCTTCTAGAAACTCACAATGTTCAATGTTTATCCACCTTCTACATGCCTTTAAACACAATCACCTACCATCCAAAAACCCACCTAGAGGTTCAAATCTAAAAAAAAAAGTTGTGTTTTTCAGTTTGGCAAAAATACGTGGGAACATGGGCCAAAAACCTTCAGTGCTTTCCATGGTGTATCTTTTCATGCTAATCTCTGTGAAAAAGCATTACTGATATCACTTAGCTCAAGACTGACATAGTGTCAGATATTGCAGTAGTAATTATGTGCATGCAAAGATTACAGTCTATCAATAAACAAGTCACAAATAACACAAACAACACAGCATGATATTAGCACATGTGTACCAGAACATTTAGTTATGATTCACAAAATAAAAACTGGTAAATTACAGAAAGCCACTATATTAAGTCTGTTGGAAATAATAATAATAATAATAATAATAGTAATACCAATACTTATAATAATGCAAAACAATGTACTGTTGTAATTCTTAATTAAATCATTGAATTGAATGACATTTGTTATTTACTGCAAAACATTGCGAAACATTTGTTGTTATATATGGTCAAATCTAAACTCGATGTGTAAGATGTTACTTGTGTTATTAGCAGTATCTGTACTAACAGTGGGTTTCAAACATTACTAGACCAGTACAAAATGCTATAAAAATGCATACAATTTGAAAACAGATTGACAGTTTTATATTTCATATTATACAATAGTGAGTAATCTGAGGCATGAGTTGTGGTATAGACCAAAACAGCACTGGGACGTTTAATTATATCTCACGTCGCATCCCAGATTTCTACATTTGTTAATTACACTAACTGATGGTCGCAAGCATGGGTGAAAGTAGGTCGGTACGGTCTCCAGTACTGTAAAGAGGGAAGAGCCAAAACCTGCCAAAACCTACTTTCAGAACCAGTCTTGGAAGCACTTTCAGAAAGAAATCACATCCGATAATGTTACGTCATCTTAATACACAACACATTGCCTCCTTAGTAATTGCTACTAAGTTGTTCTGAATTGCTGAACCATCGGTGTGGTTCTCTTCATGGCTAACACAAGCTACAAAGCTAACCTGCTTCTAACACAAGGTCATGTTTTGGTAGAGCAAAATAACTGGTTAAATAAGCAAATCCCTCATGCCCACACATAGCTGTGTACTGATATTCAGTACAACAGCACTTTCTCATGTGATATTGATCATTTGGTCACAGGATCACATAACTTAATCAGAAACCATCAGTGCTATACAGTTTTGATTTTCAAGATAAAATGCTGCCTCCTTTCAACTCTTACGAGTGTTGACGCAATACAGGGAAAAAGAGTGAAATGAAAAACGCACCAATGCTCAATAATGATAATCACTAGTTCTTGACAGCAGCTTAATGCAGTTGAAGCTGTCTTCTTGAGTAATAAATGATCTCGCTAATAGCAGAATGAAGATGTACTTCTTTATGTTTCAGGCTATTGGAACAGCAACTAGTGAAGTTTTCTGATTAGCTTGTTTCCTACAGTAGTTGGGAACTGAAATCAAATTTGTGACCATGACCTTACATCTTACCATGCCCATTCTTGTACTGCTGAGGAAGCAGAAAAAGCAAACTCAATACATAGTCTTGACCTACTGTAATTGCACCTTAATGACAGAGGAGGCAAGAAAAACACCTCACAAAGGAAGTATACAGCATGTTCAACAATCTTTTGTAAAGGACAGTACTAGGGACTGCATACAACCAATGTGCCTACAAGGCCCACTAGAGAAGGGCAGGCAGGGTCCTCTTTGGCACAATCCAAGGAGCAAGAGCTTAGAAAGTGGTTCAGCTCTTCAGCACCATTGAGAAAGAATGTAAACCGTTAATAAGTTGGAGCACAACAAAGATTCCATGGCAATGCAGGAACTATTAGCAGCCATGCAAAGGGCCCAGGTTCAAATTCCACCAACACCAAGTTGGCTCTGTTGGGGCCTTGAGCAAAGCCCTAAACTGCTCAGGTGTGATGAGATTTAAAAAATGTAAGTCTCTCAGGTAAAATGCTGTTATTGGCTGTATCTATTCTCAAACCTTTAAGTTCATTTAAACAGATGGCCCTCCTTTCTTGCAAATGGAGCATTTGGAATGTCAGATTGTAAGCCCAGTGTATGACATAGTCGTGGATAATTTGTTTTGAGCATGCTCTAGGCTACCTTGTCAAAAGTAAACCTTGATCCTTCACCTAATGCAGTGCATCAAATTCCGGACCCATTTGTGGTATATCAGCATGAGCTGGAATATTCCACATTGTAACAGCTTTCCAAAGAAAAATTCATACTTTTAACTTCATAGAAAGCAGGAAAGTTTCAACTATAAGAGCACACATAATGGCTTCAAACCAGCACACATAATGGCTTCAAACCAGGTTTGCAACTAATGCCGCCAGAAGAGAGAGAGACCTCTTTGGTAGTACATGAGAAGAAAGCATTGTAGGTACTGTAGATATGTATTGTGCAAAAAAGTTCAATCTTGTGAGAACACTATGCTACATTTCTAACCCCAATTGTTTTTCTGGCTCTAACACACCCAGTTTACCACTAAAAAGGCTGTTATGTTTGTTTGATAAGGGCATGGTGTTTTCCCAGATCAGCTTTGGGAGCCTATTCTCTAAGCTATAAAAGCCATGGCAAAACATCATGCAAAATCACTGGAGGTCTGTTAACACAAATTGGAAGGCATGTTTGGCGTCATTGCCGGAGTCTGGTTAAACAATTTTCCCCACCGGATGCTGGTGTAATTGGTATGGAGGTTTAAGATGCAATAGGTAATAGTTGTGCTAAGGTAAAAAAAAAAAACTAAGAATTTGGGACAGGATTTTTCTTTTTGTTGCAGACTTGAAAGTCAAATTTCAAATTGGCTGATTAAGAGAGTTATACTGAATACACCACACGCCCTATTGTACCACAGCAGCAGAATGCAAAGGTACTGTAGGTCAAGATAAAACAAGGACTAACCCAAGACTAGTGACAGGTTTGGAAATACAATACCAGTCAAATGTTTGACACACCTTCTAATTCCATGGTGCTTCCTGATTTTTATTTCTTTCTATATTGTAAAACAATGCTGAAGGCATCCAAAATATGCATTGATCTCCTTGATATTGAGATGTGTCTGCTACTTATGCTCTATAAAGCCTTCATAACGGCTCTAATCTAAGGTGCTGTTAATTGGTGATTTTTAAGGCTGGTAACTCTAAATGAACTTCTCTGCTGCAGCAGAGGTAAGTTTTGCTTTTGCTTTCCTGGAATGGTCTTCATGAGAGCCAGTTTTATAATGGTTCTTGATGGGTTTTGCAAATGCACTTTACAGTACTGTTCTTGCAGGAATTATTCCAGCTGACCTTCATGTCTTAAAATAACAACTGACTGCTGATATAGTTGTTACTTAATTACCTAATGCCATACATGTTATTTCATAGTTTTAAAATCTCCAGGATTGTTCTAGAATGTAGCTAAAAATCTGGTTATCAAAACTCATTGAATGAGAAGGTTCGTCCAAAACTTTTTACTGGTACTTTTGACACAGTCGACAGTGCGATCTGATATTTAAACAATGGACAGTGATATTATCTGACCAGTTGCTACTGAGTGCTAAGTCCAAAGCATCATTTACAGTTTGGTCTCAGATAAGTGCAATACCCAATTAAATTACCCATATTGACTGTGAAAATGGAGTTGATAATAGAGACATAGGCAGTAGGCAGAGATTTTATATAAGACAGAGCGTCTAGGCATTTTTATTGCCTAAGACATTTTATGATTGCAAAAAGGAGATGGAATACATCCCATTCTAAAGCTGAAATATGCATATTTATATGTTCCCGTTGCTTATTTTATCTACTGTATGTGTGAGCCACGGTGTTCTCTGCAGCCACGTCTGTTCTCTGATATCAGCTTTGTGCAGCATCTTCAGACCTGAACCAGCCTCATAAACAGGCAGGTGTCAATTACAGTGTTCACTGTTTCTGGCTGTTTTGCAGTCCTAGTGGAAAGATTAATATTGCAACGACCAACTGATAACATGTAGACATGGACACGATTTTGTAAACTCTTAAAACGTCTGCTTTTATTCAGCTTTTCTCTACATGCTAATTGCTCTTTTAAGATGAGGACATAATCCTTCCTCCTTACCTTTTTCCTGGGACTGTATCGTCTCATTTTGCTTTCTCTTGTGCTTTTTTTTTTTCTATTTCTATCAACCTGTACAAAAATCTGTGGTTTATATATAAACTGATACTGTCAGAATTTATTTTACAGGCCCATTCAAGTAGTTTGACACATTTCCCCAAATAATAATGAAATTCTGTTGCAGATAATAGGATACTGTGGATCATTTTGGAAAATAGAGACACTAGAGGGCACTGTGTCCATTTCTGAGTAGTGCACACTTGCTGGATGTTTTTCCACTGCAGATATTCCACAGTTTGTTTTATTGTGTCTCATTAAAAAATTTTTATTATTTCATTTTTGTAATAATATAGAAACAATTATTAAGATATATATCTGAAAGTGTTGCTAAAGCCTGGCAATTATCAATGTTTGCTAGCTGTAAACACAGGAAGGTCTAGCAGTATAAAATTCAGATGGTTTCTTTCAAATGTTCTGCATTTCATGTTTGCTTTAGGGACACAGTATGCTCACTGTAGTATCAGTAAACTGTATACAGCAAAGTCATTTAGAGATCTATATACTGAACAGATCTGTATTGTCAACACTTCAGTATGCAGTATAAGGTACACCATTTTGGGGGGGTAACCGGTAAAGCCATGCACTGTATAGTGTTTTTTCAGCTTACCCTTATGAAAGACTTCTTAGTTTTCATTTAGAGCTCTGCCGCAATGTTTTTTCTGTTTAATCCATGCATGGCTTCAAGCAAAAATGTCTAAGTTATATCAGGTAATCATGAATGGAAGACCATTGCATTAATTAGTAATGTATGCTCTTAGATGAATTCTGTTCTGTGAATGATGTGCACCGTATAGGTTGGACCTCTGTACAGTACTGTATATTTTATAGGTGTCTGTAAAAACCTTTTTGCTAGTGATTATGTAAGCAATGGAGTGGGAGAAGCACATGCTCTGGCTATAAGCTTCCTTTGTATGTGTTGGTGGTTAGATGCCTCTATAGTGTCTTTGTAGTTGAACCTATGAGTTGTGTCTTCAAGCACACCTACACACCTACATTGCCTGGTTGTGATTAACCTTTAAGAGTTTCACGAAGGTAAACCAGGATACCATTCCCTGTTGCGCTCAGAGTTTTTCTTACCAGATAGTGAACATCTGATCCTTTATGCAACCCAGACAGAAGACTTGTGTTATTGCACGTCGTTGCAATGCCTTATAGACTGATTGAACTGCTAGGACTTTAACATGGCATTCATCTCTAATAGAGCACTTACTTCATGGGTGTTATTAAGATTCATTTATATGTCACATGTACAGTGCAGTGAAATTATTTCTTTCCTATATCCCAGTTAGGAAGCTGTGGTCAGAGCAAAGAGTCAGTCAGGATACAGCCCCCCTGGAGTAGATAGGATTAAGGGCCTTGCTCAAGGGCTCACCTATGGCAGCTTTGGAAGTGCTGGAGCTTCAACGCCCGACCTTCCGATGGGGTAACCCAGAACCTTAACTGTTGGAGCCACCACTCCTCCTATTTCGATTTGTACTGCATTGGGAGGTTCTAGTGGCATAAGTACAGTAGGCATCTGTGAACACTTTCATTTAATCCAATTCAATGATGGTTTCTGTGTCGGCATGTATAATCCAGGTGATTAGCATGAGAGGCAAAATCAAAATGTTATAAAGTTAAACACGGCTGTTTTATCAGTATTCCTGAACCAATCTTTTTGACTCCAAAGAAAACTGCAGTTACCCAAGTCACTAGTGGTTCTGAATTCCATGATTATATTTTTCAATGTTGAGTCTGTGGGTTTGCTTGTCTCATCCAGGGTGCATCTCTCCCTCTCCCACTTAGTTTTCACCTCTAGGATAAACAGAAACGTGGACCGCAACCCAGGCTTCCTTGGCCAACATCCTTATCTAACCTCACTAATGTTCTTGAGGCTGAAAGAGTACACCCACTCACAAAAGTAAGCACACCCCTCTAATTTCAGCGAACATTGTAGTACATCTTCTCAAAGGACAATACTATAGAAATGAAACTTGGATATATTTTAGAGTATAACCGTATAGATTTACTGTCCTCTGAAAATAGCTGGAAACAAAAGTGAGTACACCCTAAGTGATAACAGCTGTACATCTTTAACCATGCAAAGTCACATGTCCTATTTATCATGTTCATGTGCTCGTCAGTAGCCGAGTACGTCTCCAGACCTGAACCCTATTGAGCATCCTCAAGCGGTAGGTGGCGAAGCGCCAGGTGTCTAACATCCAGCATCTCCGTGATGATAATATGGAGGAGTGGAAGAGGATCTCAGCAATAACATGTGCAGCTCTGGTAAATTCCATGCCCAGGAGGATTAAGGCTGTATTAGATAACAATGGTGCTCACACAAAATATTGACACTTTGGACACAGTTTTGACATGTTCTCATTTTCGTTGCCAGTTATTTAGACAATAAAGTCTGCATGTTGAGTTATTGTTCGAGGACAGTAAATCTGTACTGCTATACAGGCTGCACATTGACTACTCTAAAGTATATCCAATTTTCATTTCTATAGTATTGTCCCTTAAGAATATATAATAAAATGGTTACTGAAATGTGAGGGGTGTACTTTTTTTTTTTTTAGATACTGTAACTCCCCACATTCCCCCTCCTCCATGTTATTAAAAAAGCAAAGGACTAAATCTGGACTGGGATGTTCAACAAGCACATATGGGTGCGATGGTTAGGTGTATCAAAACCTTTGGCCATATGGTGGGTCTGCATGAAGAACCGTGGTGCCCAGAATGAAAACTGTAACTCAGTGTTCCCCTACACTGACCTCTCTTTGGGGCCCATTCATGCATTTAAAATCATTATGCTTTGAAATTAGTGCTACTTCAGGAGATTTAAAATCAGCACTCAAATGTTTAGTCTCGCTGGCTACATACAGTAAAACATGCTCGATCAGATATACAGGATACAAAAATAAAAAACATGCTGTAAAATTGGCTACCAATTTGGCTTTTCACCTGGACTTGAGAGTTAGAATGGATGAGTTAGGTCTGCTGGGGAAGCAAAAGACATTTGGCAGCTGTGCCACTTATCTGGTACTTGGAAACTGCTGCCCCTGCAAGGTGGTTTCTCCTCAACTCATTGCCTCTTATTACATGCTGAGGTCAACAGTCGCCATGCTCAAGTTGTGCCATGCATTAAATAAGACTGCAGCAGAGGACTACCATTGATTAAGTAAACACTGGTTTCCTGTAGACGTGGAGTCTCCGGTCACTGGGGAACGAGGCACAAAGGAAGATTAGACACAGCCGTGTGGTTAATCTTCTTCAGCGGTGACAGACTTTCCCAGCATGAGCGTTGTGTGTCCACACGAACTAGTGGCAGCTGTCCTCACCCCATTCTCCAGTGACTCAGCCCTGCAGGCTTCAGGATGTCTCACTTCTTCGCTTCCTACACATCACAGGGAGCTATAAGCACCTCCTGAATGCACCTTAATTACACCTAATTTAGATCCATAATCCCTTGTCTTGTCCAGGTGAGCGTAGGAGGGACCTGTCTTTTTGTTCTTCCTGCCTGGTTAATAGCAGATTTATTACTGATTATAATTTATAGTTGAAATTGTTAAATATATCTCATGTTTTCTAAAGCATTTTAAAGAAAGGAAATAACCAGAGAAAGAGAAACAACCTGCAAAATGCAAAATTCTTAATGAATTTATTATGAGTTCCGTTGTGTGGGATGCAGTATACAGGAGACCACATCTCTGAGCTTGCCGGTGTGCGGTAAGTATGGTGGAACGAAAAAATGACACAGCTGCGTGGCTGGAAATGTCTTCTAGAAAATGGATGTACAGTAAATATAGACCAGTATGAAGAGCTTGTCAGTGTGCAAGTGTGATGGAAACAGAAACCAAGGGCATTTGAGTGTAACCGTAGACTGAGGCTCACAAAATGTTCTCCATTTGACATCCTCTGTTTCCCCTCTGTCTGCTCCAGATTGATGTTGTGGTTATGCGTTGAGGACCGGCATGATTTCTGGCATGATATCATTTTGTAGGGCTTTTTTCCCCCCATACAATCTGTAAGCATCTTAGTGTGATTCCATATCTGATGTAAATGTTTCTGTCAGGGTCATCAGAAAGGGCAGTCTGTCCAGATTGTCCAGTCTGTGTTTGTCTGGTCACTGTTTCCTAGTCCTATAAAACCCAATATGAATAGTATTTCTAAATGGTTAAACGCCAAATAGGCTTTAAGATCGACTTGGTCCCTTTTGAGGACTGTTGCGCTCATCGCATCTTTTACAGCAAGATGTTAATGGTCATTGGAAAATTGAAGATGAATAGACGAAATGGCCACAAATAATCATGAAAATATGCCCTCTGTAGCATCCATGTCGTTATTTCTTTCTATCAAAGGCTTGTTCTGCATCACCAAAACAAGCCTTTGTTTTCAGTGATGAAATCTGATCATTGAAAAGGCCTGGTCTCAAATACAAATAAAACAAGATTAGAACAGCCTGGATACTCATAACAGATAGGTCTGGTGTTGCTAATCTAAATGGAATCTCTGGACAGAGGAAGACACAGTGTGGAGTGTTTTAAATCACGTTGCTTTCAAGGCACCAGTCATCTACAAGATGAGCATGAAATCCACTTACAGTCTGGCAGTTTGGGATCCAGACCAGAAGGTCAACATGTATAAGGTACATTTGTGGTATACAAAAAAATCAATACTTTTGTGGACCTTTTAAAATATAATTAGATAATTTAAAATGCATGTTCTATTTTCTCATAACGTCACTTGTCATTTGTTTTATTTCAAATATATTTTTTCCTTTTGTTTTTAACCCTTTGTTGCCACCAGACTGTCTTTAATGAATTACCTTCACTCTCAACAACCTGTCTTTTTTCTTTAGTCATGCTCTATTTGAAATTAGCCACACTTGACATGCACTTTCTGTCCATATTTTCTGCTGAGGAGCTCTCAACAGAAATGTTTTTGTTTTTTTGCCTGAATCATAATTTACATTACATTTGTCTTCACTAGCAAAGATCTGTTACTGTTCTCTTTTAGACACTTTGATTAAAAATCATGGTCTGATATTAACTAACACAGTCTTTAAATAATAATAATAATAATAATAATAATAATACATGCAGCTACTGAATTCTGTTGTTTTTAGGATGTTTTCTCTTTCATTATAATCCTATAAAACAAAGTACAAATGTATAAATAAAGACAATTTCATTAAAAGGTCAACACAGAAATGTTTTTAAAAATCAATTTTATTTGTGCATGATCTTTCCAAAAACGCTAAGTTCAACTTTTAAATCTTCTTAATGACAATTTTACAGTGGTTTGGTTTGACAGATCTTTACTGTGACATGCAATCAAATAAATATCCCATCTGAGTTCACACTATACATTGCTAACATAGACACTCTCTCCCTCTCTCTCTCTCTCTCTCTCACACACACACACACAAACACACCCTGTCAATAAAACTACTTTTTTCCACTTCTTTTATTTTTAAATCAATACCTTTCAACTTTATCATTATCTTGCACAATAAAAAATTTATACACTAGCACACCAAGAAGTGAATCAGCATAAATGAAGAAAAGAAAATGACATTTGTTGTAGTTATTAGACGTTTTGGCAGATCATCTTGTTAAAAAAGACATTTTTAGTTTGTATATTTGTTTGTGTGCTTGTTTGACTAAAATCTTTTCAGGATTTTATCTACATTCAGCTGTTGCAATAACTGTAATTGATATGGGTGTTTCTGGGTACAGCAGGTGCTTGTAAAGGTTTAACATTGGTATTGTTGATGCGGTTAAAAAATCAACATGCAAGAAAGTATTTCTGCTCTACAACAAAAATGCATTATATTAAAAAAGAAAGAAAGAAAGAAAGAACATTTTAAGAAAAGTTACAATTTTATTTCTGACATGATAAAGTTGAAAGTTAAACTTTATTAAATAGAATAATTGATTAGATTCGATTACTAACCCCAGCAGTAATACCCATTAAGTGCAAGACTAAATCATCAAGCAGTAAACATTAATACATGTAGTCTATTCACACGTCACATGTTTAGTTACATTTTGTATAATTGCTTTTTCCAGAAAGAACATTCCAAGCTTTAAATACACTCTATGTGAAAAATGTTTTTATAAGAAATACAGTATGTAACAACAGATTTTGAGAAATAATATTATTCCCCTGATTGAAGTTTTTAGGTCCCTGGCAACAGAAACTGAGTAAATTATTCAAGATCTGGATTCATATTTACTCTTTAACTCAGAAACACCACTGTAAACCATTAGCAACACAAATATGTTTTTTATATATTTTATATATATATATATATTTTTTTGTATCATGAAAAGCAGTTAGAAAATGTATAGCCCGATGTTAAATCCTCTTCTAAATCTCACTTAAACAAATTCTGAGCTTCTACGTGAAATAAAGTCATCCAGATAACATTCACCCAAAGGGTCTTTTTTTAATTTACTTTATTTCATACACAAAAAATTTACTAATGGTAAAGTTTCAGAATGAAGAGACAAATGTTTTACCCTTCTTGTAAACTTGTAAAGAATTTTTGTTTTCCTATTTAAAATGAATTTGCCTGCAGAAGTCGCAACAAAAAATACGAACGAAGAAAAAAATGTGAATAAGCATGGTTCGATAGCCCTTAGCATAGATCGTTTCTATGCAGTTTGCCTTAAACAGAGACAAGAGCCAACAGACACACATCATTTCCACATAATACATTTAGTACGCATGGTAAGGCTTGAATGTGAAATGAAAGCACACGTGATTTATTAGTAACTGTCTACCTCCGATATGAAACGAAGAAGCAATAAATTGATTAAGGATTTAAACTGAAATTCAAACTACCAGAAAAACTACCAGAAATTAAACAAGCTGTATAGTAAAAACTAAAAGAGCAAATTTTATCCAGGATGCCTAAAATGGAGAAGAACAAGTTTACATTTCAAGCCCTTTTACCCAGTTGACTAGGACACAATGTTTTCTAATGAAAAAAATCCAGCAGTAATTATATAAATGATAAACGTGTTAAATGTGTTCAATCTGTGGTGAGCGAAACAATCTTCAGAGTAAATATTTAATTATTTCCTTTTGTCATATGTAAAAGTGTGGATGGAAGTGGATTAGGCCAAGTATAAGCAATTTATTTGAGATTTTTAACTTTAATCTCAGAATTCTGACTTTAATCTGAGATTTAAGCCTGAAGTTAAAAAAAAAAAAAAAAGAATTCTGAGATTAAAGTCCAAGTCCTGAAAAAGAAAAAGTCAGAATTCTAATTAAAAGAAATTTATAAGTCATGGCGTTAGATTCAGAATGTCATACGCTCTTAGAAAAAAAGTGTTGCTGAGGTGGTTGCTTTTTTTAACCTGTACTTAAATCATTATTCAGGGTGTAATCTATCCCCATTTACAGATGAAAGATGCATATTAAAAGTACAAAAGATGTAATGGAATTGTCTCAGGAAAGAACAAAGAAAGATACAGTTCTAAAGATACAGTACGATTTTTTTTTCCAAATGTACAATATTAGTTTTTCTAAGAGTGTATAGTTTAAAACAAAAAAGTATATTTTAATCTGAACTGAGTTGACAGTGTTCGCTGTAAATCCCATACATTGGCCTTAATACAAGATTCGTTTCTATTCTAAGAGAAGAACAAAATGACTCTCCGATCTAATGAGCAGCTTCTGTTGCAGGGACGTTTATACATAAACAGCACTGAACCTAGTGTTTTGGTATCAGACAGCATGCAAGTCAGACATTGTGCTGTCTCGGAGACAATGAGACTTGTGCACATTCAGTTATGAAACACCCACAGCATCAACAGTACATGAACTAACAACATGTCAAACAATACGGACGAGCACAGACACGTACACACATTTACGTAGAGAACTCGTAGTACATAGAGTAGACTTTAACAATGGCTTTTAGTATGTTCTCGTTTTAGAAATGTTTGCATATATACCTTGGTATATACACAGTTTCACATACATAATGTCAGAAATTACACATAAGACCAGTGGATACGCGGAGTGTCCACAAACTTCTACATTTTTACAGGAAATGAATGCATGACTGAAAATTGTTTACCTACATATTATTTTCAGTAATTATTGCAGTCTAAACAATATGGCTTTGACTAGTGAAAAAAAAATGTTCAGCACTAGAAAATAGGTCCCTCTATCTTTCTATCTATTCAAAATACAAAAACTCACTTGCTGGATTTGACTTAAAACTGCTGTCAATGTTTACTTGAAGCAAATCTGCCAATTTAATGAGTGACTCAGGGAGGTTTTTTTTTGTTGTAAACTACAGCTATTAAATATAACTACCATCCTTGCTCGGCTAACAAGGGTTAAAGGTTTTAGCATTTTATCCCCTTATGCATTGCTCAGGTCAGGCTTTAACCTGATGAGGTTTTCTTTTCTTTTCAATAGTAAATAAGTATATGTGTATATTCAGCCCCTCCACATGCCTCCTGATAAAAGTCTGCCAATTTAATGAGTAACTCAGGGAGGGTTTTTTTTTTTGTAAACTACAGTTACTAACTACGTATAACTACCATCTTTTCGTGACGAACAAGAGTTAAAGGTTTTAGCATATTATCTCGTATGCATTGCTCAGCCCAGGTTTTGACCTGACAAGTTTTTCTTTTCAATATTAAATAGGTATGTGTGTGTATATATACAGCTCCTCAAAAAGTCTATGAAATTGGAATAAAGAAATAAAGAACATGAAATGTTCAAATTATGCCAGTTAACCCTTCTACCAAATACTTTTTGCCATCTTCTTAATATAGTTATATTTGATTTTAAAAATGGCACAGTGGTTAAAATGTTATTTATTTATTTATTTTTATCTTGTTAGATAGACTGACTCATAGACTGGCTATGTGCTGTAACAATAGCTTAGAATACAGTTGGGTCCATAATTATTTGGACAGTAGCACCCTTTTTTAAATTTTGCCTCTCTGTAGCACAACATAGGGTTTGAATGGAATCCATTAACATGTGGTTGAAGTGAAAAGCCGCAGGCTTAATTCAACAGGTTTAACAAAAATATTGCAATAACCATTCGAGAATTACAGCCATTTTTAGAAGGTTCCTCAATTTTCACAGGCTTAAAAATAATTGGACAAGAGACTTGGGCATGTATGGCTGCCAATGGAACTGGGTCACTGGTATTCTTGATACTATAAAATGCTGCAAAAATGATAAGACAGAGATTCCCTTCACAGTACAGACGGATAATGATCCAAAATGGAAATGATCCAACCCAAGAGCTTCTTGAGGCTAAGAAGTTAAATGTCCTTGATTGTTACATGATTGTTAGTCACCTTACCACAACTCAACTGAACATGTTTTTTGCTTACTTAAGATAAAATCTGAAGGCCTAAATTCCCAGTGACAAGCAGCAGCTGATGGCGGCTACGATAAAATAAAATGTCAGCAATGCATCTCAAAGTAAAAAATCAGAATTTGGTTATGCTCATGTGTTCCAGACTTCAGGCAGTAATTGACTGCAAATGTTTTGAATCCAAGTATTATAAATTATCCTTATATTTATAATTATGTTGGGTTTGAACACGATCTAAACACTTTTCACACTATGAAAATAGAAAGTCTTTGGCTGTAAATCATCAAAGTTTAATGCAATATTTTTGAATTAAAGTTGACAGTGTATACTGTACTTCAATCACATCTTCAGGTGCTACATCTCAAATCTACAAATATTGTTTCAATGTTCAAATAGTTATGGACCCCCCAGTAAACTAAGAGACAGCTATCTATCTAGAGAAATGGAAATCTTTTTCTTTTTTACGTAGCATAAGATCTTGGCAGTATAGTTGTCAGGGAGCTAGACTTTAGAATCTGATTTCATTTCCATTCAATTGTTTAATTGATTCTTCCGCAGGCCAAAAATGGAAACAAGATATTTTGTAGACGTTTTTGGATTTGTGTACCGAAATTTTTAATTTGTGACTCAAATTGAAATTTTCCTAAACGTCTTCTATCAATATTTTGTAGTCTGCTCAATTCTTGAATGAAAAACTTTTTTTTTTTCTCTACAAATGAATGCACATTAACTAGCAGACAATTCAATACTTTTATTACTGATGTGTTTCAACTGCACTGCAATGGTTGTATTTGATTGTCTTTAAATAAATAGAAAATCTAGCTCCCATCAGTGCAGTGCTTTTCCAGGCTGGATTACAAATGCATGTATAATATTTTTATGCATTTTCATTTAATGCAAGTTTTTCTTTCATAGAAAAGATTTGGTCACTGAAACAATTGGTTTGCTAAAATGCGGCAGTGTTCTGTTTTTATTTTTTTCCCAGTGCAAACCTATACATGCTTTCCTTCCATAAACTCATGCTGGCAGGACTAATGTGCATATTACTTCTCTTTCAAATGGTAAACAATGACTATTACTTCTCTTACATGTTAAAAGACAAGAATATAAAAAAAGGGAAGAAGAGTATTCAAGAAATAACAATTAGACAATGAGCATTCAAGTTGTCTAGAAGAGCATTATAGACACAATCATGTTCCCTCTCAGGTCTAAGTAGGGCAATGCCAAACCTAGACAATTCACCTCGTGAAACATGTCCTTAATTCATTCGATTCCTGTCATTCATGAGAGAGAAAACTTTTTTCAGTCCTTCACAAAAAAAAACAAAAAAACTAACCAAAATGTGTAGAAATTCATCGGAAGGCATCATGCTTAAATTGCTCTTGTTTTTTTTTTTCTTTTTACCCTTTTGCCCTCTCAGCTTTTACTACAAGTGTTGGGAGGGGGAACGGGGAGAGTTTCACAGGGAACTAGCTACATACACATACACACCTCATTCCAGTGCCAGTGTTCACTATTATCAACTTAATGGAAAGTATTCCTGTTGTGTCCTTTATAATGGATCCCAATGGCCCACAATTTGCAGAGTATGAGGCCATGGTTGTGCATATACGTTAACCAATAGAAAAATCTTTAACATATAAACAACTTGAACCTGAATGGCAGTGACAAGACCAACTTCGTAGGGGAATGGATTGTTTTTATCAGTGGAAATAACAACTAAGACTTTTGTCGAGGCAGTGAAAAGCCTTCCACAGTTTGGCAAGATTCCCACTATCCCCTGTCTCAAACTAAATCACTTCCCCACAAAAGTAAACCTCCCAGCAGCCCCCCTAAAACAGTCTTATGTCCATTACTTTTTAAACATGTCCTGAAGAGGTCCCGGCAAGAATTTCAGGACGGTGTCTAAGATGCTCTCCTCGTCATCGTCGTCGTCGTCCCCGCACCCTGCCGGAATGGCCTTTTTCGGGCGAGTTAGCGAGCCTTCACAGGCTTGCTCCATGGCAGCTTTCTCCTCAGCCTCCTTCTCCTCCTTCTTCTTCAGTCCGTACTATATAATCATAATGGATTCAGACCACAAGCAAAGAGAAAGCATTCAAGTTGTGAAACTTTTAGGTTTTAGTTTGTAAAATGTCTTTTAAAGTGTATCAGCATGTTGTAATTTGGCTAATTTTTGGGAAAATTTCTCAATTTTCAAAAAAGGTAAAATATTCGAAAACAAAATGAGACTCTTTTAAAATACCATATAAATGAATAGGTGCTTTGACATTGTTTCGAGTCACTGTCATTGCCAACATGGCAGAGTGCCACAGCTGAGCCCTTGAGGACGCCCCTTTACCCTCAGTCCAATTATACACTTAAATGATTCCACCACACTCATAAGCTGCTCTAGATAAAAAGGTCTAATGTTTACCAATCGCCAGAAGCTGTGCATCCTCTTAAGAGACTGATACTCAACTAATTCAAATGTACATTTTATAAGCACCCTGTACAGTCAGAACTCAGTCATTCAGAAGTATAACACAAATTAATTCTGATTTATTATGAATATCCTTCCGACACACTTACTACTCTTTACAGTATACAGCTGAATTATTTCATAATCACACAGTCAGGTGACAATGATTCTTAGTGTCTTTTCATGGAGTTTTTCCTTCAAATAAACACCTCTGGTTTGCCCCATAGAGATCTTAGTATAAATTTATAATCAGATTTCTGTAAAGTCACTTTGTGACAAGGTCTATTGTTAAAAGTGCTACGCAAATACAATTGAATTGAAATGAACTGAATCATTTTCTGTATGTCAGCACTAAGAAACTGTATAATACCTTCAAGGGCATGCATATACAGGATGACATCATCTCAAATAGTGTTCTACCTATTTTTTGTATCAAAGATCTTTTTGAAGTGCTATAGACATGAACAATAGCCTCAAAACTGAAACAAAAATACACGGCTAGACTGCTGCAGATTTTCCATATTACTCTTAAAATATCATCCCAATAAGTATAAGGAAAAACATAAAAACAATGCATAACAAATTAATGACACTGTGGTGTTGGCTGAGGTTTTTGGGGAAAACAGGAAGCTCACCTTATCTCTGATGCTCTGTCTGACCTTCTCTCTCTCGGCCTCCATGCGAGCGTGCTTGGCTTTCCTTTCCTCCTCTTGTTGCCGCAGTGCTTCCTGCCTTTCCTCTTCTTTTTTCTGAGCGTCTGGGTCTTTTTCTTCTTCTCCACCTAACATTTTCCCCATGTCTTTGGTGGCCCCTGTAGATGGTAGCCATTATCTGTGTTATTATTGGTTTTTAATTGTGTTTTTAATATATATATTTATATACATAAATAAACAATATAATATGTGGTATATTAGTGTTGATTCAAAATTATTTTGCCTATGCTAATCGTAATTAATAGTAATTATCTACAATGAATTATTCAGTGACAACATCAGGCCAACAGAAATGTAGTCACAATTGTAAAGACTGTAAGGCAGGTGTTAGGGGCGACTAACTAAAGACACATAGACATACAGAAAATGCTCTAAATCCAGTTGCCAGTTTAATATGATCAATGAGTCAATAGCAGAGTAAAGCAAAATACATTCTCAGCAAAACCAAAATAACCCTTAACTGTACCAGAATCAAAGGTTTGATTACACACTTTTGAGTGTCCTCCACTTGCTTGTGAAAAGGCTGTTTCACTGTATGTGATGCTGTGGCGCTCTCTGTGTGACACGCTGGCTAAATGGATCTCTCTGAGCCAAAATAAAGAAGCCAAACAGGGCCACTGGAGAGATACATGCTTTTTCTTCCTCATAGCCATCTGTTTCACTTGTCTAAGTCTGCATTTGAGAGATAGCTGTTTTAGAGCCAGCCACTGTGTCCCCCCACTCACACACCCCCCTCTCTCTCCATGATATTGCTCATGAATATGTTTCAGTAACTATTCATTATGCCTCATCACTGATTTCCAAGAAAATTGGAAAAAAACTCAAATTTTTTTTTAAACCCCAATAATAAAATCCACCATTGACATCAAAGAAATACTGTCTGCACTTATGAAATAAAATGCTAACAAGATACAAGACCATAAAATGAACACTGCAGTCATGCACAAGAGCCTACTCACGCTCTGAAAGTTCTCTAGTCTAAAACTTTAAAACTATACCCCGACATGACACTCAACATTTGGTTGTCGTGGTAAATTTTTAATGCGGCTAATGATCCTTTCTGTGCGTGATTTATCTGCAAAAACTGCAGAACAGCCATTAGGAACATTTGAGTGATGTTAATTGTATTAGCCAATGCATTATTCAGCTGTAATACATTACATATGTATATTAGATTAACGTTTTTTTTTTCCCCCTTAGTTTCATGGACATGATTAAGGGAAAAGCATTCTGAACTCCTGCAGTTCAACATAATAAGGAACGCATATATTCTGTATGAACCTACGTGAGTCCCTGCTTCATGTACGTAAGGTGCAGAAGGAACCAGAATATCCGTTTTGTGCGAATCCATGTGAACCTAATCAGCAAAGGTAGTGCATGACAGAATCTAATTAAGTGCTTCTTGCGGTCATTGACTTCATCTGTTAAATCAATGCACAGCTCATTTTTCTATAAGCAATTAGAGCGAATATGCTTTTGAAATCCAAATGCTCAGTCAATGCTATGGGCAAAAACCCCCTTCAAATCAACTCTAAATGATAATGTGCAGTCCTCTCCTGCCATTAATTATGTTCGCAGGCCTCCCAGGGCATTCATTGGCAAAAGGACTGCCAGTGGAGGGTTTAATTGGCAAATGTGTGTGTGATTAGGACACCTTGGGCTGACAGATTAACGTTCAGGCATGGTCTAGCTGCGTGCGTGCGTCTCTAGAGTGTAGACAGTAAAAGGTCGCTCTTAATTTCAGGACTGGACTGCCCACTTTCACTCCCACTCCTCACTCACCACCCACACACCCACACAGCTTCCTAAAAGATAATTGACTTGCCACCCCAGTGGTCGCCTTTTGGCTAACTGAATTTGACTACAGTACATTCCACATGTATTCAAGGTCATTGCTGTTTTATTCACAACTAAATGGCATACAGCAGAATATAATACACAAGTTTGACCCTGTAAAGGTCAATGAAAACACTTTTCTACTGAATCCTTTTAATTTGGGTCAATAGTTCAATAACAACCATCCATTTCATGTGCTCTGTCACATTTCATATTATTCCTTTGAGAAAATTCTTCTACCAAATAAATACAATAGCTTTTTCACTAAGCATACAGGAAATATGTAGGCCATTAAAATGTATTTACCATTACAAAAGACAAGCATTCTTTTTTCTCTATGAGATTCTGCATGGCTTTTCACAGAAGCACTGAATGAATAACAGACTGTGAGGATGGAGGATGGGTGGCCAGCTCATTCTGATGATTTATCAAACACTGCGGTTGGAAATTCATATATCAGAGAGGAGCTCTTGTTCTTGATTATATAAAAATCAACTGAACATACTAATTAGTTTTTTTCCTGCCCAAAACTTATTAGGCAACGTATTAAAACAGATCTCTTACAACATTGTGCCCATGTGCAAATAAAATCATTGTATTTTGAAATGATAAGGAATCGTCACTGAAAATCATCAGTACTCGATGTAACTATGTAACTGAAAATCATACTCGATGTAACTATGTCTTTGTTGTCTATCATGACATCAGTATCTGAACATTTCTGAATATTGTTAAAGAGTATTTACAATACTAATTCTGATGTTTTTGATGCAGTCTATACTGATGTCAATGTAATGAAAAAAAATGTTTATTGAAGAAAATGCACTGTTTAATAATTTTTAAAAAATCTTTTCAATTGAAGAAAGGTTGCATCTAAGGAAGTCCCTGAAATGTTACAGTAAATGTTACACATTAAGTATATACTCCTTAATAATTAGTACAGGATGTGGATGTTTGCTGAGTAGAAGTGTTCTGAATAATTGATGGCCTTCATGGATAAATCATGTACTGATACTATTACTACAGAACTGCACACAGATTAGCTAAAAAAAATAGAATCGTCAAACATGGGGAAAAACCAACTGGTGCAAGATGTGAGATGTGTCTGGATGTAATCATGTTATGTGATAAATATTTAATATGCTCTAAACATACAGTAGATTTTCCATGCATTTGTAACTGCAGAATGTAACTGCAGTGGGTGGAAAGCCACAGTCCAGTAGCAGTCGCACTGTACTTGCTCAAAACAAATTTAGGGGAACAATTGTTAATTGAAGTGCTAAAACATTGGCAGACAAAAAAAGCCATTCCAGGCAGCCATTCAAGCCTAGTGCTTTTGTGCCTGAGACACAATATATAAAAGGTCATCGTCTGATCACATTGGCTCTCCAGTGCTTGACACATCTGGGCCCATCTGAGACAATTGGGAAATACATTATCGACAGGCATTTAGCTGATAAAACCAATGCATGGAATTGATTTGAGGAGTTGCCCTTTAAAGAAAACCTCATCCTCTTAAATTAGAAAGTCTATATCTCATATAAATAAATGTCTGAAATCACAACCTGTTTAAACTATTGCCTTGTGTAAAACGAGAAACAATAAACCAGGTCATTGTTCTACATGTCATGCTCATATTTTTAAGCATAGTCTGAAAATAGCTTGTTGCCTTTATAAAGACTATATTAGTGATTAGAAAATATTACTTACCTCCCAGCGCTTGCTTCATTACAAAATCCATTATGCACTTTGATATCTGGTCCGGACAAAGCTAGAGAGAATGTTGCATGTAATCTATCTGTAGTCCCAATCGCGTTAGGCCACTACAGTATGTATTCTCCTGTGCTTGGTGATGGTGCTTTCACGTCTGTTGGAAAAAAAAAGACAAAAAGCTGGAAAGTGGTCTACATCTTTAACAGATGAAAAAGACAACATTATATTTGCAATCACCAATATTATTAATCAATATTACAGTTAAGATCGTACTTTAACAATCACATTTTACATATATACTGTATTATATTGGGATGCTTTTGTGTAGTGCTGTGTCTTTCTCTCTCTGTCTGTAGCAAGAGAAATCTGACCCATGTGGTGCAAATAATCTCTTCCATAACTGAGTCGAGCTCCAAGTCAATGTAAAGTAATAGAATTGATCATGAACACACACTTTGCAAATTAGTGGGGGTTCCTATAAAAGCCTGCAAACCTGAGAAGCCAGATTAAGGAAATCACATTCATAAAATGCGAAGATTTAAGGGTTTAATTATCAAATAAATTATATAAACAACTATGATCAAGCAGAAACCTTACATCATATTGTGATATGCAATGTAAATCAAGAATGTACCATTTTGTTGCCCAAAATGCTTCACAACGAACTGCCCTTTGGGTAAATTAAGCATGATATTTTGTTAGATCATGTTAATGGACCGAAATGCAAACAGATAGCTGATGTATAGCATGTTAATGGGAATCAAATCCATTAAAGGTTTTTTTTTTTTCTGGTTGTGTGCCTAGCACAAAATTATTAATAGGTGTATGGAATAAATGAATCAAATGGCCTGTATTAATCATGTCCTTGACGACATGGTTTCCCTAGCAGCGCAAGATGTTTTAGAAAAGTAATAAAAAAGTACACAGGCAAGTAAACTATAGCAAGCTATGCTTACAGAAAATCTCTTGAAACAAAATGGAAAAAACGGTATATGCATACTGTGCATTATTATTTTTTTATTATTTTTACACCTATTAAACATAAATACATGCATTTCTTAAGCAATAAGCTCTTATTGTTGTATGATAGGTTTCTGGTACTGTGTTTAAATCATCCATAGCATAGCTGAACCAGCAATCTCTTTAAAATCACTATGTCTAATAAACCATCAAGTCTTCTTTATGTTTTTTGATAATTTAAGATGCATAGATTGTAATATTGCGGGATTTGACAAACATCATGAGGTTAAACAGACATTTTGTGAGTTGAATTCAGGAAAGGGCAAAATGCATTATTATGATTATTATTATAATAGAGCCGAACAGTAATCTTATACAGAGGGTAGATCATTACTGGAAATACATCCTAAACCTAATTTTAGTTTCCATCCCTGAGCACTGCAATATATGTAGCAGTACATTATGCTGTTAAAGAAACAACCTCGTGTCATCCATCTTGCTGAACTGACAGGTCTTTGAAAAGACTTTATTAGATTAGAGTGCATATAATCACTGACCAGAAACCTGTTAATACCTGTGGAAAGTTATGTTTAAGCCATAATGTCTGGATCAACCCAAAATGTTGAAAAAATTTCTGATGCAACAGTGGATTAAAAACATTCATCCAAGTTTAATAGCACACATAAAAGAAAGGTTTTACACCAGTAAGACATGACAAAATAAAGCTAGAAGAACTAGAAGTCTGAATGAGTACTAGACCATAATAGAGTTTAATAAATCACAGCTGTGTTTCCCAAACTTTTCTTCTAGAGACCCATTTTTAAAAAATGACAAACCACAGCCCCCGAGTGGCACAGCAGTAACAATCTCATCAAAGTTGATGTTGTAGCCTAAAGAGAGCTGGTTGGCCAAGCTCTCTCAGAGGGGAGGGATGGGAGGCACTTAGCACTCACACGTCAATCAAGGCTCTACAGCCAATCACCGGCATCTTTAAGCTCATGCAAGCAGAACGAGCTGATAGCGCTGTCCTCCGAGTGTGTTACGCCGCTGCCAATGATGCATAAGCGCACAGTTCTAAATAATGCGGTTGGTGACTCCATATGGCTTGGAGGAAACACGTGCTAGCCTTCACCCTCCCTTGTTGGTGGTTGTAGCCTTGATGTGGGAGAAAATCTGGAAAATCTGAAAAACTATCAGGATGCAATTCACAATAGAATTATTATTTTTTTTAAGACCAGGTTGCTTTGATAGAAGTCTTCAGCATGTCTTTATTGTTGGGTCGGTGTTTCTCTATGAAATTCAGGTCAGGTGAGTTGACTGGCCAATCATGCACAGTAATATCATGATCAGCAAACCAGCAGTTAGTGGTAGTTTTGTCCTGGTGGATTAAGAGAAGAAAGCATGAAATGAACTAAAATCTCCTGATAGGTAGCTGTGGACACGGTGGACAAATGTACTGAAGATCACTGTACGGTATGAATTCACTCAAACAATATCTCAATATTTTGACATACTGCATTTTTAGGATAGCTATTTTTAATAAATAGAGTAGGAAAGTGGCTCAGCTAGGTCTATACAAGAATGTATGTACTTTTTATTCAATTTAATTCAATTCAATTTTATTTGTATAGCGCTTTTAACAATTGTCATTGTCGCAAAGCAGCTTTACACAATCAAAAGAATTATTTATGTTTGTATGGAATGCGAATGTGTATAAATCAAAATTAAACAGCCTGTATTAATCATGTCGTTGACGACATGTTTTTTTTTTTTACATGTTACCAGATTGCATATCCCATTTTTATTATTTTAACAGAATCTATTGATTCGATGCATCAGACCTTATTATAAATCAAATCCAAACAAAAATATTGATTGGACAAGACCAATCCTATAAACTTTCTCTCATAGATTAGTAATTACTAACTGCTACAGTATATGCAGGGTCAGGATCTAAAGAAATTCTTCTTATTCCAGAAACACTGGGCCCAAGACAGGGACACACAATGAATGAAACGCCAATCCATTACACTCCATATACTCAAACATTCATATACTCATTCACACCTAGGGAAAATCCACCAACTAGCATGCTTTTGGACAGCAAAACTTTTCTACTTTTTTCGAGAGGAAACCCAGAGGAACCCCACATGGATGTGGAAACACTTCCCAGACTGTACCTAGGCTTAAGATCAAAATCAAATACTTGGATATATAGAGTGAGCATAACATCTTTTTTGGATTTTAAACATATAGTATATTACACATATATATTACAAACATAAGATTTATATATGCATAAATGTAGATATAGACATAGACATAGGTATACATATGTCAGTTAATCTGCCTCTGGGTGTTAGTAAAACGTCTTCTGGTCATTGGTTACATGCAATAATTCTATTGCAGCCTAGGGTTTCCAGGAAAACCTTAATGACCTTGGTGAGTGGGACAAGGCAATAGGAAAATCAATGAATCAGGGTGCTTTAAAGCTGTCAGAGATACACATGAACAGAAATTGCTGTTTGGCTAGAAAGTCATTTATTTATTAAGATATTTAATAGAAATAAACCAGCATCCTCTCTTGTTTCATATCAATTGAAATATATATATATATAACAAATACCTTAATCCATAAAATATTCTCATCTATAACTGGTAAGTTAATAGATGAAAATCATTTATGCCTGTGGCAGGATGTTAATAAATTATAGCAGCAGGTCCTGCTGGAGAGAAAGGTGGCCTGGTTTCATTAATTTTTTACTACAATCATAGCCCAAGCCCATCATATTAGAGGTCTGTAACAAATTAGTGGAACTCGACTCATTTTTACCCCATAGCCTGAGAATAGATTCTAAAAAAAGCCATCTCATTTCCCATTGCTTGAAGAACAAAGTCATTACAAAATTGATATCTCATAGTATAAATGAACCTTAAAAACTAAATGGCACGAGGAGATTTTTTTATTATAATTGTTTTTTTTGTATATACAAATTCTCTATGAAACTACAGATTCAAGGAACTACACTGCAATTAAGAGTATTTGTTTAGATTTTTTTTTTCCTTGCTTTTTTTTGTTGCTTTCCACTTTTTTATTCTGGCTGTATATATGTGTTAGTGAAGTTGTACTTGTAATCTATAAAAGAGTATTTTACTTTGGAGTGGTGATTAGCAATTATTTGGATATTATATTACCCCTTTACTGTATTTTTTTATTTTATTTGGAACACTGAAAGGTAGAAATGTTTACAAGCATGCACTAAAATGTAGATATTACATTCAAATGTGAAGTAATAAAAAGGTTTATTTAATGAATTTAGGGCTGACAAATTATTTGTACCATATGATAATGTTGAATAATTTTGATAATTGATAATATTCTTTGTGTCATCTCACTTTATGCACTCTATTCTTAGGTGAGATTATGGATATTTGTAAAAATGTTTACATTTGGTTTAGTTTCTCAAAAAAAAGATTGTATTTTGTATTAATAATTGTCACATAAACCTTACTGCACAGTGATTTTATTTTATTTTTTTGCATTTTTTTTTTGCAGATCAACCATGATAAAGTGCTCCTTAATAGAGATCTTAAACTTGCCACAAAATCTCTGTGTATTGAATTTCTTAATATGACTCACTTGAATACTTTGATTTAATGTGATTTTTAATGTGCTTGACTTTCTGTTGGGTTTTACTTATTATTCTTGTAATGATTACATACATGATTTGTTACAATCCTCCTCAAATTTGGGAATGTCAAATAACCTAACCTGCATGTCTTTGGACTGTGGGAGGAAACTGGACTAACCAGAGGAAACCCACCAAGCACAGGGAGAACATGAAAACTGCATGCACACAGACCCAAGGCAGGAATCGAACCCATCAAACATCATCATAACTATGTATTATTAATGAACACAAGTGCATATTTTCATACACACAAGATGATGAGAAATCACAGGATTGGGACTAAAAAGCTAGTGACAAAAGAATACCACTTGTTAGTGAGACTCATCAGACATGGAGCATTGGAGAAAAGTCATGTGGTCGGATGAGCTCAGATTTACTCCATGCCAGAGCGATGGGGGCATCAGGATAAGAAGGAAATGCATGAAGCGATGCACCCAGTTGTCAGGTCTAGGCTCAGCAATGTTATGTGGCAATAAAATTATGTCAGCTGATGATCTGAATGACCAGGTTATTACATCAATGCATTTTCTTTTCCTGATGGCACAGGCTTATTCCAGGACTTAAATTGTGAAAGAGCAATTCTTTCGGGGCATGAGGAATCATTTTCACAGTTTAACTTTTTTTTATTTAATTAGTTTATTTATTTTTAGCCAAGCAGTGTATATACTTGGTTTTTACTGTAGACCGTCTCTGTATTGTTTTATATTAAAAACCAAGAAATTAGCTCCTAGCTGCATATGAAACAACTGATGGTTATTCAACATGAACACACAAATGGGGTTTATATGACAGTATACTGGAAGTCAAGGTATGGAGAATAATTAAATTAAACTGCATGTTTCCCAGCCTGGTTTACAAAATGATTGTGACAGCAAAGCACCATAGACGGTAAGATTAAATGAAGGACATAGAGCCAAGAGAGGATGCTGTGCAGATCCATCACATGAAACATTAACCCTTTCCTTGTCTTTACTGTATATAGGCATATTTCAAGTAGAATACTCATTAAAACTATTGCATCAAGGGGCCTATGGAAAAGCCATATGAAGAAGAAAATATTGATCTTTTTAATTACAAAGATTGTTGATAATGGTGAGAAACAATTAGCAATACAAAAACTTATAAGTTTACAGCGTTATCAGCCTCCTCCTCTACCAGTTTTAGTTTGACCACAGCTCCCTCAAATATCACAAGTATTCCCTGTTTAACATTTGTGCATAAGCAGACTGTATATCCATCAGTTGCCCCCTAAGGTAGCCCTCTAAGGTACAGTAGGCAGACAAAGTGAATGCACACAAAGTCTTCCCATAAAAAGCACATGCATCTCATGTCTCTTATATACAAAGCGCACATGTCTTTTAAGTGTTGTTATTTTCCTTGCTACTTTCTAGCCAAGTGCATCCTGGCTTTGTATTGATTTGGAAATGACACATTGATTACACTACAGTATCCCATATAGCTTGGTTAAGTATACAGTATTTTATATATGTTGTTTGCACAACAACCAAATTGCATAATATCCTTTTTATAGAACATATCGTGAACATTAAGTGATGACTACATGTAATTCATTACTGCTGGGGTGACTGCAATGGCAGTAACAGTGTGTAAATTTATTTTTCTTCTATTGGCTCCAACATTCTCCAAAAATAACCTGTACACATTTTGTTTGATCACAGAAGCCACTATTCAATTGTAGTTCTGCTACACCGATCATGTGGCAGAAAGAATTGTTTTGATTGGCTATTCATGATGTGTCAGCTTTTGCTTGAAAATGTACCTGCTGCATGTCATCATTTGCCTAAAACTTTAAAGTTCATTCATTCATTCGTTTATCTTTTATATCATTTATCCTGTGTAGAGGGGTTGTAGAGGCCATCCAGGGAGACTTTGGGCACGAGGTGCACACGAGGGGTACAGCCTGGAGGTGCCAATCCATGACTGGGCACATACACCCACACGCACTACAGGCAATTTGGGAACTTCAATTAGCCTAATCTACATGTTTTTGGACTGTGGGAGGAAACCAGAGTAGCCAATGGATACCCACCAAGCACAGGGAGAACATGCAAACTCCACACACAGATCAGAGGCAGGAATCAAACCCTCGACCAAGGAGGTGTGAGACCGCAGTGCTAAACACTACTCCACCATGCCACCTACTTGGAAGTATCAAGCTACCTAACCAAGATTACATAATATAAATTACATATATAAATTTTTGTGTGATATATAAAATTGTGTGTCAGAGAAAAATGATTTTCCCAAATGTGTTAAGGTCTAAAATGGCATTTATTGTGTTTGGTTATAAAAGTGGTCAAACGTACCTGACAAAATTCAGTTTCGGCAAAAAAAAGGCAAGTAATTGAAAGCTGTCTTTGCATGTGGGAAATTAAAGACCTGGTATGTCTCTTGAGGAAGTCTATGCTCTTATCAAAAGACATTACATATCTGTGTGAAGTTTGACTTCATGGGATTCTTCACTTCTGTTTCATTCCTGCTGTTTCGTTAATTAACTTTGGCCAGAGCTTTGCCTGCTTTATGTATGCTTGACTGAACAATAATTTGTGGTTTTAATAATGAGTGACGGTCTTCCTTGTGCTGCTGAGACAGTATGTATAGAGTTTGAATGAGACATTTGTTGTAATCCAGGGGTTCCCTTCCTTTTTTGTCCAACACCACCCCAATAATTCCCAATGTGCTGTATATGAAGTATAACATGGATAATGTACAGTATCTTGTTGATTTTCTCAAGAAAATCTAAAAGATATTTCTCCAATATATTTCTATATTTAAATAATGATTGGTGAAAAGATTTAAAGTTAAAAACATTTCGGAGGTGCTGTGTTTTTGAAACATTCCAGTGGTGAATATTCTAAATTAGATTTGCGAAGCTAATACTCAAGGAAAAAGAGATTTGGATATCTAGCGAAGTGTGAATTTAAATAACCTTGTAGGTCCCACCTGAGTGTATCGCACAAATTGACAAGGGCAAATGAAGTGTTGTTTAGGAATCAGGTGTGAAGAGTTGTTACCAGGGCAACAGCTTCCCATGTAAAACATAGGGTACCAAGAGGAGATGATGAGGCCTAGTGGAGCACAGCAGACTCCAGGACATCAACTTTTCATTACCTTTCAGTCTTTTCAAATACTGTATGCTTCTCCACACATCAGGTTGTACCAGGGACTTACAGAATAAAGCTTGCATTGGCTGGAATATGGTTTGGCTAATTTTTGCCAAGGCTTTGCATCATCTCTCAGGCACCCGTACTTGCCTGTCAGGGTATTCAATAGCCCTTGTCAATTGGAAATGTCAACTAGTTGTCATGGAATAATATTTTTTTGCTAATTATCATGGCCAATAAAATGATGGAGTGAAGATGAGTAAGAAACTGTCTACAAGACATATCAGTCACTGTACTTTTTACTGCTACATACATCTGTTCTGTATTTTATTCAGCAAAAAGTTTTCTCAGGTCTTTTTTTTATTAATTCAGATTACATATGCTACAGCCTTTTTCTTTTCTTATATCAAAATGATGTTATCCTGTTAAAAAAAACAAGCTTTTTTGCATTAAAATTACATATAAAATATAAAAAAATTGTTAAACAAACTAATTTGCATATAACTAAAATTGATTTATCAACAAACAGATGTTCAAAATGGTTTTATGTTTCTGTGTTAAATTGTGCTCTCTATCACACTAAATTGTGAGATTAGTAGCACATGGCATTGATACTAACTGTATTTGGATTGGTGTCTGTTTAGCCCTCCATGCAGCACTCAGGTTAAAACCCAAAGTAGACGTGGGAGGCCTAAACCAAAGAGTTTTATTTATCGTTTAAATGAAATATGAACCCCATGCCACAATAAACAATGGAATACACACACACAAAAAACGAAATTGAAATGCAAACACTGTCAGCACAGGCTTATGAAATAACATATGAAATATGGCACTGACAGTTCCTCAACCTCAGCTAAACAATTCAAATTTATAATTAGCCTCAACAAGGACCGATTTTCCATTCTGCTCATGCATTTTACTTATTATTATTTGCACTGCAAAATTTTTAGTTGCTTCTGTTTTTACTACAAATTTAAACCAGAAAAAGTGAAGGGACACTGGGCAGTGCTACATGTCTTACCTGTACTGTGAACTTAATAACTGACTACTCGCTCATACCTGCATGAAAGTAAAAACCTCCTGTTTGCGTGACTTTTTTTTGTGTCCTTTAGGATCTCAGTCCTAATTCATGTCTCTAGTCATGATGCCCTGTGAATCTTTCTTGCAAGCTTTCTAAATGAAAACTAATGCGTACTCACTTATTCTCTATACTCCTTATCCTGTAGTGACGCAGGAGGCCTGAAGCTGATCCCAGGGAACTTAGGATACAAGGCAGGACACGCCCAAGACGATGGTATGTCCTGCCTTGTGCACAAGCACGCACACGCAATTTGGAAAAGCCAATTACTCTAATTAACATGTTTTTAGATTATGTGAGGAAACACACCAAGCAAAAGGAGAACATGCAAACTCCATGCATACTGACCCGAGGCAGGAATTGAACCCTAGTCCCTACAGTTTACAATAAACACAATCATAGCGTATGACACTTGCCTGTCTTGGTGAAACCAGACATCTTTTGTCCGTGAAGTTGGCTGTGATGTTGAAAATATCCCAGCCGACATATGACCTGCTATAATTCCTGCCAATTCCAATCTGACCCCTCTATGAATTACTAGAACAGGATGGCCAGGGTGACTCAGGAGCATCTTATTATACACTATAAAATCAGTCCTTTGATTTTAGGCACATTTATTTTAAGAAATCATACACACTGGATCTTTAATATTATATTGCGTATTAAATAAAAAAAATATTAAATATCACATATTATTCGTTCTGTCAATGTTTTTCTTTCCTATACTGTATACTGCCTCAAACACAACCCACTTAGGCCAATATAT
>JAOVVB010000037.1:15587802-15605958 GCA_028570985.1 Heterobranchus longifilis
ATTTTTCCTAACCACCTACTAAGTACATGTCAAAGTATATCATTGTATCATTGTGTGCTAATAACCTGTAAGGTCACAAGCTACATTCTCATATGGCGGCCAGTTAGCCTCTGTCACAACACCATGTCTACATCACAATCCACGTCTACATCACAGTCTGCTGAATAGAGTACATAGTTCCATCAGAAATCACACACAAGATAAAGTGCAGTGATAATGTAAATCTACTGGAACACTAATTTGATTCATTATTGGATACCTAAAGGTAGCTCTCTATGTCTTCTTTAAGTTTTATATGATTATTACTTATTACCTCCTTCAATCAAGTAAATCAAAGTATTAAAACCTTTAAATAGATTAAGAAGCACAAAAAGTATAGTTTATTGGAAGACATTAAAAAACAGAAACAGATTATTGTCGAAACAGATTATTGTATTACTATTTATTAAAAATAGTAAAAAGAAAATTCATTTAAAGCAATTAAGTTTTGAATATTATTTATTAGCACCATAACGTGAACCTTTTCAAGTTAATGTATTGTCTGTTTTCATGATCAAGGTTGGATCTTTTAAAAGTCTTAACAGCTGATAGATTTTGCACTTCGCTACAGCAATAAATCTCAATTCTTTCAATTCTTTCGACAAAATCGAATCACTGGCAGCCATTAACTGTTTTACAAAAGGTACGTGCCTAAAAGTCTGGTAACTAAATTATCACTTAGCATTTACTTATAATTTTTTTATTGATGTTTTATTAGTCCATCTTGGCATGTTTTTTTTCCCCTGCTTGTTTCATGTACAAATAAGTTGTAAAGTGTGCTACAATGACTCCTGGGTTGGTAGAAAGGCTAATTACTATCTGCTGTTTTCTCATTATTTCAGTATAAACAGCAGGTAGTTAACGGATCTTATAAACAATAACGAAACAGGCTTGAAACATCTGTCATGTAAGACGTTCACATGAACGCGAGTTTCGATTTTCTTACACCACATGTAGTTTTTAAGATTAGCAAAATGATATAAGCTGTTGTGCTCCTGTGGAAGAGATATTAGTCCATCTGTGGCACCGGAAAAGGCCTACTGTGCTTTATGAAGTATAATAGAGCCTTTCATTTATTTAATTATTTAAAATGTGTGTGATTTTTTTTAGAGAGAAAAGTAATCTAAAACTAATTCTATTCTATTCTATTCTATTCTATTCACTTACTCACTCACTCATTTTCTATATTACTAATCCTGTACAGGGTCACGGGAGGCCTGGAGCCTATCCCAGCAGACTCAAGGCACTAGGCAGGGTACACCCTGAATAGGGTGTCAATGCATCTACACACTCACTCACACAGTAGGGGTAATTTGGAAACACTCTTCATGTCTTTGGACTGCCAGAGGAAACCGAAGTACCCAAGCATTAAGATAACATACAAAATCCACACATACAGACCCAAAAGCAGGACTCAAACCCTTAACTCTGCTAATCCTTTACTCCTAAGAATTAGGCTACTGTGCTGCATATCATATACACATAAACATAACATCACACAAACTAAACAGTATTAAAAGTAAAAATAACAAATTTGATTATAGAAGAAGTGACATTTGGTTACCCTAGGTATCTGTTGTGAGTAGGAGGCGCGCTGTGTGTCTGTCTAGGCGTGCACCACTTAATAGTAGGATGTATGGGGACAAGAAATATAAGCTCTGATTTAAAATGCTTGCCGTGTGTAGGCAACCAAAAGAATTAACCCTTACGATTAAATAAAGGTCTTCTGCTAACTTCCCAAATGCCTTACTGCCAAATGCAACACCTAAAGTATTGTATGTTCTGTTTGGGATCCAAATGATTAATTTTAAGTGATACCCTTATGCACTTGGATCTTTGTTTCGAAAGATTTCTAAATTCCTAAATCATATTTCCATTACAAAGATTATGTTCATGTCATTCTAATGTTGGACTAACAAGGTAAACATTTTCAAAATGATCGATACGCATAAGTCTGAAAAAAAAAAAGAAGAAGTTAATGTTATTATATGATATGGTTGTTCCATTGTCTACGTCTATCATTCACACTCCCACCTGTGCACACACACCTGCCATCATGAGGCTCTCCAAGCAGGGGAAAAGCTTTTGTTTGTATTTCAATTAATATTGTTTAGATGGTCAATAAATGTGATGAAGATAAAATGTATTATTGGGGAAATGTTCCGATAAATTGTGAAGTAGGGGTCCTTCGATACTGATCATAGTATTGAGTATCAGTTCAATACTGTGCACATTTATTCATAGTTGTAAAAATATATTGATACACTAAGCAAGTAGAATGTAGTATGTTCTCGCAGTAAAAAAAAAAAAAGAGACACAAAAATTATACTGATCTGGACGTATTTCATGATTAAGGCTGGCAATGATTAAGGCTGGCAAACAAAGACTGAAACTAGTCCTCTGCAAAAAGCTCCAGAAGAGGTTCTACAGTATTTTCCTGCAATATAAGTAACCAAATAAAAGCTCGGCACAAGGGGTTCATTACTAGAAGCACACAGGAGCAATAACTGAGCTTACATTCAAAACCCCCCCCCAAAAGAAGAAAGAAACAAAAAAAAATCTTTACAATTTTTTGTCCTCTGGCTGTTACATGTCTAACATAATCCTATGGGATAAATGCTATTATAACAAAGCAAGATGACTGAATCACAGGAATCTCAGAATACATCCTGCAAGGGCTTCTTCTTTGGTGCAGATATGAATAATTTAGCACTTGATTTCTCTCTGTGCTGCTGGGTCTCTGATCATGATTTTACAGAAAAACACAAGAAAAAGCTTCAGATCATCCTATTGTTCACATACTGTATTAGTAAAGCTGTATACACTTTTCACTTTGTTTAGCTTTAAAGTCAAAACAGATTTGTTTAGAATAATGCATGTGTGTGTGTGTGCGCGTGTGAGTGTGTGTGTGTGCTGAATACAACACCTATGACATTAAGAGCCAAAGGCTTCCCATGAGGCTATCATGTTTAGTAGACATGTCAGTGCAGGAAATAATAATAGTAAAAAAAACTGCTGGATTTTGACCTTCCAAGACTGGATAAATAGATTAAAACAAATATTTACACAGTGGATAGAGTAGCAAGGCCACTTGTTATTCTACGACCCAGTGGCCCAAAGAGGTACCAGTATGTTGTATGTTTTTTTGTGTGTTAATATTTAATTCGATAATTTTCCCTAGATCTGTCTTAAATTCCACATCATTTTTCCATTTATTTTATTTGTTCCATTTACATTTGTTTTTTATTTGCATTCTTTGTTACATTTAATAGAACTATAGAATTACATAATTGTATCATTGGTAATTGCGTAACTTTTACCTGCCATTTTATCCTTTGATTAAGGTAACATTGTTAGCCTCCATACACCAAACAGCACACATGAATCTGAGCAGTACAAGCTACATTAATCACAGTTTGACAGAGTTACAGCGATGACAGGATCCTTGCACACAAAGAATGTTCAGATGCTACACATTCTTCTTCTTTTGCCTCAGGAAGCAATGGTGTAAAACAGGTGGTGCAACAATGTGCATTTAGTCTCCTGGTACAGAAACTACTGTCTCTGCAACACAGGGAAGCCCTGTGGGTTTTCTGTCTCACAAACATATATTATATTGTGTTAAGCACCACAGTCTATAGCACCTCAGTACTAATATACATGTTTTACAGTGAGGCTTTTGATCCAAAAAATAAAAAATAAAATAAAATAGTGGCACAGAAGCATCATGCATAGGGTAAGGCTTACAGAACACAGACACGCACACACATAGCCAATCGTGATCGTGAGGCATTAAGTAGGATCTGTTGATCATCATTTAAATTGGTTATATATGTGAAAGCCTACTATGAGCAAATGTGCATCTGTTCAGGCCCGTGCGTGCTACTGATGAATGGAACCGAATGACAAGAAGGGACGTGGGATCCCGGGTTTAGGACACCAGCGTTACACCGGTAACATGCACAACGAACCCGACACAGCAGCATCAGAAACACATCCTCCTCCTCCTCCTCCTCCTCATCATCCTTCGTCTCATCTCTATTTCTCCGCATTAAATCAGACACACATGCACGCGCTCGTGCACCTGGAAACTGGTATTTTACTCTCAACGTGTGTGTGTGTGTGCGTGTGTGTATATGTTTATTTTATCTCCACCCCCCGAGTGCAACATGAAGCTGAAGCCGCGCATCCCGTCTTACTCCGCGCGCCCTGCCCGTCGCGCGCTCGACGCTACCGTGCGGCCGCGAGCCCGACACTGCGGATGATGGAGAGGTTTAAAAAAAAGTGAATCAGTGAAGAGAAGACATACAGACCTGCGCCGACAGGACGGAGACAGAGAGCTTCAGTTCTCCCGGTTAGTCCGCCTTATCTGTTTGAAGAGAACGGCGTCTGCTCGCGTGCGCTGTTCCGAGTCTCCGTCCTACCCTCCGTCCCTCCCTTCATCCGCAGAGATCCACTCCTCCTCCCTCCTTCTCTCCGTACATCCCTTCATAGTGCACCCCCGCCTCCTCTCTCCTCTCTCTCTCTCTTTCTCTGTCTCCTCACTTCAGTCTTTGCAAGCCTGCTATAAATAGGAATCAATAATCCTACGCGTAAAAAATCGTGCAAAAACATGCAACAATACTTACAACAAAACATTTGCCTAATATTCCATTTACATTGGCGTTTTCAATATGTTATGCTTGTGCTAAATACCTACACTGTTGCATTAACACCTAACAGTGATGCATTGGATGAAATTATGTTCTTATGAATACTGTATATTCTTACATGCACATTAACACTTACATTGTTCTACTGTATATCATTAGGGTTAAACTGTACACCTTGAATGAACATATACAGTACTGAATAAATGGTTACACTGTTGCATTCAAGCATTCATTCTAAGACTACTGGGCTGCAACATCACCACAGGGCTTTATGCATACACACATACTTACTCACTCACTCATCATCTCTACTTGCAGTGCACACACACTCACAATACTCTAATCTGCATGCTTTTGGACTTTGGGAGGAAACCTGAGGAAACCCACCAAGCACAGGGAGAACACAAAAACTCACACGGACCCGAGGCGGGAATCAAACCCAGACGGTGGAGATGCAAGGTGACAGTGCTAACCACTAAGCCACCATGCCACCCACATTACCACTTATATTATTTTATGTCCTTAAACTGGACACCTTGAATGAACATATATGGTACTGAATAAATGCCAACACTGTTGCATTCATTAATTTCATTCATTCTAGGAACACTGAGCTGCAACACCACCACAGGGCCTTATGCATACACACATACTTACTCACTCACTCACTGCTTACAATGTTGCATTCATTCATTCATTCATTCTAGGAACATTGAGCTGCAACACAACACAAATATTCACTCAGTCACTCACTCACTCATCATCTCTACCTCTTTATCCTGTGTACAGGATTGTGGGAGCCAGAAGCCTATATGGTGCCAAAAAAACAACTCCCCCAAGGTGGGAATCAAAACCCAGACCCTGGAGATGCAAGGCGCCTCAGGATTGAATGCAGGCATCCTGGAACTGTGAGGTGACTTGCTGCAGCACCATGCAGCCCTGAAAACACGTAGACTGTTCTTAATTCATATAGTGTTAAACTAGATCTTGGAATTAAAAAAAATTTAAGAAGAAAAACACTTTTGTAATACTTTGTTAAATTCTTCTCCAATCTGGCACTGTCTATTAAATGTACACTCGCATGAATAAACTTTATCATCCAACCAACCATGACAAGGAGGCATCTCCTCTTGCCTGTCAGTCATGCTGCCTTTCTCCTCTTGCACTAGCATTCTCAACATACGCCCATGTTTCTCTTTGTTAGGATCACTTAGGAAGAGTCTGAAATTTATGTCATCAAAACTGCTAGATTCTGCTTTCTATACACCTTTATCCATGCAATGTTGCATTATCACATAAGGTGTACACTCAAATCAGTAAATGTACTCTCATGCTCATAAAATCAACATAATTGTTTTTTGTCAACAAAATAAAAAATATTACAATTTTAGATTAAAATGATAACTTGTAGCCTATTAGCATGTTTCATATACAGTACAGTATTATGGATGTATAATTTGTAAAGATATTTTAAAATATACTAAGTTAGGAAATGTACTTCAGTAGTGACAAGAGTAGTAAAACTATTAACTATATTCTAATCTGGCTTGTGATTTGATAATTATTTTTTGTTCTATTCGAAAAAAGAGAACATTTTAAGCAGATTTAAACTACTTTAATTTTTCACTAACATTAATTACTTAGTCTGCCATGTAATCTTTTCTCACCTGTGCTAAAGAAGAGATCAGTGCCGAATTGTGTGTTTTTTATTGCTTTTTACCTACTGGGACCATCAATCAACAGCTTAGCATTACATGGGTTCGGTAGCTTTAGTTTATTTATAAGAGGGGTTTTACGGGTTTTTGGTGATGCTGTACTCATCTGTCATTATCTCTCCTATTCATCAGAGCCAAACAAACACTACTGACAGCTGTTCAGTGCAGTTGTAGGCAAAGCCAGGGTACAAAATTATGGAGCATAGAAGCATGACAAAAGATGATTGCAATATGATTTTTATATATTTGGATTAAACACACATCACATTTAATTGAATTTATTATTATTTATTATTGTTTAAAAAACTTAATTGTACTCAGCTTTACAAATATGTAATTAAAATTTTTGGGTTATAACTGTTATGAATAGGGGTGAGGATACAAGTACAGATCAGGCAAGCTATAATAAAGTCAGCTATAAAACAAACAACTAAATCAGAATCAAAAACAGTAAAGAGGTTAGAGTCCACGGCAGCCATGTTTGCAAGCCATGCTGGTTCTGGTATAGACGTGACAATGATTTAAAGATTTAAACAATCCACACTCTTAAACTACACACATTTCAGAGACAACAATTAATTTCTGTTCTGTTCTGACGCTCAGAGCAACTACTTCATGTATGTCATATGTGTGTGTGTGTGTGTGTGTGTGTGTGTGTGTGTGTGTAAAATATATTGCTTGGCCAAAAAAAAAAGTCAAATTATTGACCTGCATCAAGTACCAAAAACAATTAAGGTGATGTAAAATTACTGTAATTACTGGGTTAAAAACTGTCCAACACATTATTCAAATCTGTAAGGACTGCCCTACACCTTCAACTTCATGGAAAAATTGTGGTCAGAAAAAAAAATCATGGATGGAAATCACTTAAACGATTAGTAAAGATGCATGGTACTGTATAAAACTGACAGTAAAAATAGTGAAAGTAAAAGCATTTTCTCCTGCACAATGTAACAAGAGCTCACAGGATTGGGACTAAACAGCAGTGTGGCCATAAGAAAACCAATGGTAAGTCAGACAAATCTGGAAAAAAATCCACTTAAATTTGATAGGGATCATAAAGATTGGACTTTGAAGCAAAATTAAAAGATAATGTGGTCTGGTGAGTCCAGATTGATCCTATTCCAGTGATGGGTGTGTCAGAGTAAGAAGGGAAACGTGTGAAGCAATGCACCCATCATGTATAGTATAGTGGCCACTGTAAAAGCCTCCAGAAGTAGTGTTATGATCTAGGATTGCTTCAGTTGGTCAGTTCTGGGCTCAGCATCCTTATGTGGCAATAAAATGAACGCCTACACTGAGTGCATACCCTTTTGTTTATACATTTTCTTTTGTTATGCTGTGGCTGGAGTTGGAAAAAGTGGACAATGAGGCTTATGTCAGCCTGATTAGAGCCATAATGAGTTCTAGGTTATGAAAATGTATTATAATAGTGAATAGAAAACTTTCAATTTTATATAAGCTTAGATATTACATAACAGCTTTTTTGCTAGGAACCATAAAACTAAATGAACCATAAACAAACATGTCATTCATCAATAAAAAAAGTTCTTTTATTCAAAAGGTCGTTTGAGAAAAAAAAAAGGAATCATTTTGGATGACAGCTGTTCTATCTCTTAGGTATGTTGTGTATTTTTTTATATAATACAGTATTTGTATCTTGCAAGAAACCTGATCACTTGGTATTGGCATTCGACAGCTTTATGTAAAAAATCCTGCAGTCCAGAAAGCTGTATCTATGTGAAAGCATTAGTCATTTATGTAGGAGTGATATGTTGACTGTAAGATTTGTGACCATATGGACAGCTCTTTTATGACTTTGCAGCTCACTGAACAATTGATTGCAATTTGCTAAAAATAGATCTATACAATCTTGTATGAAGTATGCATTGAGTACTTATTACAATGCTGCTTTGAAATATGCTTGAATAATTAGAACATTTAAAGAAAATTTGGATTATACTTTGATTTGCCATAATTATGTAACTATGCTGTAGGGGTGCAGGCAGTTGTGGCTCTGGGTTGCTGATTGGAGGGTGGGGGTTTCAACCCCGCCACTGTTGAGCCCTTGGGCAAGTTCTTAACCCTATGCCAAGGCGTAATATATATACAGTATACATATTTTACTTGGCCACTGATGTGCAGGGGATTCTCAGTACCAGTCCAAAGCCTGGAGAAATTGATGTGTTGCAGCAGGAAAGTCATCCAGCATAAAACCTGTGCCAATAACTTGTGGATCAGATCATCTGATGTGGAAATAACCCCAAGTAAAAAAAAATGCTAATTAACATGGTATGTACAATTTACACAAGAAAAAGGAATAATCAGGTCAAAGTGATCATTTTGTCAATATGGTTAATTTAATCCATCTTGTTCTCTTGATCTCTTGTCTTGTTCTCTAAAACACACAGCTCTAAATCATGTCATGTACATTGAAATGCACACTCTCATCTAGTGCTGCTAATATAATGAACGGCAGCTACGCTAATTCTTTTCCACCCGTTCTTACTTTTTCTACCCATCCCTAGGCACCTGGAGATTGTGGCAGCGCCAGTAGACAGAGGCCAACCCTGTGAGGATCCTGAGACATCCAGAAAAGGACAACCTCCAGCTGGATTCTGCTTCATGATGGTTTGAAGGTACACTGCTGCTCCTGAGCTCCCAGTGATCCACACCCCCTCTGCACCTGTATGACTCATCCTGGACTCCATGTTAAGTTGGACATCTTCTGTTGTATTAAACTTTCAGCTGCCTAACACGGTATTTTGGCATAAAATTCCTGCTATCCGTTATGACCCAAATAAGAATGGGTCCGCTGTTGAGTTTGGTTCCTCTCAAGGTTTTGTCCTATTTGCCATCTCAAGGAGTTTCTTCTTGACACCATCGCCTACGGCCTCGGCTTGCTTATCAGGGACAATCTGATCATTATGATCTATACACATTTTTACTTGTTCATACACATCTCCATAATTTTCTTTTCATTTTGTGAAATTGCTTTGAGACAATGACCATTGTTAAAAGTGCTATATAAATAAAATAGAAATTGAATTGAATTGAATATCCATGTTCCAAATTCAATATCAGACATAAAATATTATAATAAATGCAATATAAAATGTTGTAAGACCATGTTGTTTTTTAGTCTGTTTGAGGAAACAGTGTCCACCTAAGCACATGTCTCAAGGTAATTGAGTTAGGTTAAGCTTTAAGATAAGCTTGATGATCCACAGGGGAAATATATGTCTTGTTTAGATCAAGCAGTGTACAGTGTGCATTACTATCAAGAATAATGTTGTTCAGTGGACATATTTCATCAAGGATTTTATTCAAGTAATTTCATCAAGGACTTTAAAAGCATCGTGATTTGTTGGATTATCTTTTGGTTGATCTTATTTTAAAAATAAGCATTTTTGTAATAAGTATATAAAATTTTAACAAGAAGTTGTGTGACACTGTAATGCGTTTACATTTGCATATGTTTTCAATACTATTCAATCTAACTCAGGAAGTTTTGTGCCAATCAAAACACGCATGTTGTATCGACTGAATTTTTCTTATTATTGGTGTATGATGTGTCAGATCACTGATGTCGCTGCTATAAAAATAATGTCCAGATAACCTGTTATACAGTCTGTCGATTTGGTGAAGAGGAATCCCCAGGTAGTGCAGAGGCTGATCATTATGTTTCTCTTGTCTCATGTTTGCTTTTTGTAGGGAGGTGCACTCAGGGGATTTATATACCAGCCAGGAGCAGCAGCTGGCATGCGAACCTTCCCTGTCTCAACAATAAAAGAGCAATAAAACCTTATTCATGACATCCACGGAAACGCTGAGGTAACCCAATCACAATGTCTCTGCAGAGAAACAGTCGCTGATGCACAATGAATTAAAGCATGTGGACTGCCAGTGCTTTTGAGACTCAAAGATTAGTGCCTTTTAAGTGCAACTGTAACTGAATTTATTTTTAACATACTGTTTCCTTAATTAATATTTAAATCAGAAAAAAACCCGATTTTTTTTTATATGCCGTGAATTTTGCAACATTGACCAACTAAATGAATATCACTCTTTGCTTTATTGTTGCAACACAGTCAGTATTTTGGTTTGTAATTTCTTTTTATTTTTAAAGCAGACGAATCAAGCAGACATCACCAGGCTGAGAGCCATGAGGAGGTCAATCCATCTCTGTTTGGAGTGCACATGCATTTATGTGGCTCAGGAGGTTTCGAACCCCCCTAGATTCCATTTTAATCCTGTGAAAGAAATCAATGACCAAATAGCCATTTCTCATTTTCTTACTGTGGGATTTTCCATATATTTTGTTGTATATCAAATTCAATTCTCCGTAGAGAAACAGATTATATTTCCCCAGATATAAAGCATTTAGATGATGCAAAAACCTGATCTCCTTTGTGGTCCTAATATAATATGCACTCCCAGATCATGCACCTTTTTTGTGTGCTTGATCTGGGAGTATTGATCATCTGCTATTTAAGAGATTATTAGATTCAATATTGTTCAGTTGTTCAGAATTAACACTAAATTGTAATGAAGACACAACCTCTTAGACACTGATTTTAAATTTAAGTTAATCTACAACATTTTATGACCAGTCAGTAATAATATCATCACGGAAGAAACATGTCTGTCTGTTGCCATGTAACCACGATGCTAAAATGCAATGTCTTGTCACAAAATGCAGATATTAGTAAGATCATATACTACACTATGATTATCATATTTTAAATAACACATTTCCTTATTCATAGCTAATTTAAAAATGGAGTTTGCGCAGTATACTGACTGCCAAACAACACATCAAAATTTAACAGTAAATCATAAATAAATGCTTTATTTTCTCAAGTAACTTGCCGACTTTAACCCATGCCTTGACTCATTTTGCTAATGGATGCAAATGGAAGAAAGCAGTTGGCGCATGTGGAGGAAGGGCTAAAGGCTTTCAGCTATACTGAGACATAATGCACCCTTATGGCAGCTTGAGCCTCTGGCCTCAGTGTCCACGAGCTGTAGATGAATGACATCCATTTCGGCATCTTTTTATCATAGAAAACAGGGGAATCCTATGAGCAAACAATTTTTAAAACAAATAACAAGAATTTTTTTATTCCGTCTGAAATTTCCAGGCCACATGTTATATCAATTAAAGACAAGTCGGTAACTTTTCGTTTTTGGATAACTATCCACCCCACTGCATGGAAGAATCCAATATCATCCACTATGTTCTACTTAATATATTGAGTATTTGAAATTTGAAAGTTACCAGAAGGTCTTAAAAAAGAATATTACAGACATTTGGAACTTGACATTTGTTCAAATATTTGTAGAACTTTACATAAAATACACTGATCAGCCATAACATTAACAGTTTTCATACTACTTGAACTTTTCCACATTTTGTCACGTTACAACCACAAACGTAAATGTATTTTCATTGGGGTTTTATGTGATAGACCAACATAAAGTGGCACATACTTGTGAATTTAAAGTAAAATAATAAATGGTTTTTTAAAAAAATAAATAAATATCAAAAATGTTTGGTGTGCATTTGTATTTAGTCTGATACCCCTAACTAAAATCCAGTGACTTCAGAAGTCACCTAATGAGTGAATAGAGTCCAGCTGTGTGTAATTTATTCTCAGTATAAATACAGCTTTTCTGTGAAGCCCTCAGAGGTTTGTTAGACAACATTCCTCACTAAACAGCACAATGAAGCCTAAAAACACACCAGACAGGTCAGGGATAAAGTTTAAAATTTAAATCAGGGTTAGGTTCTACAAAATATCCCAAGCTTTGAACATCTCACAGAGCACTGTTCAATCAATCAAATGAAAATGGAAAGAGTATGGCACAACTTTAAACCTACCAAGACATGGCCATCCACCTAAACTAGGAGGTTGGGCAAGAAAAGCATTAATCAGACGAGCAACCAAGAGGCCCAGGGTAACTCTGGAAGAACTGCAGATATCCACAGCTCAGGTGGGAGAATTGTCCACAGGACAACTATTAGTTGTGTACTTCACAAATCTGGCCTTTAAGGAGGATTGGCAAGAAGAAAGCAATTGTTAAAGGCCAGCCATAAAAAGTCAGATTTTGCAGTTTGTGACAAGCCATGTCAGGGACACAGCAAACATGTGAAAGAAAGTGCTCTGGTTAGGTGGGACCAAAATGGAACTTTTTGCCCTACAGTAAATGCAACTAAAACTGCACATCACCCTGAACACACCATTCCCACCGTGAAACATGGTGGTGGCAGTATTATGTTGCGGAGATATTTTTCTTAAGCAGGGACAGGGAAGCTGGTCAGAGTTAATAGGAAGATGGATGTTTCTTAGAAGAAAACCTGCTAGAGTCTGCAGAAGACATGAGACTGGGGCAGAGGTTCACCTTCCAGTAGGACAAGCACCCTTAACAGTCAGAGCAACAATGTAATGGTTTAGATCAAAAAAATGACCCAGTCAAAGTTCAGACCTAAATCCAATTGAGAATCTGTGGCAAGACTTCAACTTCTGTTCACAGGTGCTCTCTAACTGGTCTATCTGAGCTTGAGTTATATTGCAAAGAGGACTGGGCCAAAAATTCACTCTCTAGATGTGCAAAAGACTTGCAGCTGTAATTGCAGTAGTTCTACAAAGTATTGACTCTGGGGGGACTGAATACAAATGCATGCCACACTTTTCAGATATTTATTTGTAAATTAAAAAAAAATAAATAAATAAAAAAATCACTTTTTTTCCCCCACTTCACAATTATGTGCCACTTTGTGTTGGTTTATCACATAAAAATCACAATAAAATACATTTATATTTGTGGTTGTAACGTGTGTAAAATGTGTGGAAAAGTTCAAGGAGATTGAATACTGGCAAGGCATTGTACTTAATGTACAGTATATTTGTATAATGTATAATGAATATGCTTAAGCAACTTAGTTATGGACATTTGGAAGTTTGCCAATAACAAGATGAATATTTGTAAAATAACTTTTTATAAAATGCATCTGGTGACAGGATCATGGGAAACCAAGGCCTGCAAGGATCACAATCCTACTTTCATTATAATATATTTTTTCTGGAAAAAGCTTACTGTTATTGCAGTAGCTACACTGAAATGAGAGATAAATTATGTAAAGTCATTTTGTTTAGTTGATTAAACAAGTACTGTGGATCAAGAAAGTATTCACAGCCTTATTCCAAAATTAGTTAATTCAATTCATAATTTTTTCTCAAAATTCTACAAACAATACCTCATAATGACAACGTGAAAGAAGTATGTTTGAAATATTTGCAAATTTATTTAAAAAAAAATCCCATATACCTAAGTATTCACAGCCTTTGCCATGACACTGATAATTGAGCTCAGGTGCATCCGCTTTCCACTGATCATCCTTGAGTTGTTTCTACAACCAGTGGTAAATTCAGTTGATTGGACATGATTTGGAAAGACACACACACACACACACACACCTGTCTATATAAGATTCCACAGTGCAAGTCAGAGCACAAACCAAGCCATGAAGTCTAAGGAATTGTCTGTAGATCTCTGAGACAGGATTGTATTGAGGCACAGATCCAAAGGTGAAAACACTGTAAATACTTATGTACATGTGATTTTCTGTTTTAAAAAAAATAATAAAAATTTGTAATAAATTAGCTTTTACGTTGTCATTACAAGGTGATGTTTGTAGAATTTTGAGAAATTATGGATTTAATCCATTTGGAATAAGGCTGTAACATAAATTGTGGAAAAAGTGAAGCCCTGTGAATACTTTCCGGAAGCACTCTATATAATCTACTGACCCCTAGCGGCACAAAAAGGAACAGACAACGCACGCCACTCAGACCATTAAAATTTGATTCAATGCCTCCACCTGGTGGAAAGATGTATCACGCCCGTTTTTAGTTCACTCTCTTCAATGTTTTACGCAATATATACTGTATATATTGCTATGGATCATGCTAATGTTTTGAGTTGCCATATGTAATAACTATTCGTAACTATAGGTGATGTAATGTCCCAAGCTGAGCAATATTCTACTGAAATAGGTGCAAGAAGGATTGCAGCTCGACAGGACAGTCTCAAGAGGTTTCGGCCCTTGCTGGAGAAACTTGGCCTCCTCTTCAGCTCACAACGGCTGTAACCGCTGTGGAAAGAGGAGTAGCCGTTCAACAGGGTCATGTAGAAACTGCAGCAGAGACACGGTCAACACCTCAAAATTACTGTGAGCAGTCAGGACTGAGGTTACATGCACCTCTGAAGAACATATTAATCTACTTAAATAATAAAAAGTAGGAAGCATTTCATCTCTGTATATTGTTTGACAATAAAAGGTATAAACCGACCTTGTGCTGGAAAGGAACATGAGTCACAGAAGCAGGGTATATAAAGTAAGGTGTTCGAATGCTCTTAGATGTTCTTAGGCACTGTTCCTGATTTGGGAACATGGGTCCTTTTGTTCATATTATATTTTCCTTCGAACTATTTTGCTTAGTTATTCTCGTCTATCTTATGTTGCTTTATTATGGCCATTGGTGGCTTAGTGGTAGGTGTTTCGCCTGCCATGCGGAAAGCCCAGATAAAATGGGAGGGTTGCGTCAGAAAGGGCATCCGGCATAAAACCTGTGCTTGTATGTGTGGACTGGATGGTCTGCTGAGGCGACCCCTTAATAGCAGCCGAAAGAACAACATTTTATATTGATTTATTGTGCTTAAGTTGTAACTGCTTGCATTTTATAAACAATAACCTCCCATTGTGAGGCTAGTAAGTGCTATAGTGCAGTGAGTGCTTTCTGGGATAATGGGGGAGATGACCCCAAGGGCTACATTTTCAAGGACTGACTCTAAGGTGAGTGCTGAATTATCCTCACACTGATCTTTACAGAGTTTGACACCAAAGGTGGTTTTCAACTGCCTCAGGAAACAGTGTGAGGTCATTTCAGGTTTGTTGTTTACAATCAATTTCCAAGTCCAAGTCATGCCGTTTTAGGTGGCAATAAAGATGTCTGTTGGTGCATTTAGTTTATTGGTGAATGAAACACAACTAAGCATTAAAATATTAAATATAAAAAAGTAAAAATTAATGAGACAAGAAATTCAATTTTAAGTTTCTTTAGATTAACTTAATTCAATTTAAGGTGAAGAAAAATAAAGGATAGTGTTCTATTGGCCCTGGCATTCAGATGAAGTAATATTAGTAATATTACTTTAGTAAACTAAAGTAGAAACATTTGGTGACTTTGTTAGGTTTGTGGTATTTTTATTGCAGTTATTTCTGATTCAAAAACCCAGTGTCAAATGTTGTTTATGTATATGCATAAACCTTTTTTTTATTTTTATCAATCTCACTTGTATTTTTATTTAACTGTATTCAAATTTACTTTTACAGGACTACATCATATTGAACCACCATATATCTCTGGTTAGAAGTTCGCCAGTTTTACATTTAATGAGTAAAATATTTTAAAATGAATACAAATTTTGCAAATGCAGCATTTCAAGGCACCAAGTACTGCCACTCATACTATAACATTTATAGAGAAAGCATGTTAACAGAAGCAACATTATTAAATATACATATATTAATATGTTCCGATAAAAATCTGAGATTTGTAAAATCATGTTTAATTCATATGCTTCATATTTTTCTTAATATAAGAAGTAAGCACAATTTTAATTGATACTAAAGTAAAGTATCAACAACCAGGTAATGTACTACACAAACAAAAACTAATGTTTCATAAAGTCAGGTGCTGTGTTAGGTGGAATTTTGGACACTTATTTTAGACTTTGGAAAAACTTGAGGGACAATTCGTAACCCAGGAACATAGTAGCACTCATTGGAAATCCTCTGATGGCACTTACTGATGCACCACGGAAGAAGACCTGAATTGAGGATTGAAAAGAGATAAGAAGCATTACAAATAGTTCCATGATCCAGTTGTCCTAGTACAACCTACACTACAGTATATGATATAAACTATAAGTTGTATTATTATACTAATCCATTAAACTATAACTGAAGCCAAAATGTAATATTTTGTCAAAAAGGCATTCTCATGCTATTAGAAATAGATAAACAAATACTTAAGAGGCTTTGATTAGATAATTACTTCAGTAAATAATATGTTTCAGCAGACACCAGTTCATTTTAACCCTAACTAATTCAGTGAGTAGCTTCTCATTTCTTAAACAACCATGTCGGAAGACATATGTTCCCATGGAAATGTTGCTAGTGTGTTTCTAAAGGTCAAAAATATTGGCCTGCATCAAGCAAAGAAAACAATCATGGAGATTATTGACATTACTAGAATTGGGTTGAGAACTGTCTAGCACATTATTAAAACCTGGAATGAGAGTGTTGAATGATCAAATTAGCTGAAAAAATGTCACAAAAAGTATAAACGTCCATGACTGATGATCATTTACAAATTTTGTTTAAGTTGCATTGTAAAAATTAGACAACAGAAAAGTAAGAGCATTTCCATTCACACACACAATATGACAAGAGCTGACAAGAATGTCAATAGATGTGTGGCCACAAGGAAACCGCTTGTTAATAAGGCTAATTGGAAAAAAAAAAGTCTTCAGTTTGGTAGGGAGCATAAAGACTGGACTGGGGAATGAAAACGGTCATGGGGTCTGATGAGTCCTGATTGACCCCATTGACCCCTGATTCCATAGGTTGGGTGTGTCAGAGCAAGAAGCAAAGCTCATAAAACAATACATGACCCATTATGTACAAGACTCTGGAGACAGTGTTATAATCTGGGGTTGCTTTTGTTGGTCAGGTCTAGGCTTAGCAACATTATGTGGCAATAAAATGCAATAAAAAAGTCAGATGCTGATCTGAATGTACTGAATGACCAGGTTATCCCAACAATCAATTTGGCATGACATATTTCATGATTCCAACAACACCAAGATTCATCGGGCTTAAATTGTGAAAGAGTATTACTGAGAGCATTAGGAATCACTTTCACACATGAATTGGGCACCACAAAGTCGTGACTTTGAGCCCATTATGCTGGAAAAGACTTATATGTTTGATCTCTTCCTTCATCAATACAAAATGTCAGCCAAAATGTATGCAACTCTGGGTGGATTTGTTGTAACGTTACTGTTGTTGTGAATCATGAAATAAGGATTGGTCAGCTTTTTAGGCCAGACTGGGTATTATCATGATAAAACAAAATCATGTTAGATATAATGTTAGGAGTTAGTATTGTTATTAGTTAGTTAGTTAGTTATTTGTTATTATGTCAAGAACACCAAACTATTTTTTGTTCCTTAAAGTTTAATTAAATCCTTCAATATTATTTGTTCCTTTTACCACCTGCTTTTTTTGTTTGTACAGAGAACAACTTGCGACATATTTTACTAATACCTTGAGTGCCTACTGCTTACTAGCATCTGGTAGAATGAATCACGTTCAAAGTAAACTATAACTGTTTAAACATGAATTATTCTATGCACTTAACTAATCTATGAACTTGTATGCAATGATGTTACGCTGTGTTATACCTGACTGATAATATACCCCTGCTGTGGGCAGTGAGAAACATTTGGTCGCCTTATTGGCCACATACAAAGACATACAAGAAGCAACCAGACATCCATAGTTTTATGATCAAATGTATGTGCCAAAATGTGTTATATTTCAAAGAGATGCTGAATACTGTACATCTCTCTCTCTCTCTCTCTCTCTCTCTCTCTATATATATATATATATATATATA
>JAOVVB010000037.1:15606058-15619867 GCA_028570985.1 Heterobranchus longifilis
ATATCTCTCTCTCTCTCTCTCTCTCTCTCTCTCTATATATATATATATATATATATATATATATAGATATAGATATAGATATATATTCAAAGATGCTGTTTGGTCACAGGTCTCAGAAACAGCATGGTCACCAAAGTCTGATTCTTTGGCAAGACAACTACACAAGTTAACCTCAAAGAGACAGTGTCATGTTTTCAGGCCCCTAGCAGCCTATTTATCCTCCACACCTTGCTGTGGAATAGGGGCACTTTATTACTTTAATGTTTCATAGCAACCAACTACTGGTGGCATATGTGTATACATCGTATAAATTTAGAACATTAGAATTAGTATATTTCAATTTGGGAATTTAATTCTACTCCTTGCAGAAATGCTCTAGTTGCGCACAGCCCTCCTCAAGTAAATGGGTAGTGGATAGCATTTTGGCTTGGGCTCTGATTGGGCCATTTCAAAATGTCTTCTGTTGAATCCATTAATTTGTTGATTTGCATTTGTGCTTTGGGTCATTATCAGGTTGAAATATGAAACTTTTCCTTAACTTTTCTTTTTTAAGAAACTTTTCTTTAACAGAGACTAAAATAGATTGGTATTTGGAGCTATCAATTATTTCTTCTATTTTTACTAGAGTCCTAGTCCCAAATGAAGAAAAGCAGGCCAATAGAATGATGTGTCTCTACCATCATGAGTATTATATTCTTTGGCTGATAACACTCCTTAATTTTGTGCCAAACATTTTTTGAAATATGCCAAAAAAAAACATGGCTCCGTCACACCATAGCACATTTTGCCACATTTGTTGTTTGCCTAAACCATCCATTTAACCAAATAACCAATGTATTGGCCTCACAGCGTTCCTTGATAGGAACCTGTGGCGTTCAATTCTATGCACAGTGTGCACCCTGCAGGACTATTGTCTGAGGGAGCCTTCTAAACAAGGTGAAAGACATCATCAATTAGGCCTACAGGTTTTTTATGTATACAACTGTGGTTCTATGAACACAAGATAACCTCCAGGGTTAGCTTGCCTGTCTTTCGAAACCCACATCTTTTCACACAATGGTGAGAATGTTGAAGTGAAATGTGTCTGTATAACAACAGCAGTCATATGAAATATTACACAGTGCAGTCACTTTGTTGCATACTATGCGTACTACAGTTACATGGATAACTAGTAAGTAGTAAACTTACATGTATTCCCTCTGCCTTATAACTCTGTAAGATGCAATGAATGATTCCTTTATATTTTCTATGGTGCTTTGCATCAGCTTGCAGGCGACTCTTAACCACATCAGCTGGGGTTGCTGTGGCCCAGGAGATAGATCCTGTGGAACAAGACACATTTAAAAAGCAAGACACATGCTTGAGTGAGAAATATATAACAATCTAATTTTGTTGCTTCATTCAGAATTTGCCAAAGGACCTAATCTTAACATGTAAAAACAAATGGGGAACAGACACAACAGGACTGAGTCATTTAAGCTGTTTTTCCATATTAACAATATTTTTTTATTTTTCTTAATTCATGAAGTTTGTCACGCCACAGTGTCATTTACCTGCTAACCCACCAGCAATCCATATGAAGCAGGGGTGAGGGGAGCTGCTACCATTAGGGGTCATCCAGCCACACAAGAGTGTATATGGAATAAAGTAAAGGGCATAACCAGGCACATCACGGAGTATCATGGCTCCTGCTCCTCTGTACAGCCCTTGGATTCCTTCAGTCTGCAGGATGCTGCTGATGCAGTGAAGAGGTCCTCTGTATACAGGACACTCTGTACGCTGGAGTCCCACTGAGTGAAGAGGGACGCTGCCACTGCCAGCAAGTGTTAGGTTTTCTAAAAACATATGCCATTATAACACCTGAGACATTGTGCATAAATATGTGTCCATTCTGCTAACTCTGATTACGATGTTTACAAATCTTACTGCACTGCGTCAAAATTTAACAACTACATCTGCAAGGGAGAGCACACCGTTTATTTACTTGGAAATGACCTACACTAGAAGGAGCACTACATCAGGCCTTCTTTTTTCACTTTCAGACTTACGTGTGAGGATGGGTTGAGTTTGCATTTGCAGTCTAATTTTGACCAGGTCCACTGGGGCCCCCAGGCTCACTGATACGAGGCCAGTCATCATGCTGGCCACAGTAAGGTCAAGCATATTGCAAGGGTGTCTTCTGTCACCATAACGAATATCACTAATAAATCTCTGAACATTGCTGAAGAAGCCAAATACCATTGAGTTATACAGTGGGATGCTTGCTAACGGGAAGGACAGGCCTTTAAAAAAGCCAGTAAGCTGCAAGTGAAAAATAAAAGGTCAGTTGTATTCATTTAAGACATTATTTACACATGTATAAAATCGAAATCCTCTAGGGACATTTTAAAAATGTTTGGTCTCATAGGAGATTTAGGAATCAACAAGGGGACAACTTAATGAGGCATAATAACCTAATGAGATTTTTTAAATATGTTTTTGTAGCTATCCATAGAGCATGAAGAAATGCTTGCATGACTTACAGTTTCCTTTTTGTAGATGGTTAGAATACAGTGGAAGGCATTCTTGTACCCTTTTCCAGCTTGTAAACGTGTCTGTTAAATGGAAATTTTTAGGATTACACATTAACAAAGCATAATGAGTTCTTATAAGTACAGTACACTGATCAGCAATAACATTACAACGCAAAAAATAATATCACCAGTATTTTGCATGTTCCCCTTGTGCCACCTGGGCAGTTCTGGCTCCATAGGGCATGACTCCACAAGACCTCTGGGGTGTGCTGTGGAGTCTGGCATCAGATGTTGGCAATGGATTTTGGGGTGCTGTGGGCTGTGAGGTGGGCATTTCGTGGATTGCCCACCACATCCCATGGATGCTAGATCAGATTGATATCTGGGGAATTTGAAAGCCAGCTGGGTGTCCTTGGTCTCTTTGCCTGCTGGACCCTGTGTGCTTTGGCACACTTCATGTTCTGGTGCTTTTCTATCATGGCCAACATTTACTTTTTTCCAACAAGATGTATTGTATTGGTTTTTCAGTGGGAAAGGCTAAACTTTGCTCAGACGAGAAAGGCTAAACTTTACTCCCCAAAGGCATAAATGAGCCATGATTCTGTCTCTGGGTTACTATATATAATTGATATAATCAGTGTCAATGTTTTATAATTATGTGTTGTTAATGTTATGGCAGCGGCACAGTGGCTTAGTGATTAGCACTGTCGCCTTGCACCTCCAGGGTCCCGGTTCGATTCCTGTCTCGGGTCTGTGTGCATGGAGTTTGCATGGTCCCCGCTACTTGGTGGGTTTCCTCTGTGTACTCCGGTTTCCTCTCACAGTCCAAAGACATGCAGATTAGACTAATTGCCGTTCCCAAATTGCCTGTGGTGTGTGAATGCATGACTGAGTGTGTGTATGTATGTGTGCCCTGCGATGGATTGGCACCCCGTTCAGGGTGTACCCCATCTTGTGCGCTGGGAAAGGCTCCAGGCCCCCTGCAACCCTGTATACAGGATAAAGCAGTATAGACGATGACGATGATAATGTTATGGCTGATCGGTATAGATTTCAGATAATACGTGAGCATAAGGATGGGATGAAAGGTTCAAATCCCAGCATTGCTTTTAAAAGCTATTGTTATTGTGACTATTTTGAGGATACCTTCACTGTGTCAAGTGGATGTCCTACAATCACACTGGATGCACCTGATGGAAAAGAAAAATGTTTCAGTAGCCGGTTTTAAAGAGAAGCACCAGGCTGCTGGAGTTGTTCAGCTTTATATGTTCTTGTCCAGCCTGAGCGCTGTTGAATGAATAACACTTTGTCCTCTCTGTTGAATACCACACATTGTGTGCTTCATGCATAATATTGCAGCTCCGTGTGATAAAAAACCAACAAAAAAACCCAAAAACATGCAAGTAAACGTTGGCACTTTGAAAAAAAGCATGAATTAAGGGTATATACGATTCCAAATAAATTGTAACAAACTTGAAAGCACAGATCTTTTAAACAGGCTGTTAAGAGTTAAGATGCAACCGTTTCATGTTTTCTTGCGACCAAGTATAGAAAGTTTCCAGACGTTTCTGGAAATATGAAGATTTTTTTGGGTTAAACAACAGCGCAGCACTTTAACCTGAGTTTCAGCATTCTGATTCAGCACACGGACGAGAAGGCAGCCAGCGTGTTATCGACCCTCGTAACGATGTTTCATTTGACTTTGCACAGCACTCATCGAGCCACCTTTCCCAATATATTAACCCACTTCTCAAAGCCAGAATTTGCTTTTATTTCTTTTCTGAATCCACTTACCATACAGTTAAACAAACGTGAATGAATAAATATAAAAAACTAAATAAACTGCTTACCTCCTATCCATCCCGCTAAAAAATCCTCCACCTTAAACAAACTCATCTTGTTCCAGATCCTTAAAATAGGCTTTTTTTCCCTTTTTTTTTTTGCGCATTCAGCGCGAACAAGCGACCTGTTCAAACTGCAGACAGCATTTTAGATCACAGGCTTTTTATTGAGTGCAAAAAACAAGTTCAGGCAAAAACAACTTTTCATTCGATCTGTGCGTTTCAGGGGGCGAGGCTTTGTGGAAACACGGTTCCCTGAACCAATGGTATCTCAAGAGGTTCTTCTAGCTTGAAGGTATCGGGAAGAAAACCTGGCTACTTGCCAAATATTACTACATTCTGGCTGTGTTGTCATTGCAGTGTGTTAATACTGTATATGTGTCGTGCACTAGTATTACTCAGGAGGCTACTGTATATTGTGCAGATGTAGCCACTGAATGTGATCATGCATGTTTTATAGATTTTTCCCCCTTCATTTATTTATTTGACAGTTCGAGAATTGTTCAATTATGTATTATTCATTATTTATTTAATTATTAATCTTGTTTAAATATTTATTGGCGCATGAGCAATGATGCATTATCATGTGAGTCCTCTGTGCTTGTAAATGATCACATTCAACCTTAGAGATGCCATGCATTTCAGGATGCTGTCATCAGGATGACTGCTGAAGCGGGAAAGTCATATATTTGGCCCTGCTCAAAAACAAACAAACAAACAAACAAACAAACAAACAAACGGAGAAGAAGAACAAGAACTCACAAACAGGGTATATATATACATTAATATTATATATATAGCCTATATATATATATGTATATATATATATATATAAGAATTAGATAAATTATACATCAGTGTTTGTTGTTTTTTTGTGTTTGTATTTGTGTATTTATATTTGTACATTGTATTAGGATAGCATTCTTCTTGTCACGGTTAATTCAATATGATTTAAGATTTATTGGCACACACAACATGCTGTTATGCTATTCATAACCCTTACTTGCCCCTTACTGTAGATACTGTTACTAGAAGAGTTGCACCTGTTACAGTAATAAGATGAGGCTCTATATGAGGGTTTCATGTAGACTTTTACAGAATCATTAAACACAGAGACCTGGTACCTTATCTTATATCCAGATGATATCTTATAATCAGAAGACATACATACTAGATGTCTTCTGATTATAGGATGATAATCTTTTTTTTTTGTGATCTCATAACATCTCATAATAACATGATTTTATTGATGATGACAGGAAATATGGCTCCATTCACATTCCTGCGTGGAATTTGATGACCATAACTAACGTCACTAAATATAGCTTTGTCTGTGGTTTCACTAAACATGTTTTGACTTCTTGATTCTTACTTCCAGTGGTGTCGTATACATATAGCAGCACCTTATACAACAACAAAAAAACATGGAATCAAATACGTAAATATAGAAATGGTGATATGTCCTGAGTGCATCAAAGTAATATAAAAATAATCTGATAACCACATGATAACCAAAGGTTAAAGATTGACTTACATTATTCTGACCTGAGATCATATGAACACACTTAAGGAGAACATACAGACATTATAGGTATTCCTCCAGGGTTGCATGTTTTCTAGACTAATTGGTGTTTCCAAAATATCCACAGTGTCTGATTAGATGTGTGTGTTGGGGTCCTCAGTAACATCTCATCCCCTTACATCAAGGGCTGCTGGAGAATAGTCATACTGTACATCCCCATCATTCAACAATGACAGTTGAAAGCAAAAACATAGGCATGCCATGATACCACTTTGTGTCTGATCGAGTATAATACAAATACAGGTCTGAAAAAGGAGAACAGTTCTGATTGATTTATTTGGACAAGAGTCATTCCATATAGAGCATAACAACACTGTGATGTTTAACTATATGTTACTAGCTTTCCATTTAAAGCAATTTGGGATTCAATCCCAGAACAGTTGGTTAGCTGAGGCTATTCTAAAGTAAAATAAATGGAGACATAGTAAATACGTTTCTTTATTTTACAAAAACTTTCTCAGGATTTTCCACCACCTTCATTGGTTATTCTCATCACCGTCTGGCTGTATAGTACCCGTAGGCATTTTAAATTACTTCTATTTCTTTTAATTGACTGTTTTGATCCTCCAGTTGTGGTTAGTTAGTTCTGCAAGTTGCAAGAAATAACTAGACTGTACAACTGTTGTATGAAAAAACAATCCCCCTTGAGGTCATGCTGGTTTTACTTATTATTAGCATGGCTGTACAACATCACTCCCTCTCATCTGTCCCTGCAAATTCTTTTTTTTTTGCAGTTTTGGTAGCACTGGCTCTGCCCTTAAAGTGGTAATTGGTGAATTAGTATTGGAGCAATTTTACAAGTATAAGTGATTAAACGTGAGATCAGAACCTACCCAATACTATTGAGAACAAACCCAATAAAAGAGTCCACTCTGTTATTTATTAGATTTTTATTATTCCCTCTATTAGTAAACACAGAGCTAATCATATGTAAATAATCATGCCATATCAACCTTGGATTGGATATATGGTTAAAAATAATAAATACATAAATGAATAAATGAAATACTTACCTGTAAAAAGGCCACTTGATCTACAGTATTTTGAAACACTTATTAACCCTAGCTTCCCATTAGCTCACTGTTCAGTAAATCAGTTCTCTTTTCCCTAACACACCCTATCTGAGGAATGACGGAACTTGAATTGTTTCCATAAAAGTTCTTTCAACAGTAGCTATTGGTAATTTTGTCTTATGATTAACTTAAGAACTGGTCATGACCTCATGGGTTGTCCTTTAATAACCTTACCTAGACTATGCTATGCAACAGAAAGCTGCACAGCCAATTCAATTTTTAACCTAATAGTATAATTAATCAGAGCACTGTTGAAAACTGCTGATTTAGGTTACATTTGTGAATTAGCTTTGCAAGGATCTTTTATAGTTCTACACACAACAATGGCTGGACAAGTAAATGAAAATATCGACTTGGATAGCTCATTTACAATTACAGTTGGATTGCCTATATCCCTTTCCAAACACATGCACATGCACGCACACACACACACACACACACACACACACACACACTTTTGCAGATAGTCACCTTGGCCTTTGTGTTATAGAGATGTTGTAAACATCAAACATTTTTGTTTTGTTTTTCTGAGCAAGACAAACATCACTTCAAAGATCACTTAAATAAATCTATCTCAGGCATGGTGGTGCATAGGTGCATAGGGTAGTGCTACTGCCTCACAGCTTTAGTTCTCTTGAACCTGTTGAGATTACAGTATGTGCATGTTCTCTCTCTGTGTTTGCATATCATTTGTGTTCTTCAGGGTTTTCTTTCCAAAAAACTTGCCTGTTAATGGATTGGTGAAGATAAATTGGTCCTAGGGATAAATGTATGTATGTGTATCTGCACACACCTGGTGCCCTGCAATGAACTAATGTTCCATCTGGTGTGTATTCATGCATCCTACTAAGTGTAGGTAGGATGGATTACAGATCCACTGGATGGATTACACATCCATAATTCTTAATATTAACACGGGACATCATGCTTGCATATGACAACCTGGTGAGAATCTTTCAGCCTAAGAGAGAAATAATGTTTGTAAGCTTATCCCAGCTTTAGCAGGCACTCAGTTTAACAGCATATGTAATTCATTTGGTAATTGATTAAACACAAACACCAAAATCATCTAATGGTAGACAACCAGACACAAATGTTAATATGGATATTAAGCAGGTGCTGTTCCTAGACCATGACAAATGGTTTGGAAGGTTCAAATTCCACAACCACCAAGTTTGTCCCTGATGGACCCTTAAGCACGGCCCTCAACTACTCAGATGTATAATGGTATATGCTCTGGATAAGGGCATCTGCCAAATATGTAAATGTATATACTGTAGCAGTAAAATATCACAGTGCAGACAGATATACTATGACGCTTTTCACTGTTAAATTTCCTAATATATTCTGGCTATATCTATGGTTATACTCTGTCAGTGATCCACAATAAATAAGTTGTAATAAATAAGGCAGTAAGTTGTCTTTTTTTGTGTGATTTCTATTCTGCCATCAAGAAATAGCATACCCATCTTTTGAAATTGACTGAACATTGGCCAACCCATGTGTATTTTCTTGCTGAGATACATTGACTGACAGGTGGGTATGCTTTTCTATAAGATAGTAGGTATGTGTCTTGCAGCTTACTAGCTCATGACTGACATTTACTAAGCAACCACTAGATACTGAAATTGTCAAAAGAGTAGTATTCCCACTTTTATAATTGGGGTGCTGCTCTCAACATTCCTGCCAGGAATTGTACAGTATGTGGGTGGTTTATGCCCACTTATTGTCCCCACTTTTGGACTACAAATCTGTCTTTCATTAAAAGTTTTGCATAGCTCACGCTGCATACTTTTGTCCTACACATTCTATACATCTGTCAAATGGCTCATTTGATCATGCTCATACAGAAAGAGGAGTATGCACAGAATCCGCCATTGCAGGTGTTCCAGAGAAACTCACACATTTTGTGAACACAATGGCTTATTGAACAGTGGATACCTATCATTTACAATAATTTTTTGTGCCATTTTTAGACATGTAAGTACAAGAGAAACATATGAAACAAAACATTGCCTGGGACTTAAACAAACCAAGGTGTCACGCAAAATGTATGGAACATGCAATGGCAGGTTCTGTGCAAACTCCACTTCTAAATGGGCATGAAGGACAAACGAACCATTTGACAGATGTACAGAATGTTTGCCATAAACTCTATATTGAGAAGTCCTCCAGATTACCTATTCCAATTCTATTTGCAAAAGGCTTGAACAAATAAATAGGTTTACAGCCTAGACTTAAACACTACGATTGTGTCTGGGGTTCTTGGAAAATTTTTGGACTTTGTAAGAAAAAGCTCTTTTCTAGCTGTAGTTTTCATAATAAGAGGTATTGTAAAGAAGCCTTAGTAGGCATGGCAGATCATAAAACACTAGCAGTTCACTCAGGTACTGTGGTGTGAGACCATTTAGTGCTTTATAGGTCAATAGTAGTATTTTAAAATCAATGCGAAATTCCACTGGGAGCAAATGCGGTGTGGAAAAGATAGGGATGATGTGCTCATATCTTCTGGTTCTAGTGAGGACTCTGGTTGCTGCATCCTTGACTAACTGGAGCTTGTTTATGCATCTAATAGAACATTCAGACAGCAAGGCCTTACAATAATTCAACCTAGAGGTGACATAGTTTTCTAGTGAAAATATATAGCTTATATTGGCAATATTTCTAAGATGAAAGAACACCATCCCAGTAATATTATCTACATAAGTGTCAAATAAAAGACTGCAATCTATAATCCCATCAAGTGTTACAGTACGTGGTGCGGTATATGGAGAGCCGCACCACGAGATATTATTAATAAGAGCCCTAACGCAGGGCTTTAGAGGGGGTCAACGAAATAGGAGTTTGTGAGAGTGCTTGTGATATGCAGAGAAAGACCCCCCCGTTTAGATATGGCGTGGGATTATTAATTAAGGAATTTAAAAAGAAACTAAAAGAAAACTGAAAAAAACAAAATAAACAACTATTTCATTGCATCTACGGAGAACGGACGGGGCTATGAAAACTAAAAATAAAACTTATGATCCTCTCGGGGCCTTTGCCCATACTGAGGATTTATAGAGAGAGTTTGTGGTTTTTTTTACTTGTACACTTAACCTGAGAGCGCGCGCTCTCTTTTGCCGGCATTTTAGCGCATAACACCGTCTTAGGGTGTCAGAGGCCGGGGCTTTGCCGCTGTCCCTCAACTTTCTGTGCGCTTGTATTGTCTTAGTTTTGGGCCCCGATACCTTACCGGTGCTACCTAACTGAGCGCACGAAGTGCCGAGGAATCAGGACCCTTATATATAGACACTTCTTATATAGACACGCCGCCAGGCAATGCAAATTTACTGTGAGATCAGACAGCTTCTAGCTGCACGTCCCACTACTGGTCCCAGTACCAGTAATTCTGTCATGTCAGGATTAAGCAGGAGGAAATTCATAAGCATCCAGTATCTAATGTCCTTCACACTTTATTAAGCTGGTGTTTATATAACTGTGTGCCATCAGCATAAAAGTGAACACTAACACCATGCTTAAGAATCATGTTGCCCAGATGATGCATGTAGAGAGAAACTAGCAGTGGACCTAAAACAGAACCCTGTGGTACACCAGAATTCACCTTAGTAGACATAGAATAGTCACCATTTACATCTACAAACTGATAATAGTCTGTCGAATAAGACCTAAGCCAGAAGAGGGACGTTCACTTAACTCGTACAACATTATGTAATCTATCAAGGACAATAGTACAATGAATGGTGTCAAAAGCTGTACTAAGGTCAAGTAACACAAGCAAGGTGAGACAACCATGATTAAAGGGCAGTAGTAGGTCATTTACCACATTCAACAGTGCTATGAGCATAGTTTGCTATGTGACAACATTTTCTGTGATCTTGGATATAAAGGGGATGTTTGATATTTGCATATGCAGGGGTCAACATTAGGTTTCTTAATTAGGGATTTAATAACTGTATTTTAACAGATTTAGGAACGTAGCCAGTTCTAAGTACGTTGACTTTTTAAAACAATGTTTTAGCTATTTCTGGTATTATTTGTTTGTATTTATTATCAAGTTATAAGAATCAAACTAGATTCTCCATATAAGAAGTTACCCCATGTAAGAAGATACCCTCTCTAATTGTTGTTCAACTATGCTGATCTCTGGTGGAGCAAGGCTTTGATGCTGAAACAGTGTTTTAAGAAGAGTAGTGAAACAGAGGAAGTTTGAGGGACCCATGTTAAAATCTGGGACCTATGTTAACTGAAACATAGGATACAGGTACATACCAGACATATTTAATTATTTTAGATCTACTTTTATTTGTAGAGTTAAAACCTATATTGAATATATAGAACTTGTTTGTTTCTGTTTATTAGTCACCAGCCTGCACTAAAAATTAGTTGACTGGATTTTCCATTGGAGGCAGTGGATTTTGGGAGTGTACTTTTACAAGACATTTTAAGGAATGCATGAAAGGTAATTAATGAAATCGGTATAAATCGGGAATAGCCTACAGTTCATATCATAACAATAACAATATGAGAGAAAAGGATCATTCAACAAGAAAAGAATGGTTAATAGGATGACTGTGATGTAGTGGATACCATAGTGGATGCGTATGTGAAGACAACTGCAGCAAGGAAATAAGAACACAGACAAGCACTACAAAATATGTAGGAAACCACAGGGGGTAGAACTATTATAAGGATAATGACCATCGCCAAGCTAAAGAGTATTCAACAACAGCACTATCTCAAATGTCTTTGTCCCAGTCATCTAGGCAGATGCCATCGAGGCCATCCCATGTCATGATATCAGAAGTACTGATCCAAGGTAAATTTAATAATTTCAATCAAATTAATAAAATTGAATATACAGTTTATAGTTCCATTGAAGGGTGCTTTGTGCCCAAAGAACAGGGAGCCACACAGATCAGCCAGTTCCGAACAGTTTCCCTACTTAGTGTGGAGGGAAAGATTTTCTTTGCTGTACTTGCGAAGAGAATGAGTGCTTACATGACCCAGAATGGATATATTAACACCTCTATCCAGAAGGGCGGTGTTGGAGGTTTCTCCGGGTGTTTGGAGCATACAGGAGTCCTCAGCCAACTCATCCAAGAAGCGAAGGAAAAGAAAGGCAGCCTAACAGTTGTCTGGCTTGACTTTGCAAATGCATATGGATCTATTCCTCATAACGTGATCCAAGTAGCTCTGGACTACTATCACATCCCGCATAATATCCAGGGCATGATCACAAGTTACCTGAGAGACATCAAGCTACGATTCCAGTCTGCCGAGTTTACAACAAAGTGGCAGCCAGTGGAGAAGGGGATAGTGACAGGATGCACGATCTCTCCTATCTTGTTCATCATGGGAATGAATCTGATCATCTCTGCTGCAAGTACAAAGTCAAAAGGGCCGAAGACCTTAGCAGGATGTCAACAGCCAGTAATCAGGGCATTCATGGATGATCTTACTGTGATAACACCAACTCACGTGCAGGCAAGATGGGTCCTGGCAGAACTGGATCGCATGGCCACTTGGGCAAAGATGGTCTTTAAGCCCAAGAAATCAAGGAGCCTGGTGATCCAAAAGGGTAAAACAACTGGAAGGTTCAAGCTAATTATACAAGAGGAAGTGATACCGAACATCCAGGGGAATCCGATTAGATGCCTTGGAAAGTGGTATGATGATTCCCTGTCAGACAAGAACAGCATCTCCAACACTAGAAAACAAGTTGAAGAATGGCTGAAGAAGATTGATAAGTCTGGCCTGCCGGGAAAATACAAGTGCTGGATCTACCAACATGGCCTGCTTCCGAGACTCATGTGGCTTCTCACTGTTTATGAGGTGCTCTTATCAACTGTTGAAGAAATGGAGAGGAAGTTCAACAAGCACCTTAGAAAATGGTTGGGAATACCCCCAAGCTTTACATCCTTGGGGCTTTACATTAGGTCAGGCCAGCTCCAGCTTCCCCTGTCATCAGTGGTGGAGGAGTTTAAAGTCGCCAAGTGCAGACTGTCCCTGACATATAGGGACGCTCGAGACCAACTCACCAGGGAAGCAGGAGTCAGAACAAGATCTGGCCGTAAGTGGGCCGCCAGCACTGCAATTGACCTGGCGGAATGTTCTCTTCGGAACAAAGAAATTATTGGAAATCCTTGTACTGGAAGACAGGGTCTAGGAACAGCCCATTTCCAGCAGTGGTCAAAGTCCAGCACGAGGGAGAAGAGAACTATGATTCTGGATGAAGTCCGAAACCTTGAGGAAGAAGGGAGAAGAGCAAAATCAATCGAGCTCGTAACTCAAGGCGTATGGACGAGGTGGAACCTCCCTAGGAGAACAATCACATGGAGCGAACTGTGGCGGCTGGAGCCCTTCCGTATATCCTTTCTACTCAGAGCAGTGTACGACACCTTACCAACCCCAGTTAATTTGCACAGGTGGGGGAGGAGAGAGGACCCAATGTGCAGGTTATGTGGTGGGAAAGGAACAATGGCGCACATTCTGTCTGGGTGTAAGATCGCATTGACACAGGGAAGGTACAGGTGGCGCCATGATAAGGTGTTGGCAGTGCTCGCGGACATCTTGGAGAAGGAAAGGGGGAAGAGACAACCAGCCAAAGCAAGACCACTGCTAAGTACCATCGCCTTTGTGAAAGAGGGCCAAAGACCTGTCGTCCACAGCCAAGCCAGGCAGAATCTCCTGAAGTCAGCCCAGGGATGGGAAATGGAGGTTGACCTCGGGAGGAGACTCCACTTCCCAGAGGCGGTACTATCCACAACTCTAAGGCCCGATATCATTATGTGGTCTGTAGG
>JAOVVB010000037.1:15639607-15651366 GCA_028570985.1 Heterobranchus longifilis
GAGAAAGGGACAATATATCTTTCTGAAAATGTATTTACCCTACTCTGAATTTGCTGTTAACAGGGTGTCCACATTTTGCAATTTGCTCATACATTGTCTGTATTCAGTTCATTTACAAAAAGTTCTGGAGCTTGATGAACATGCAAATTTGAATGGCGAACATTCAAATTTTTTTTGTCACATACACAACTATACACAGTACGATATGCAGTGAAATGCTTATATGACTGCCCATGACCTAAAACACAAACATTCCAATATAATGAAAATAATACACTAGAGAATACAATTGACATCAAGGTAGAATTTTTATTTGTTTTATTGTTTTATTTATTCATTAAATAATTATTATTTTTAAAATTTACACTTTAAAACTCTCAGCTTTTTTTTTTTTTCAATATGGGGATTATTAAGTCTCAAAGGCACATTATAGAGATATTGACTCTTTTAATATAACCTTAGTTTTTTTTTATCTGCTACATCTAAATTGACATTCTATTCTGTGAAAAGAATAAAAGATCCTACAGTTATATGAAAGTGAAACTGTAGTTTCTTACATGCACAACCATCTCCAATTTAGCAGCAAATCCCCCACCAAGCCATGAAAGTTAAACGTGGGAGAAGAGTAATCAGAATCAGAAGGAATTCTTCCCATACAGCATATTAATTAAATAACAAAAATGTATCACCCCTTGAAACGCTGCTCTAAGCAGTTTTTTTTTCTTCCAGGGGCTCCTGACCTATCAACATTCAGACTAGCACTGGCTATAAATTACAAAACTGGACTTATATTGATTTCAAAGCGTAAGGAGGACACTTTAGCTCAGCTCTATTTAGACTCTCATTATCCACAGTATAAACACACACACACACACACACACACACACACACACACACACACGTTTGTAATGTGTTTTGCTATCTTTGCTGGGTGCAAATACATTTCTTTTTAAAATATTCAAATTATAAAATAAAGCTCTAGCTTGCTTAATGCTCCCTTAATACTATGAGAAGCTGGTTCAATAAAATCTGAAATGAATAAGAAAAGTGACTTGCAATTAATTTGTACATTAAAATCTCATTTCTAGAAAAAAGAGGTTTTTAAACATATTTCTGTGTCTTTTCTAGATTAAGAGTGGTTGCCAACAAACTTAGCAAATAATTCACTCTTACCACACAGGGTGCTGTGCTGTCTGCCAGTGTGTGAATTGTATCGAGCATGCCACCTGTAGGATTATAGAGGAGCAGCAACATTGTACAGTACAACTTCAAATGCAAACAAATAAAAAAATAATGGTGATACATAAATTTACACACAAAAAAATTGATATCTAATGGAATTGATTTTCCCACCATCTCCATGACTCTGTGATAGACTTGTGTCCCGACCAGGGTGTAGTTCAGACTCAGACCCAGTGTTTCTATTAGACACATACCAATGCAATTAAAAGTCTCTTGAGAAGTGTTGCCTTAATTTGACACAATTTTGTTAGGATAGGTTTATGTGATTTTGTCCTCTTCCACAATAAGTGCAATAAGTACAGTACTTAAATGTAACACAAAATACAAAAAAACGTTTCTAGGTTTTACACGAGTAATTCATAACAGGTATGAAATGTACTGTATAATCTAAAAAAAAAACAAGCACAGAAACTTAAACAGAAGAAAATAAATATAATGCCTCTGTAAAACATACACATCAATATGAATATCATAACTGAATAAGATTGTTGCAGTATTAGATTGATTTTTTTTATCTAATATTTTTAGCTACTATCAGCCTGATGCCAATACTTGACATTGAATGAGTGCCATCTTTGCTTGTTCATCTTTCCCTTTCCTAGTCTAAATAGTAATGTGTATTATTATTATTATTATTATTAATAATAATAATAGTAATAATTTGATTTAACTTGAAATTATGTTTTGGAATATAATTTAAATGAAGTGGCCTCTGTATCTCTCACAGCACTCTTTTTATATGTTAAATATAAGAATGCTGAATTTTTCTTAATGCATCATAAATGATGTTACATGCAGGGAAGATTTCCAACTTTAGTGTTCTGGGCTGATTCTGATAGGCTAATGCTTATCCAGCTGTTTGGGCCACTCTCTATGATGGGCTGATAAAAATTCAGTTCAGTTCTTCACTGAAAACCTTTTTAAAAACATCTCTAAGGTTATTATGAAAGTACTATAAAGCATTACTATTGAGATGCTTTATATTTCTCAAGTTTCTCAAGTTTGATTCTCAAGTATGCAATATGCAAGCACATGGCAACATAAATATTAATATAAAACTTGTTATAAAACTTTTATTGATCTAGGATGATCTCCCAACAGGACTGAAAATTAAGATTAACACATGCAGAATAAGCAGTACAAATACAAGGGTGAGTCAAAAATTATCTGGTGGTAGAATTTATATTAATTAACTTTTAGAGAATACAAATACACATTTTTTCGACATAATCTCTTAAAACGAATCTCTCTGTTTTTGGCGTGGCTGCGAGCCAGAAGTGAATCTTCATCTTCGTGGGGATGCTTTCAGGAGACCAAACAGATGAAAGTTTGATAGAGGATGCTTTTAAGTGTCAACAGTGTGGTCAGAAGTGTGCGGACATGTATTGTCATGCAACATCACAATGCCCTTGTATAGCAGTCCTCTGTGTTTAATCCGAAGTTTAGGCTTCAGCTCTTGAGCGTCTCACTGTAACAAGCACCACTGATTGTTGATCCTTTTTCCTGTTAGTGTTAAAATAGTGGCTCTTGAGAATCCCAGAAACTGGAGGGGGTTTGAGGATATTTTTGTTCCATATTCTGCCATTTACGCTCAGGCTTCTAGAGATTACTATAACTGCGGTTACTGTATGTGGAAAGTTGCACATTTCCCCCCTGTGCCCACTTGGGTTTCCTCAAGGGTTTTAGTATTCTGGCTACTATATATAGATTGCCTCTATAGGTGTGTGTGTGTGTGTGTGTGTGTGTGTGTGTGTGTTGTGCCCTTCAGGAACATAAACAGATAACTATAAATATATTTATTTCCATTTGAAAATGCTGGCCAATAAGTGCATATGTCAGATCATCACAGATGGCTCATGAAGCTCCTACCAGCCCACTTTCACAATTACGAGTTACATTTGATTTAACACTTGTTTTTCTTATATCAAGGCACAACAATACAATATATTTGTTATTTTACAATTGTGGTGTATTTACAAAAAAAGAAAGAAAAAGAGCCACCTTTGTGACTCTTTGCCGTTCAAATCTTTGTCTTAGAGACTTAGAGGGTCCTTTAATACACCATCTAAAATGACATTGAAAAGGCCATTTATTGTGCTCTTAATCTGCTCATGTTTAAGAAGGAGAGCCAGTCCATGTGTTTCATGATCCACTCGCCTGCATTGCAGAGGCTGTTATTCAGCAGACTGATTTACAACTACCTAGACAACAGTGATATGTTGCTATAAGACTGAGATTTAGCAGGTTGTGCTTACAGGCTGTACCAAGAGGTTTGGTAAAAGAATTGAAAGAGATTTTTTCAAATGATTTTATGTAACCTTGCGTCTTTGTATTCGGGGCACATTCTATGAGATGATCGAGCTGTAAAATAATGTAATTTGGAGAAATAAAAACACAAGCTGTTATAAATGTAAAAGTAGCAGAAACCTGTTCTGAAATGTAATACAGCAGCAAGACCTACAGCAATATATCCAATAACTTTCAAACGTAATGCATTTCAAACGCCGTTTTATTACTTAAAAAAATCGCTTGAAAATATTGTTTATAAATATTAAAGATGCATTTCACCGATTGGATGGATCTATAGCATTGATTTTTACTTCATTTATTCAGAGCACACATTGGGTTTATCTTCCTTCAGTAGCTGACATTAGTATACAGTTTTGGTATCTTAATTTCTAAAGATTGTATGCCTTGTGTGCTTGTATGTTTAACTGAGTCATTCTTTCTTTTTCTTTTTTTTTTATAAGGTGTCATTAGTTTATTAAGAAGATGCTGAAATATAAGCAATATATTTATTTCTTTGGATTTCATTACAAATAAGAAAAAAAAATATCAGCAAATTTGAAAAGAACCAGCCTGATTTGGGCCTCTCCTCAAACACAAACCTCTCACCTGGGATGTCTAACATTTAAAGGCTGTCTTTATGGCTCCCAGGCACAGGACAGCCTTGACAGGTAAGAAATCAATTCTGAACACCTTGGCCTTTCATGTTAATCAGGCCAAAACAATGAAAGACCCACAGGAGCTTCTGTGACAGTAAAGGCATGCGAAACCTCCTAGACCATGACATTTACCATGATAGTCACAGTCTGAAAGAATAAAAAAAGGAAAACTTTAACACCTAAGTCCAGTTTCACTTGTATTTTAGCTCAGGGCATCAAAATGAGCAGGTCTGGGAACTTTTCATATTTCATCAAAGAATGCTGACACACATACATTTCTGATGCTCGTCTGTGTAAATGCAAATAATTTTAGCATCTGGCTTCATGCCGCTTTTTAAAATCTGTGAAACCACCAGTTACTGACTCTGAGTCATTCCTTAGTCATTAATCAAATCCTAAGCTCTGCTGAGACAGGCTGCTTTCTCAAGTGAGGCAAGCTGAAGAGAAGAGAAAGAGAAGTTCCCTTCCTCTTTATGGAAGCAGTGGTGACTTATACATTACAAAAGCTCATCATTATCTCTAATCAGATTGGGCCCGTGTTTCTCATTTTCAAGTCTGTTACAATTCTGCAGTCTATTATTTAAGAATACCATGTTTAAGGTTAGGCTTCATGCTAACACAGTGAAATCCACAGTTTCACACCTTCAGAGTTTATTTGAGTCCAGCTGGATGCATAAAAACACCGCTGGGTGGTAATTGAGCACTGTAAGTGTTAATTGAACAGTGGGGAAGCTGCTGTGGGTGGCACGGTGGCGTAGTAGTATGTAGTGTCGCCTTGCACTTCCGGGTTCGATTCCCGCTTATGGATGGACTTTGCATGTTCTCCCCTGTGCTTGGTGGGTTTCCTCCCACAATGTATGGCATATTAGGTTGATTGGAATTCCCAAAATTTCTGTATGTGCCTATTGATGCACTGGCACCCTGTCCAGGGTGTACCCCGCCTCAGGCCCTAAGTCTCCTGTGATAGGCTCCAAGGCCCCCCGCGTCCCTATACACAGGATAAAGCAGTATCATGAGAATCTGTTATGAAGGATTTTTTTGTTGTTGTTACAATTAACTAGCAGTCATATTATTTAGATATTAGAATGCAATATTGTGTATGTAAAATAACATTAAGTCTGTAACATTGAAACTATTTTAAATTGCTTGTCAAATTTAGATAGAATTTTGAACAATATGCTGGTTTTTCTGAAACTATACTAATAATACCTTGTCTCTTGACAGATTCTATAAAACTGGCCTTTGAAGCAATCAAATACTGTATGTTGTTGCAGTTCAACTATGTATAAAAGAATGTTAAAATCAGAGTCATTTTTTTGTAATCATTAGTATGCTTAATTTTACTTTATTATTATTGTGCTAAAACTTTTTAAAACTATTTAAAGTAAATGTCAAAACACTTTGTACAAATTAATGTAAAGTTTAAGAACAAAAACAGTTTCACGTGAAAAAGAATGATGAATCACTCGTTCATCCTCTGTATAGTAAGTGCTTTATCCTGGTCATGTTCACCATGAAGCTGGAGCCTATGCCATGAAACCTGTGTGCAATGTGGAAATCCACCCTGGATAAAAACGCAAGAGTAAATAAATATTGACAGGGAAAACTGTACATCGAAAGTAACCCATGCTTACAGTACTTCCCTTAAACCAAAAGTTTGTTTGTTTTATCCTTTGTAGCATATTAATAATCCTGAGGTACAGTACTTTCAGCTGTCAGTCAATTAAAGCTAAAGAGTTCTACAGATACCTCATGTCTTATTGTGTCTCGGTGTATGATTGTGTCTCTGTGTCTGTTACCTCACTGCTGGTGCACAGTGCATTGTTCTGGGGATATCATTCTGAAATATATGCTAATATTTTGACACTGATTAAAGATGTTTGTTTTTTTTTCCCTTTGATGTTGCAAGGAATTGATTGACAGGGCTATTCATGTCTTCAAAAAGGAGAACTTGCATGCTTTTTGTAACCATGGCAGCTTATATTACAGTACTGTATTACAACTCCTGGCATAGTTTTTTTTTTCCCTTTGAAATATGTGATACTTCTCTTTTACATTTACTTGCATCTGATGCTCTTATCCAGATTGACTTACAAAAGTGCTTTGTTTCTGTCACTGGATAGATCCTTTGACAGGGTTACTAGGTTAATAACTAAGTACCAGTCAAACACTGTTGGTAAGGTTTTGGGGGGGGGGATTAACCCCAATTAATTAATTAATTTATTAATTAAGAAACAGATAGGTCTTTAGTTGATTGCCACTAACTCAGCAGCACAGACATGTAGAAGAAGTTCGTTCCACCACCTACAGTAGATGCCAGAACCTCAATCTCTGAGAGATAGTTGGACCAGGACAAGGAGTGCTGGAGGATCGGAGGGTACAAGGTGCAGTGTGGGGTGTGATTAGAGCTGAGAGGTAAGTGGGTGCTGGGACATTTTTAACTTTATAGGCACGCATCAAGGTGTTTGAAGCTACAGCAAGCCAGTGATGAGAGCGGAAAAGTGGGGTGGTGTGGGAGAACTTGGGAAGGTTGAAAACGAGACGTGCAGCTGCATTCTGGATCAACTGCAGAGAACGAATGGTGAACAGACCTGCCAGGAGTGAGTTGCAGTAATCCAGTCTGAAAATAGCAAGGGACTGAACAAGGACCTGAGGAGCCTGTGTAGAAAGAATAGGTGCAATATTTAGGTGTTTAACAAAAAAATGGACAAGAACGAGTAAGGTAAGCAATGTTTGGGGAAAATGATAGGTGATTGTTACCCCAAGATTGTGCTCAGTGACTGAATGAGTGATCTCATTGTTGTCCAGAGAGATCATAAGATCTTGACAGGGGGAGGAATTACCTGGCATAAACAGCAGCTCATATGTATTGAGACTGAGTTTCAGTTAAAGAGCTCTCATCCAGGATGAGATGTCTGCTAGACATGTTGAGATCACGGGTGAAAACCTGAGTGTCTGAGGAAGGAAAGGAAAGAAAGAGTTGCATAACAATGATATGAAAAGCCGTGTGAGGATATGACCTCACCAAGAGACTGGGTATAGAGGGAGAACAGAAGAGGACCAAGTACTGAGTCTTGTGGGACACCAGTAGAGAGTCTGTGTGGAGCAGATGTGGGTCCTCTCCATGTCACCTTATATGATCAATCTTCTAGGTACATAGGAAGCAAACCACTTCCATGGCGTGCCACAGATTACAAGGCTTGTGAGGATAGACAAGAGCATTTTGTGGTTCACAGTGTCAAATGCAGCTGAGAGGTCCAGGTGGAAGAGGACAGATGCCAGTTTAGCTGATCTAGCAACATGGAGCTTCTCAGTGACAGACAGAAGGGGGGGAAGGGTCTTTGTGGAATGTGCCGCCTTGAATCCGGATTGGTTAGGATAATTGAGGTTGTTCTGCAAAAGATAAAGAGAAATTTGATTATAAACAGGACATTAAAATTTTTTGAAAGAAATGAGCGAACTGATATCAAGTGATAGCTACTGATGTCTGCTGGTTCCAAGCAGGGTTTTTTTGAGGATGGGAGTATCCCATGTCTTGAACCGACCAATCCATGAACGTGACCGAATGATATGACCTTTTTATGATTTTAAGCTATGCATATTTAATAACTGTACTCTGTTTTGTTATTCATCAATGAAACCGTTTAAAACAAGGCTTTTTGAGTGCAACTGTAACAGTACTCTAGGTTCAGTATACAGTCCATAAAAATTTGTTTATAACACTGCCTAAAAAAGGTCACCATTTCACTAGGGTCAGATTACTGGGCAGTATCAAAATGGCTTAATCCTGTTTAATAGTAAAATTAAGAGCATTTCCATATGCACAACATGAGGAATCATTTTTACACATGAACTGGACACCACATGTGACTTAATGAAATATTTGAGTGTGTGCCTTTTTTTTGTCCAAGCCGCTATAAAAATCCTAATATACTTAAAGTATTTTACACTATCTTTGAAAGTCAAATGTTTTTGAACTTTAAAGGAAAATGCATTCCCTGCATTAGAATTCCAAGGCTGTTGCTGCGACCAGTAGATTTTTTTCCCTACATACAGTATAAGTTGTTGAGAGTAATTAACCATTGATAAGGTGAGACGTTTGTGTAAATTATTCATAAGTTATTCTCCAAAGAGCAAAGAAGAGAGGTGTGTGTGAATGCAAGAAGCGGATTGAGGTCTTTTAAATATTATTATCAAATCACAGTGCCTAAAGGTTATAAAAGGTTATCCCTTGCTGATAAACTAGAAAGTCACCATTATCCGAGTGAATAATAGAGTCTTAAGATATTTATCATCAATTTGGGTATTACAGAAACATAAATACGTGGTGTTGTCTTCTAATGAGCTCATTCATCCTGTATGCTGTGTCGTTTTGCAGTGTCTCAGAGAAGACATCATTCCACATCACTGGGAAACAAATATCTGTCTCAGCTGGAGATTAAGAAGAAGAGGAAACAATACATCATTTTGACATCATCCAGTCAAGATTATACCTCACACATATTATTTTCTAGTTTCCAACACATGCCAATTAGAATTCAGACAAGATAAACCTATGAATAACATGTTGAGTATGAATTAGGTTTCTCCAGTGTATGTATATAACCAATAAGGTGCTAATTTAACATATAGAAATTACAGTCATCATATTAAGTGTATTTAACTACCCTCAAACCTGCACAGATCTCTATGCTTGTGTAGAATTTAATACATCACTGAAACCGATGGGGGCAGCAGCACCACTGTGTCTGTTATTTTTTTGGCCCATGCTACACTGTGAGTGAGACCGAAATCATTAATTCATTCATATTAGGTAACAGCTTTATTCTGGTCAGGGACCGGAACCTATCCCAGAAACCCTGGACTTGTTGGCACTATGCACCAGGAACTCCACATTGACAGGGGACGCAGTATAAAGTATGTAGTACTGTGCAAAGGTCCTGGGCTACCCCTCATTTTGTAAATTAAATTTAATTAAATTGAATTTAATAAAATTCTGTAAAGGCTGCAATTTAAAAATTGGTTGCTTTTGCAACACCCTCAACAGCAACCTCATTTCCCTTCTTGTCTGTTCCAGCCACTCGGCATTAAGCATCACCAATACACTAATCACTGGCCTCATTATCATATATCATCATCTGTACTTATTTCTCTGGTCCATGTCTCAAGTTCATGGTTTTTAAACAGCTTGAATGATTTTTAGCTTAAAGGGGAAAAAACAATATACCAATGTACTGGTCAGGTACAGAGATTGGACTGACATCAGATCCTTTATGTAGTGAAAGTTGCAAGCTGAGGCCTCCATGGATCAAATTTGTTTGTACAGCATATCCCATGGATGTAAAATCTAATTCAGATCTGAGGAATTTAGAAGCCTGATGACCATCTTGAACTCTTTGTCTGGTAAGCCCCATACACAGCAGAGGTTGATGCAATGGGTGTTCTGATACCTTTCTATCATAGCCAGCTTTAACTTTCTTTTTTTTTTTTTAGCAATTTGCACTGCATTGGCTTTCCTGTAAAATCAGACCAGACAGGTTAGCCTTTGCTAACATCCACAGGCCTGTAGAGTGTAAATAAGTGAGTATGTGCATGTGTGCCCTAATGGATTGCCATCCTGTCCAGGGCGTAGCCTGCATCATGCCCTGAGTTCCCTGGGATAGACTCCAGGTCTCCCATGACCCTGTACAAGATAAGCAGTATGGAGAATGAGTGAGTGAGAGATAGTGTTAATGTTATGTGGTGCTAATGTTATGGCTTGCTGTAGGATTTTAGAAGAAGGTAGCAATGCACTAAATTGAATAATTTGCATGCATATTTACAGTAGATACATAACTGTTTTTAGTTTGCATGCCTCTTGCATACTTCTATCTTTGATGATAAAGCTTCTAGGGATTAAATTAGGGGTGGATATAATAAAAAATTAATCACTGAAGTTGATTAAAATATGCCTTTAGGAAAGAGGTGTGTTTTGCTATGAACCACTAATAATAAAGGCTTCTCCCATATAATTAACTTTAATGAGGTACAGTAAGTAGAGCTTTCCCTACATCCTAAATGTTCAACCCCTCAGGAAGACATCATGTGGAAGGTTTTAAAAAAATACATATTGGTTTAAATTGCGTCCAACCATAAATCACTTAAGTATGGACATTATATAGGATGCCTTGAATATTGTAAAGGCACTGTCAGTGATGGTATTAGGGTGATTTTTTTTTTGTTGCATATCCAACTCATAGAGATGTCTTTTCCAAAACCTTCCTTGTGGATAATCATTATACACATTCAGAGAAAAATCTCTGACAGGTCATGTTTCAGAATACTGTCAGGAGGAAGCCTGCAGACGCACTTCTACAGGAAGCTCACTGCCAGTTTAGAAATTTCCTCCCATATGCAGAACAACTAGCCTTTGCATGACACCAGTGATGTGATAACACCATTATCCATTAAATGAAATTTTGAAATTCATTTACTTACATTGATGTATTTGTCAGATTTGTCAGAGAGGTTGATTTTAATCCAGGATTTTACTGCACTTTAAAATCTGCTGAAGTAAGTTTTCAATAGTTAATAATAGTCTGCGTAAAAAATAAAGAATAAAGTAAATATGAGAGATGAACGAAGTGGTAGTAAGACCCAGTAATCACAAACACAGACAGACTCACACGCTCATTCACTTTTGGGGAATGCCATAGGGGAACGCCAGTCAGCCTAATCTGCATGTCTTTGGATTGTAGTACCTGGAGGAAACCTACCAAGCACGGGAAGATCATGCAAACTCCATGCACACAGACCCAAGGCAGGAATTGAACCCAGAACCTGGAGGTGCAAGGCAACAGTGGTAACAACTAAGCCACCGTGCCACCTGACTATATCTGATGTTTGAAGTTTATGTTCAAAAATTGTAGACAAGTGTTGCCAAGTGATAATGGCAACTAACAGCTTACCAAACTAGCATGCTATAACATTATGTGAACTGTAGAAAAATAATTTAATTCTACTTTTGTAACATTAGCTTACAATAACATGTGGAATCGCTTCATACAATAAAACACTCATCTTTAACCAGAAAAAAAATAAAATAAAAAAATAAACCAGTAGAACCTACGGCTATGTTTAATAGTAAATTTCAGAGCATTTCCACATGCACAGTGTGAAGAGAACTCTAGGGACTGGGACTAAACAGCTGTGTAGCCTTAACAAAAAACACTTATCACTGAGGGTAAAAAAGCTTCAATTTGCAAGAGCATAAAGAATGGACTGTGGAGCACTGGAAAAAGGGCCATGTGGTCTAATGAGACCAGATTTACTCTGGTTGAGAGTAATGGGCACATCAGGGTAAAAAAGAAGTGGATGAAGTGATGCACTCATCCATGCAAGCCTTTGGAGGCAGTGTTATGATCTGGGGTTGCTTCAGTTGGTCAAGTCTAGGTTGAGCAACATTATATGCCCCAAAATTAGGTTAGCTTACAACTTAGAAGAGAATACAGGAAAAATATTGTGGCGTGGGCGGGGCGGCGGCTGACGACCAGCATGCCTTGCGGGGATGTCGGTGTGTTCACCGTGTTGGGG
>JAOVVB010000037.1:15664701-15680674 GCA_028570985.1 Heterobranchus longifilis
CTATTTAGTGGACAACACGTCAAAGCACTGTGTGTGTGTGTGTGTGTGTGTGTGTGAGAGAGAGAGCCAGAGAGAGTCCTTGTCCCATTTCTTGCCCTGAATGCAATGGTATTATTTTGCAGCATGAGCACTCACATTATTTCTAAAAAACATTCACTTTGGGTCCTGGGATTCACGCCATCACTCATCTGAAACAGTGCGTGACATTAAAGACATTCCCAGGTTTTATCTTCCCTGTGTATTTAGCAAAACAATCTCTGACACAGTTAAGACAAACACATACAGTATGCCGAATTGCTAGAGGATGAGTATGCTATTAATGTAAGTCTATATGACCCCTGGATAGGACGTTTACATTTACTTAATGACATCAATCGTTGAGCCATGCACTATTTTGATATACTGATATGGCTTTGTATCATTAACGTCGCCTGTCGCATGGGTAAATACTCAGTTTACAGACTCTAGATCTGATTTCTTTACATATCAGAATGCTCACCATTCAGTTCACATGCTGGATTTCATTACATGGTATAAACACTCATTAAATCCAGTGAGCTGTAACTACAGTCCTCTTCCTTTCCAAAAAAAACTTTTCTCCTTCTGCATAAAAATGTTTGCCCTTGACTCATCAGCTCAGGAAATGGAACTAGATGATGGCTCATTGCTGGAGCAAGGCTGAATTTCAGTGCTGCCTGAGCATGGAAATATCCTTCAACAGCTATACAAATTCTAAAATACTATTTGGAGATTCTGTGTGTGTGACTCTCTCTTAACCAAAGTAATGGACAGGCACACAGATTAGCCAAAACTTTAAAACCACTTACAGGTGACATAAATTACATTTTATTAGATTTTCTTGTTACAGTGGTACGGTACCTGTCAAAGGGTGTGATATATTATGCAGCATGTAAACAGTCTGTTCTTAAAGGGCAAAAATAAAGGGGCAAACATACGGATCGGAGTAAATTTAACAAATGCCAGATTGTGATGGTCAGAAGACTGCATCTAAACATCCACAAAATTGAAGTCCAAGGGAGTCTTGTAATCTTAGAAAGAACAACACCATCAATAAGCCTTGGGCACCCAAGGTGTATTGATGCACATTGGAAACAAAGGCTAGACTTGTCTGGTCCAATCCCAGAGAAGAGTTACTATGGCACTCAGTGGTTGTTCTAGTTTGTATGGCATCCTTGGCAAACAAAATAAATATAAATAAATACTTTAATTAATGAATAAACAAATACAATATTTTTTATTTATAACCTGTATAACTATATGTAAGTTAGAAGCGTTTCAGCACAGATTTACAAACATACTGTAAGTGTTACACTAGCTCTTTTTTTACATACATAATATTATATAGAAAGTGATGACAAGGATGCCTTTGTCTTTTCTGATTGTCCTCTGCTTTCCTCTTTTTCTGAACGTAATGGCTTTGTTTTTGTTTTTTATTCAATGAGCTTCAAGACCCACCCTCAATAAAGAGTCAAGACTAAACCATATACTGGTTATATATTTGTCCAAAACATTGTTTGGTGCCTAAAAAGGTCTCACCTAGGTGAAAAAGTGAATTTTCAGATAGGATCATATAACACTATTTTTCATAAAACTTGGTGCTTCTTATGTCCCAATCCATGCCTTGTTTTTAGTAAATATACATACACATTTTTATCAGATAAAAAGAAACTGTAAAAATTAGATGTGTTTTTTTTTCCTGCAATGGGAGAACCAAGGTGATGTCCACTTAGCCACCGCTCTCTCCCTCTTGTACAACTGAGTGAGAGACCTAGTCCGGTACTCTGCCTCATTTACAAGCTTACAGTAGAATCAGGGTGCCAAATGTATTGTGCAAATGTTATTATCATTCTGAATATTTATTTTTCCCTGCATGCTGTGTGCAGCCCCTGGCAAGAGAGAGCCCCCGTATCTAAATCTGCCTCTGATGGCACTGATTCCTCAAAAGGTTTATGCTGGCTATGATAGAAAGGTGTCAGAACCCACAGTACATTGCAGCCTCCTGTGTATCAGGCTGCATATTCACAGACCAGTCTATAATGCCGCAGAAGCTCCTACAATGGGCATGTGAGCATCAGAACTGGACCATGGAGCAATGGAAGAATGTGGCCTGGGCAATGTTCTTGTTGGAAACAACACTCCTTCGCTCCAATAGTATTTGCTAATGGACGTGACCACTCTCTCTCTCAGAATGACCCATAGCAGCTATATTGAGCCCTAACTCAATAATGAAGCTTTTTTCCTTCCAAAATCCAATGAATAGACTATAATTGTACTAAAGGGAGTGCAATTATAATTTGATACTCTTTCCAGAATTGAACTGGAATTATTTGTTTGAGTTATATATCAATTAATGTGAAAATAAAAGCTGAAAGTCAGTACACTGCAAATTAGGAAGGCAGCTGATAATGTCAGGAGCCGAAGCAGGGCAAGCACACACTCGACACGAAGTGTTGCACGAAGTTATAGAAGCCTGGATTGTTTTTCATGTGAGTGACCCCAGAACACACATACACCATGAATTAAAAATGAATGGGGACTGCAGAGCTGCTCTTCAGATACCAGTCACTGTAGACAGTCTACATTGATGTGTAAGAGTAACTGTGTAGGAAAAACAACAGATATACTGTATATTATTTCACCTGTGCTGGTGGCAGGATAGATGAATATTGGAGCAAGCTAGTAGCATATGTCTTAATAGACAGCAACTTATTGCATATTTTCCACATCCAAATAGACTACATTTATAAATGGTTTCATTGTCTCATTTATCTTGTGCAGGCTTGTGCTGCAGAATGGCTTGGAAGCATATTGTTTTTATTTTTTAAAGCAGTGGGCGGGTGGGGGTGGAGGGGAGGATCAAATTTAATTAAACATCTTTACAGTTTCCTCTGCTGCTTGGACAGAAGATTAGATATTATAGTGAAGGAAATGCATGTGCGGGGGCATGTGGAATAGAACAGATGGTGACGGATGAATGCTTAACACTATTGGACTGAAAAAAAAAAAAATCAGAAATTGCAAACGTTATCTGCCCCTCACGTCATTGAAATTCCAGGTCACCTTAATTAGTATTTCTCACTCTATCTTTCTCTTTCTGCTCTGCTGCGTTTTAGAACCACCAAGCATGTGCTCAAGGTATTGTGCATTTAAGCATGAAAAGGCGAAAGTTTCACACTTGAGTAAACTGATCAATGCACTCTATTATCAGTAAATACAACAAGACATTGCCTTCGCCTTTGATCCCTCGGGTTATTGCCACAAGACAAACTGGTCAATGTTAAGTGGTTGGTTTTAATAGATTTGGTGTTTTTAATGCAGCCCTGATCAAAGAAAGGCAGGAAACATGGGGAAGAGATGATATTCCACTGACGCTACACAGATCACATAAGGTACCCTACTGCGCTTTAACTACCTACAGTAGGAACCAAGGTCACAAAGCTCAAAAACAATCACTCTGTCTTTCTGATGGCTCCAGGGTCCACATAAGATAAGGGAGCCTATTTATATGATACTCACAATTGAACCCTGTGTAGTCAAGGTCATGTAGATACTTAAGACCTAATAAATAAGCTTCTTTACTATGGAATCTTCCTTCAGTTTTACATTTTGTGATGGCGGACCTAACACATTACCAGTATTTGATCTCTGTTTTTTGAAATTATACGTCATATGCCGTAATGTTTGTCTACTTCAGATGCTACACATGTAACAGAAATTGAATCTTGCTTGGTATCTGGTTTCTTGGTGTGGAATGGCTATTCTGGAAAAGTTGTTTGATGACAGCGCTTTGACAGCAACACTCTTGTTTTCATATGCCTCAGTAGTCTTCAGCTACCAGTCACGGCCGATTTGACATGTTAGGTGTTATGCTACACAGCACAGATCATCTGTGATCCTAAAAGACACTGCAGAGCTATGCATCTTAACACAGTTTTGACTTCAGCAGCTGACTTCTTTTAAGCAGTAAGTGAACGTGCTACTGTGTTAAAGAGGCTCTCGTTGAATCATTAGTCACAGATACAGGTTGCGTAATAAACCTCAAGCATATCAGTATCCAATCTCTCCTAGAATTCACTAAACAGAAATGTGGTTTTAACAAACATGAAATGAAGCACTTAAAACCATAAGACCCCTTCAGGAGCGTAACTATTCAAATATAAAATATGAGACAGAGACAGAATGGCAAGTAACAAGGGCTGATGGTCATGTCTAGATATTGTACTTTTTGGAAGTATGTCTTGCAAACAAAGAGAAGAATAAGAATTTATTTGTCTAGAATCAAAAGAATTACTTCTTGCACCTGAGACCAGATCCAAGAGTGAGAGAAAATAAGATACAGATTCAAAACCCTGGAAAGAAGTGAACTGAACGTGCCATGAATGTCCATGATTCCTATGTATTCTAGTCAAATCCTTTATTATATTTCCAACCAATTAATATTATTCGGGCAGCACAGTGGCTTAGTGGGTGGCCTTCTATTTCGATTCTCGCCTCGAGGTCGGTGTGCATGGAGTTTACATGTTCTCGCCGTGCTTGGTGGGTTTTCTCTGGGTACTCCGGTGTCTTCCCAGTCTAAAGACATGCAGATTAGGCTAATTGCCATTCCTCAATTGCCCATAGTGTGTGAATGAGTGTGTGTATATGTGTCTGCCCTGTGATGGATTAGCACCCTGTCCATAGTGTCTTGTGCCCTAAGTCTCCTGGGATAGGCTCCAGGCCCCCCGCAACCCTGTACAAGATAAAGCAATATAAATGATGAGTGAGTTAGTAAGTAATATTATTCGCTGCTTGGCCCAAATTATGTTTAGATTTAAATAAGCAAATAGTTAAGAGCTGTTAATTGGATAATTAATGCAGTGATTAATATGTTACGCTGGCAACAATTTTTTAATTAATGCAATGAGTAGCTTCTCATTTCATAAACATTTCAGAAGGCATATCCTATGAGCATGGAAAAGTTGTTACTGTGTTTTGGCAAAGCAACAAAAAAAAAACAGAACAAAGAAAACAAAAAAAGAAAAAATACTACTGGACCTGGGTTAAGAACTGTCCAACAAATGATTTAAACCTGGAATGATAGCGATCACCTTTCCTAGAAAAAAGCAAGAATGACCATAATCAAAGGTCACTCAAATGACTAAAGTACTGTAATGCACGATGTAATGAGAGCTTACAGGTTTGGGAATTAACATCTTTTGGAATAAAATAATTTTAAAAATCCACTTGTTAATAATAAATAATAACAATAAAGCAAAAAAAGCATAAGGATTGGACCCTATTCCAGAACAAAGGGTGATTCAGGGTAAGAAGGTAGCTGCATGCGGCGATGCACCCATCATCCATATTGTTCACTGTACAAGCATCTGGATTCAGTGTTTTGATCTTTAGTTGCTTCAGTTGTGACTATAAAATAGTCAGCTGACGACCTGAATGTACTGAATAAACCTTTTATTCCATCAATGGACTTTTTTTTTCTCAGATGGCATGGAATAGTCTAGGATCACAAATGTAAGGAAACCATGGTGATACGGGCTAAATTGTAATGGATAGATGACTTGTTCAGAGCAGGACTTGTGGGATGTTCACAGTTAGCATTTTTATATACTTACCAAAAGAGGCTAGAGGAAGGACAAACAGTAATCCACTTACTAACCAAAGACTATTCAGGTACTGCAGGAGCTCACCTACTATATAGGAAATTATTTCAGGTCAAGTACACTACTTCATGGCTATGGTGGTCCATAATGGCACATCCTACCATAATTAATTGTTGATTTCTTTTTAATAATGGTTGAATAATAAAAACTGTCAGATTAAACTGAAAGTGTTTAAGATTCCTCAAGATTTCTAAAAATTCTACCTGCAGATGACTTACTGAGGAGTTTAGCAGATTCATACTCCTACCTGTTTTCTCCCACTTGTGCTTACTCTTTTAGCCTTTCTACCAGTGTAATTTTAAAATACAGCTGGATGCAATTTTTCAAAGGTCCGGGTTATTGGCACTTAAATGGAACGGTGCTTGTTGCTAAGCAAAAGGCTGCTTCCAGGGTCTAAATTTGTACGATATCAGTGGCAATACTACACGTTCAGCCTGGAAAAGGAGAGCTGCCCAGTATAAGGAAAAAATATCTTTGAGGGAGAAAAAAAATATTAAAAATAGAACATAATTTATATATTTTTATTTTTTATGCTGTACTTCTAGTATACATAAAATCAATTATGTGACATGTGGTTTTCAGTTTTTGTACACATCACATTTTTTTTTTCTGCCACCATTGTTTACATCAGCCTGCTTACCATACTCTCTGAATTACTGGCATTTATTTATTTCCTTAGATAATTTTTTTTTATTTTGCCATGTGGAAGGCCCAGGTTTAATTCTCAGCTAATACCCAAACCCAGCCACTGGATGCAGAGCCGGTCCCAAACCTGGATAGAATGGGAGGGTTGCATCAGGAAGGGCATCCGGCAAAAAACGTGTTACGTTCTGTGAGGATTGGATTGTCCACTGTGGCGACTCCTTGATGGGAGCTGTCAAAGAGCAAAAACAGATTTCCTGATGTAAAATTGCGCTGGGTTTTTAATCATTTGTGTTTGATGGTTTGTTCAAGATTGAATAAATTTTACCCACAATCAACAAACCACAATGTCTGCTGTAGGGGTGGAACAGACAGGCTACAAAGCCAACGACTGCAGGGATGTGCTAGCATAAAATCCCTGAGGAACTATGAAAATACGCTGACAGGATTACTATTCCGAAGAAGGATCGAAACAGGCAGTAGACATGAGTTCATTTTGATTCATTTGCTCATTGCTAAATTTAAATTTAGTGTAACATACAGTATTCACATACATGCACTGAGTGCTGTGGGTCTCTCTCTCTCTCTCTCTCCCTGCCAACTCACACAAAAAAAGCTTGGTGACAAGCTACAGGTGCCTATTGTGTTACCTTTTGGGTTCGTCCACCACTCTCCGTCTACAGGAGACACTTCGCCATGTCCCCGCTGCCACTCAACACCTCCACTCGAAGCAGACTAGAAAGCCCTCTAGCCTAAAGCTGATTCCCCCCTGGTGGGAACAGGAAATCATCCACAGCCATCTGTGCACTCAGCCTGTAGAACACCTTGAATTTAAAGTGCTGCATCTTTCACTGGAGCACCCCCGGCTAGCACCGGACTCTAAAGCACTCACCAGTCCTCATTTTGGGCAGTGCCTGGAAGTGTTCGGCCTGCTCAGTGTGGATTTGGAGGAATTCCTGGTGTTGACAGACTCACCTGGTTGGTGAGAGGGAGGGTTTAGATCAGCTCTGCGACTGGAGCGTATCATCCTTCAAATCCTGGGTTTCAGCACCAGTGTGAATTGCTGACAGGGTGATTGCTGACAGAGTGACTTCTACAGATAAGCAGCTCATGCAAGAAGCTGTCTGGGATGTTTTCCCACAAGACATCATTGTCTGTCATCTACACCCCGAAGAAGTGACTTTGACCCTTTGCACTGGGGGTTATGCCATGCTTGTTCTCTGCTGGACAGAGGGATCCCATCAGACCATGAATATCTTGTCTGGTGGTCCAGGACCCTCCTGCAAGGGTGTAACAGCATTTGGAGTGGATTGGGGCTTTCTGTAATGGCACATTTCTGTACAGCCACAGCACCTCACCTCATCACAACAACTATTTGCACCTTAATCCCATTTTGGCTTAATGAGCGCTAGTATTTACATCACATTTGTATAGCACCCTTTGTCTAGCATCTGTTAGCATTGTTATTTTGTTTTGTGCTCACTGAGCACTTTATTAGGAACACTATTACTGTAACTATTAGTAATATTAATATTACTGGTTACTTTGATGTCAAAACTCCATCAATTCTTCATGGTATGGATTCCATAAGATGTTACATACTTTTTGTTGATATGATTGCACCCTAAACGGGTATTACTGACCAGATACAATGACTGGGGGGGCACTCAAGAACATTTTTATGAGTTTTTCCACTCACTCTCATCTCTTTCACTCGCTCTCATCATCTACTGTATACCTCTTTATCCTATATACACAGTTGCGGTGGGAACTGGAAGGTGCCTGGAGTCTATCACCTAGATACTTAGGGCACGAGACAGGGTACAATGCCAGTCCATCACAGGGCACACAAATGAGAGGAAACCGGAGTACCCAGAGGAAACCCACAAAGCACAGGGAGAACATACAAACTCCATGCACACATAGGCAGTAATCTAAGCCAGGAGGGAATCTAACCCGGAGGGAATTAAACCCGTATCATGGAGGTGCAAGGCGAAACTGCAGAGTTTTCCACTTTGCCACAAAATATGCTGAAATTGCATCTGCCTCAAATCAATCCCCACAGCAAGAGAACAAAGAAATGGGCAACATATATTTTGAATTCTTCAGTTTTTTCCCTGAGTAGGGGACAATGAGAAAAAGATGCAGGGACTGCAGCCAAGTGTGACCATGGCCCTCGTATTTCTCTGGAAACCTCTGCAGACTCCTGCTAGAAGGCTGAGTTGAATACTGAACACCACTGCACCGCACTGCTGCTCCTACCCCTCCAGGATGATAAAAAGCAACCTCTACACTCAGGACAAAGCGATGGCTGCCTCCACCCCCAAAAAAATTAATAACTCTCTTTTCATGCCAACAAGGGGTGGGCCCTAGTCATATGCCTCACTCCCTTTCTGTATCATGCAATAACTACAGTCTTTATGTGCAACGGCTGTGAAGAATTATTTGTAAACAGAGTGACCTTTTCTTAAATTCAGCCCTTCACTTTGATGCATGGGCTCTTCCCCATAGCAGCTGTGGTAAGTAGGTATTCATGAACTTTAAATGTAATTTTTTAGTAAAGGTGTACTTTTTATCAAATATAAACTTATACGTGCTTAGAACCAAAGCAACCCTAAATACTGAGAGATAGCTCTGAGGATATGGCACATTGAATTTAGTCTGACATGTTTCAACACTAATTCATCAAAGTGACTAGAAGGATATAGTTATACCCCTTAGCTTTTACTGGCTTCCTAAAACAAGCACAGGTCCATTTGGGTGCCAAGGATTTTTTCCCTCTGCTCATGGAACTTTGATAAAGTGTATCTGGGTTTGTGTTGTGAAATTAAATTGGCAATGGAGGTAAGAAAAAAAACAACTTAAAGTGAGATAAAGACACAGGAAAGGGTATGCATTTTTTTTAAAGCATTTTCAGTAAAAATGTTCAATATTTATAAATAGAGTAGTAATTTAGGTTGGTTGTGTGTTCTAAACCCATCCAGGGCATACGTAGGTAAGAAACAAATTAAAGTGCACTTGAGACAGGAATTTATGCTTATGAAAATTCAGTTTAATATGCTGTAGATATGCTTTTTACTGTACATGTACTGTATATTCATGGTGGTGGTTTTAGGTGCAAGGTGAAAGGCATAAGAAGCACTTGCAATGAACTTAAATCAAATTATTTTCTATTTGCCCAGTTTCGGAAGTTGAATCTCTAAACGGAAAATGTATATAATTCGTTTTTTCTATATTCATTGTTGGCATTAATAAATAAAATCCATACAAAAGCGCATACAAAAGTGTCTCTCCCAACCTGGTGATATGCAACCAGTCTGCATAATTAATTGGCGAGCTTTCACGATAATAAAATAGCTGGAGGGTTACTGCAGTCAGGACACACACCATTAAAATGCAAATCACACTGTGAGGCATAAAACTGAGATCTATGTCGCAGTAGAGTCTGGGAGATTAACACCAAATCACATAACATCTTGTCTCTAAGTCCAGTCTTCTGTGGACATGCTGCCCTGATAATACTTGAGCAAGAAATCTTGTAGGGCCAGGACCTAGACCCAGGAGATAACCAATGATCTAATTTCAAGGTTGTGTTGATGTGCTGTAACTCTCAAGGCTAGAGTGGAGTGTCTAGACCTTCAAATCTGCCAGTGGGTGAAGTGAATAAAGTGCTGAGCTAACAAGATTAATCATTTTCTACAGAAGCATTGATTCTGTGTTCAGAATGGCTATCAGTTCGTATAAAGCTTCGAAAGTAAAAATTGGAAAGGAAGGAAGGTTTTGCAGAACCAGTGACGGTGATGAGCTGTGTTGTAAAATTAAAGTGTCAGGCTTTGTTTTTGCTGGGCATTTATACCATTGGGTTATCATCCACACATTCAAGTCGTATGACATAATGTCAATTGTTTTTCATGCATTTATAGTATAATGCTATTGAAGGCTTAAATCTGATTTGGTAAGGAAGTTTTAATTAATCTTCTAGAACAGCACAGTTTCCTGATGACAGTTCAGGCTGATCAATATCAATGCATAAATTATAATATGTTTTATTATAATATAATATTGTTTATACCGTAATAACTTATAACACATAAACAGATCAATATTATGCTTTCTGTAAGGAGATGTTTGTTTAACCTTTTTTTTTTTTTTACATACCTGCTCTCTAGTATCAGGGATTCAGAATTGTCAGAGGTAAAGCTTTTCCACTGGTGGTTTTAAATTTTTGATAGGATCATAAAATATATATCAATATAATTAGCCCCAAACCAAGCTTCCTTTTTATGACTTGGAAACATATGGACCTCTCAACAACACAGTGACCTCAAGCTTATGTTCAAACCAACACAGGAATGATCAAATTTGAAAACATTGACTATTACATATTTTGGAAGGTAGTGAAAATCTGTGGCTTTGAATAAAGTTGGCAGTCCACATGCCTGAGATGCCAAGAGAATATAAATGAGCTTAAAATATGTAAGCGTTAAATTGATGAGTTTATAAGTGATCTAAGATTCTTCTACAGCCTTATTAGACACTACAGGTAAGACAAAGTGAATGTTTCCATTAGGGGCTACAACAGATTTTACTTGTGAGGGTGCCAATGATTTTGAAACAGGTATTGTGCATAAAAAATCTTCACCATGGTTGCTCGTAATTACTTACAGTAGCTGATTGTATGTAGCTTATAAGGAGAATAAGGGATGTAAGCTAAAGTCTTTTTAGTTAAATTGCCTAATCAAGTTGTATAGTCTAAAAAAAAAAAAAAGAAAGGGTTTAAACAAATCAAATCAACATGATAGTTTACCGTGTATAGACAGAGTATGCAGAAGACAGAGAAATGACGGTAATGCACCTACAAGCCACCAAAATACTCATGAATCACAAAATAAAGTACAACATAGCATGGGAATATGCAATGTTCTCAGGAATGAAAAGAGAGTTTATTACACTTTTACATGCTTCTTATGACTTAATGGAAGATCTGGTGAACATTCCCGAACCTTTGTTACACTGTATGGAATTAAGAAATATTTTCTTACAAATTTATTGTTTTATATACAACTTATATCACTCACTCATCGTTTATACCACTTTAACCTGTATTCAGGGTTTCGGGGGGCTTGGAGCCTATCGCAGGACCCTTAGGTCATGGGTTACACCCTGGACAGGGTGCCAATCCATACAGTATATATTGTGCTAAAAGTATTTGCTCACCTGTCTTCACATGCACTTGAGTAACATCTTTTTCCTAATCCATAGTGTTTAATATGATGTTGGCCCAGCCTGGCTCGCAGTCTCCACTCTAATTCATTCCAAAGATGTTCTATTAGATTAAGGTCAGGACAGTCAAGTTCTTCCACACCAAACTCGCTCATCTATGTCTTTATTGACCTTGCTTTGTGCACTGGTGTGTGGTCATGTTGGAACAGGGAGGGATCATTCCCAAAGTGTTCCCACAATGTTGGGAGCATGAAACTATCTTCATATGCTGATACATTAAGAATTCCATCCACTGGAAGTAAGGGATCAAGCCCAACTCCTATGGATCCCAAACTCCTATCCCAAACCCTATGGATTAAGAATTGGATGTTACTCAAGTTCATGTACATGTGAAGGCAGCCGAGCAAATAATTTTGTCTATATATATTATACAGTACAGTACATACAGTACCAATCAGTCACAATGTGACTCCCAGGTGAATTGAATACAATTGATTATCAATTATATACCAGTAAACTGGTGACAGAATCATAGACGAAGCTAGTCCATCCAGTCCTATCCAACAGAAAAGCCAATGTAGCACAAATTGCTGAAAAAAGTCTGATAGAAAGGTGTCAGAATAACCAGTTCATCACAGCCTTGTATGGGGCTTAGCATGCAAAGAGTTGATGATCTGGTCTCTAAATTCCTCAGATCTCAATCCAACTGAATGTGCCAGGCAAACAAATCCAAATCCTAATGTCCTGGTGCTAGATACCACAGCACACACCAGAGATCCCATGGAGCCATGCCCTCAGGAGCAAGACCAGCCCCGGTAGGCCATGGGGAACTCACACAATATTGGCCTTAATGTTTTGTTTTTTAATGTCATAATGATCAATGTATGTGTGGATGTAAAACAAATATATACTTATTAAATACATATCAAGCTGTGAGGAGAAAACCAATGTGTTTTTTTTCCAAAATGCAGTGGGGTTTCCTTTCAAAGAGCTTTGCATATAATGAAATAAAATTACATGTCAGTGCATACACATTCCTGTGGGTGTTCACAACATATTAGCAAATATGCAGGCATTTAAATCAGAGAAGAATATTGAACATACAAAATGAACTAAAATTAATAGTGGCTTAGTGGTTAGCACCGTCGCCTAGCACCTCCAGGGTCTCGATTCGATTCTTGCCTCATGTCTGTGTGAATGGAGTTTGCATGTTCTATCCTTGCTTGGTGGATTTCCTCCCACGGTCCAAAAACATGCAGATTAGGCTAACTGTCATTCACAAATTGCCTGTAGTGTGTGTACTGTATGTGCGTGCCCTGTGATGGATTGGCACACCGTACACAGGATAAAGCAGTATAGACAATGAATGAATAAATACATTTAATCACTAGTAGCCTTTACACGCATAGCACTTTAAAAAAAAAAAGCAATTCAGCAACATATTTAAACCCAAATTAAAGAACACAGACCAAGCCTGAAAAGGGCGAGTGATGCTTAGCACCTTAAACTACAGTATATCAGACATAGCAGAAACTTAGCTGAGGCTTGATTATTCAGTAATATTTACATGCAGTATCCTAGAGCAACCTTGTGCAAAACTATATTGCCTAGCTCAAAGTCTCTATAATGCATTTTATGTCAAAAGTCAATAATATGGAACAATTAAGGCTCTCCCTTAAGGCTTTGAAATAAAATAAAACTCTCTCTGAGATGTTAGAGAGATGCAAAGTGAGGGCAGACCTCTTTGAAATAAGTCTTCCAAAATGCACTCAATGTATTTTTAATGATCTCGTTTCTCATTATTAAATTTTTTCATCCAAAACCTGATCATTTTGCCAAGTAAATTATTCAAAATATGTAGTGATCTATAATACCAAAGGAAATATGTGTCACTGTTATTAAGAGGCTACACAATATCTAAATTTGTCTTAAATTCATGTCTGCCTATTTCAAAGCGCCTGTAACATTGATTTAGTCTGCATGCTTATGAATTTGATATGTAGACTAAATAAACATAAATCACACATACACATTTACTTCTTCCCATCTACTGTATGTATGCATATAGACATAGGCAGTTTATAGCATTGCAGAATCTGAAAGAAGAAAAATCTCCAGGGTGAACTCATGCAAAATTGATGTACTGTAGCAGGGGATGTTGAGTGGGCTGGAATGTAAATAGGAAGTCCCTTAAATTCAATATTATTTTGGGAAATTACTTTGTTCTAGGAAATAAGTACTTTCTTTATACCCCAACCTGAGTTCATAAGCTGTCAGGTACAATAGACAATAGGACCTAGATTTGTAGCACCCTATAAAAAATAAAAAAAGTGTCTCAAATTGTTAAGGTGCTGCCTTACTGGGTTACTGATCAGAAGGTTGGTGGTTCATACCCCAGCACCACCAAACTGCCACTGTTGAGCCTTTAAGCAAGGCCCATAACCCTATCTGTGCCAGGGGTGCTGTGTCCAGGCTGACCCCAGGTTCCTAACTGGGATGTGTGAAAAAAAAAAAAATGTCACTGTGCTGTAAGGTATTTTAACAATGGATGGATACAAGTATTGGACAAATAGACAAAATTGCTACGAAAACAATCAGCCTGCAAAACCTATCATTAAATGTCTTGTCTGCTGCTCCGCTGAGTATGGGGCAGCGTGATTCATTCCCCAATGGGCCAGTAGCAGTGTGGTTCCCATGTTTGACTGCTAGGTGTTGTAATAAGTCTATAAGGCTAAATAAGGCGATAAACACACTTCCCCATAAGTGAGCAACATCCAGGTAGACAAGCAATCTGATGAACAATCAACTTATATCTGTATATTTTTAAACCCATCTGCAAATCAAATGAGGTAATTAATTTCAATGGAATTGGAATAGAAGTACATGGATATGTAAATGAGATGTTCTAAAACTATCATTTGCTTTATATTTACAGGTATGATATTTGATTCAAATGCTCCTAATAAATATAATGGTACTATTTATAAAATGTACAGTAAATACAGTATGTACATTTGTATCAAATCTATTGGAGTAGGAGATCTAAAAACATAAATACTGCACCTATCAGGAAAACTGTATATTGACATAGCCTTTCAATCGATGCATACAGCAGAAAAATGGGGTTATAGTTTATTTTTACATGTATCCCTAAAGATTTCAGTCTGAGCTTTACAGTGTGTTCAGCAAAGTTTAGACTGGGCTGCTTTTTTGAATGAGGCATAATACAGTGCATGCCTTTCCAAAATGTTAATGCAAAGAATTGGGTCAAATCCATTTAACTGACACCAAGCCCAGAGCCTCAAAATATACATTTCACTATAATATTTTATCTTGGGACCTTATTTATCTTTTAGTATTATATTATGTCAACACAAATTATTTTAGTATCAGAAGTTTTTGTCTTTTTTTTTTTTTTTTTTTTTTTTTTTTTAATCAACACCAAAATTTATTTTAGGGAAAAATGTGTGAATACATATTTTCTTGTAGGTGGAAACTAGATATTCTGATATTTTGTGTAGAATTACAGTTTGGACTCTGTTTTTTACTTCCTGATTCTATTCTGCCCAACTTTGATTTGTGATTTTTTTTGATTGATAATTGTCTATCCCTAAGCTCTCGACTTTGGTGGCACAGGTTCTGCTCATGGAGCTGGAGTGCAACGATGATCAATGGCCAGATTCATGGCAGCCTTAGATATACAGTACCTCTTTCTAAGTTGATGGAGCTGGGGTCAAGAGGGATGAGGGTATGTGCCAGCAGTGATACTGCAAGTGGCTCAGTTTTTGATGGCTCAGGTCATGTGGTGCAGTTCACTGCCATGTCACTTCGAAGGGCACTCAAGTCTTCTTCAAAGTGAGACACTTTGACCGGTTCAAATTTGTGAGTAAGGATTCCCCAGTCTGTCACCATGAATTCTGATTACCTAATCAGGTCATATTTTTATGGGAGTATTTGTTTTTTACAGCATTGATTTACTCCATTGCTGCTGGCAACTCCATCAACTGCAACATCACCATGAAGCTTCAGCTGTCACTGAAACTCCTGCAACAACCCCTGAGAGTTCAAGACCTGGATGGTGGGCCAATTAAAAAAGGCTCAGTTACCAATCACATTGAGCCATCACACTCTAAATTAGTAAATTCCATAGAGCATCTACCTCCTCTTCATAGTGACTAACACATTTATAGTCATTCTAGGATTTCTGTTCATGCAGGAAACCTGACTCAACAATCTTGTGTAAAGTAAGTGAAAGCTTAAACTGGTCAGCATATTCCCACCCACTCCAGAATACTAACCATTAAGAATTAAGATATGCAGGTTAGGCTAATTGGCATTCCCAAATTGACCGTAGTGTGTGCCCTGCGAGTGGATTGGCACCCTGTCCAGGGTGTACCCAGCCTCGTGCCCTAAGCCTCCTGGGATAGGCT
>JAOVVB010000037.1:15680774-15700200 GCA_028570985.1 Heterobranchus longifilis
ATAACATAATGAATTTTATGATGAAGGCCTAATATGAGCTTCCCCTGTTTCAAAAGCTAGCAGCCGCCACTGCATCAATTCAACTCTCTTGTGTTAATTCCACAGTGGGAAGTTTGCTTTGTACAAAAAAATAGTTTTATACAGTATGTAGTAGTACAGTATATAATAGTATATATTATAGCTATACTAAAAGCTAGCATACTTAGCTATCATAGTTAGCTAGCAGACTAAATGTTGATGCGACAGGGTGCGTTGTAGAGTTATGCTATTAATATTCTGTCTTGTCCAGTTTCAAATCCCATCTATGTGTCTAAAGCTGGTAGCTCAACTAATTAACATAACTAATTATTTTCTGGAGACCCACTGAACTTTCTGGAATATTTCCATTAACAACATGGATCCCGGGAATAAAAAGGGAGCCATAAGGTCTTATGGCGGCACTGCTGGCTTAGGGGAAGGCTTCATGCCTGCCATATTGAAGGCCTGGGTTTAAGTCCTTGCCAATGCCCCACACAAACCCACTGGGGCTGCAGGGCATTCTTAGTGCTGTTCCCAGGAAAAACTTTGATACAAATTTTTTTTTTTAAAACAGATACAGAAGCAGCAGCAGCAAAGTCTCCCGTCATATCTTATTAATTCTGTAGTATTGGAGGCTTGTTATAGTGTGCCTGTCATGTGAGCAAACAGAGTTTTTACAAGAGAGGTGTTTTTCATTTTCATGTTTGATACATATGAACCCGAGCTACGATTTTTTCAGTACAGTGATCTGTCAAAGCACATACCTTAGTAGTTCAGAAACCTTTTGAAACTTTAAGTGTGCAAAAGTGCATCAGAGAGCACTTTATTGTGCTAGGGAAAACACAATTTCAGCAAGTTCCTAGTTTCAAACTGCAAAAAAGAATCAATTCTGCATAATATTCATAAGTATTGATCCAGGCAGAGCAGTGACAAATAGAGCCCTCGTCACAAACAAAGGATTGGAGAAGAACAAAAAAATCCCTCTTATTTTCAGGCAGCCAATTAGTTTTACTCAGACACAGTCATTGCGCTGCTTAGAATTGATTGAATGTGATTTTTGGTGGCTGAAAAAAGCACTGGACACATCACTCTCAGTAAGAGGCAGCTGTATTTTTGTCTGTTATTCTCATTTTTAAAATGCTTATATTATTTACATGTGGGTACATAGTTGTGGGTATGCAGAGATTAAGATTTCTTCATGAAATGTACAATAACAATTCCTACACCTGAAACCTTAAATAAGTATATTTTAATTAAGCTCACATGGCATTACCGATTATAAATCCATAATGGTAAAATATACAGTACTGTTCAAAACTCACCCATAATTTCTTTATAGTAAATTAAATTCAATTAAAATAAAATAAATCGAGTAAAGAAATAACATGGAACAAATGTTTTAATTTGTCAGGCTGCGAAGTGCCCAAAGATACAATTGCTTGTTTATTTAACAACTCCAAGCAGCAACCTCATCCCCCCCCCCCCTTCCTCCCCCCTAGTCAGTTCCAACCACTCAGCATTCAGCACCACCTGTACACTAATCACCAGCCTGATCATCTGTCATTATCTCCACCTGTTTCTCACTGGTTCATGCCTTAAGTTAGTTTTTTTTTCTTTTTTTATGCTTGAATGCTTCACAGGTCACTGTGTGGCTCATCAAACAAAAAGCATTCTTCTGAAACTGGTCAGGTACAGGTACTGGACTGAAAAATGAGTGCCCAAATTGCCCAAAAATAAGAGCCAAAGAGGTCCCTTAGGATGCTTGAAGAACTATTTCCCAAGACCAGGTTGAAAACTACAAGAAAGTATTTTGAAGCAGAAATTAGGCTTGGCCCATGACTTGTCCATAGTACTGTAGTCTCATAATAAATTGAAGAATATTTAACTACTGTAGCAGGTTTTTTTAATAAGTAAATATTTCTCAGACCTGAGTTTTGTAAATGATTAGCTCTTTATAATAAAAACAATTAATTCAAGCTTTTGCTCCTTTAAGGAAATCGGTATTTCATAGAAGATATAATAAATTACATGAATTACAATGAATTAAATAAACCCTAAACCAAAACCAGAAGCAGAAGCAGACCTCCTAGACTTCTGGACTTAAATCAGACTTGATCAAACTCAATCCAAGATTTTGACTTACCTTAACAATGCACCTGACTGAGAAACACCAAGAGGGAGAACAATATATAGAAACACTTAATCTTTCAAAATATTTTATAGTATAATAACCTTAGGTCATAAAGCCAACACATACTCAAAACAAGAAATACTCAAAACAACCCTGTGCTCAAAAATTAATCAGTATAAAGTTTTGCAAAAACAAATGTTAAAAAAAAAAATGCCTTCATATTTGTATTACCATTTGAAGTAAATGTTAATTTTTTGTCAGCACTTGCAAAATAATCTTAAATTTAACCCAGTAAAGTAAGTAAAAGACACACTATGGGTAAAAGCCTCATACAGTAAAAAGTGGAAATATGGATGTAAATTAACACAAATGCTCCAAATAAACATTAAAATTCAATTTTGAGGTTTTATTTGCAGTGTTGTGTTTGGGTTATTCATTAAATTATTAATTTTGTCATTCTAACTTGTCAAGACGTTGAACAATTACCACCAAATTATTAAGGTCATCCAGTGTTAGGGTTCCTGCTACAGTAGGTTACTACAATATAAACAGGATTTATGCAGTTTTTGTGCATTTTTATGTCTGTAATAAAAATAAACTTCATTTATTCATTCTATGTAAAATATTCAGTCTGGTTCAATTTTTTAAACATGAGCCTTCTCTTAAAAGACTCCCCAACACATACCCACACACACACGTCTTTGAGAAAAAAAATCCCTTTGAGGATGTTGATGTACTGGTTAAATGAAATAAAAGTATGTTATATCTGCAAGCACGTAGCCAAATCCACATAACTCACTGCCTAATTTTTGTTTACATTAAAATAATTTAAAAGATCTAATTTAAATCAGAAATTTATATCCCTCAAACAAAGTAATTTTGTATACAACTCAATTTGTATACTGGAATATACACAACATGGACAAAATTATGTGGACACCTCATCCTTCGCCCCAATATGTGCTTGTTTATCATTTTATTACATCCACTTTTCCTGTTATAAGACCCTCCACTATTCTGGGAAGATTTATAACTAGATTTTAGTTAATGGCTATGGGATTTTGCCCACTGAGCTACAAGAGCATTAGTGAGGTCAAGCACTGATGCCATATGTGTCTAGGGGCGATCAGTTTTGTTCATCCCAAAAGGTATTTAGTGAGGCTGTGGGATGTGTGCAGGTTCCACAAGTTACTTCACTCTTAACACCTTATATCTTCATTGAGCTCGCTTTGCACCTATGTGTATTCTCATGCTGGAACAAGTTTGGGTTTCTTAGATTGAGTGAAGGGAAATTGCAAAGCTACAGCATACAAAGACATATTATATTTATTTTTGTTGCTTTAAATTTGTTGCAACAGCTTAGGGAAAACCCACATACTGTACTGTATGAGTGTAATATTCAGGTATACACAAACATTTACCCATGCAGCGTACCTCAAGCAAATCTCAATTTATAAAAGTATGCACTAAAACTGAACTCATAAACCCATTCTGTAAGACTTATTTCAGAAGCTAAATTCTGAAAAAAATATATATTCCTATATTGAATCCCTACTATTCAGGAGCCACCCAATAAGTTGAGCAGTACAGCCTCTCATACTGTAGTTCACGAACTCCTGTGTTTACAATATAGAGCATCTTCTAAGAATTCCACTTTGCTTCATTGCAAGGAGATTGAAGGTTTTTGTGCACAGAAACACCCAGGGAAAGTCAATCACTTTTTCCTGACAGTGAAATGTCAGTGAACAGGGAATGCACCTGAGAGTGTGGGTGATTTATTGCCCCCTTCTGCTCAGCCCACGCGCTGCCTTTAATTAGAAAAACAGTGAGGAGGCAGCTGAAGGCTTCAGAGTGTGCAAATCTCCACAATCATCGATGTGCACTGCAGTACCTTCCTTCATATCAGAATATATAGATGTAATAACTGTCATTTTTATGTGCACTGTAGGCAGACCTCTACACACAGAGGTTGGTAAATGCACATTTTCTTTAATCATTGAATAGCAAAATTTTTTTATTACTTTATGAATTATTTAAATTAATGATATTAGATAAAATGATTAATCATATGATATCATTTTATTCTAGACAATTTTCTGGTGCCTTCTTTCTGTGATTATGCTGAAATGAAACTCCCAAGTAAGTACATTTTTAAAAAGAGGAAAAAGAAAGAAACCTCATCAGTTGCAAGTGGTAGCATGCAGTGTGTGTACCGAAATCATTATATACTTTCATCAAAAAACTTGTACTGAGTACTACACTGCTCCCCAGCCTTTTGACCATCTTAAAAAAAAAAAAACTTTTTATTTTTTTCAATCCAATTGAAGCAAACCCAGATAATAATAATAATAATAATACTGCCTCCAGAGGCTTGTAAAGTGACCACTATGTATCATTTCATGCCCTTCTCTTCTTATCATGACACACACATTACTCTGGAATATGGTCAATTTGGACTCATCAGACCACATGGCCTTTTTCCATTCCTCCAAAGTCCATTGGTTCCATTGCACCCTAGGAAATTAAGAAACTTTTTTCTGGTTATTCTCCCAAAGAAGTGGTATTCTTGTGCTGTTTAGTCCCAAACCTGTCACATCATATCACATCACATCAGTTATCATTTGTGTGGAAATGCTCTTACGCTCTCACGGTCATTCTTTTTTTCTTTTTTTTTCTTCAACAACCACATTACTTCCATGAAGTTGATGGTTCAGCATTATCCCTCCAGGTTTTTAATGTGTTGGACAAATCCCAGTAATTTTAATATTTGCTTTGCTTAATGCAGGTCAATAATTTAATCTATATAATAATACATAATTATATATTTATATGCCTAGACAGGACGATTTAATAACCCCTTGCAGCTTGACATACAAGTTGACATGCACAATGCGTATTGGTTGTTATGGACTATTTCATTAGTTATGTAATATTAATAGCTTTGGTATCACTTTGTTTGATTTTTTTTTGTTTTTTAAACAAACTAATATTAGAAATATTGAAGAAATATTTTGTTTTCTAATATTTTAAAATGTTACTTGGCATCACATTTTAATGAGTCTTTTTACTATCTTGACCCGCTATCCTGAAAACGTCTTTTTCCACCTCATTTTGCTAAACAGATTAGAATTGTGTCTCAGACTGCATGCTTATGCGCTATTCTAGACTGTTAATCAGTAATACTTACCAGTTTTCCTATCACAATGTAATCCTCATTTGAATTTTAAAAAGCTCTCGTTTAGCCTTTAAACTTATCTGTTTTGTCATTTTTGCATGCCAGTCCTCTGGATTTTGGAGATTAGTAGTTTTGAATGAACAGTCGGGTTTTTGATTTGAGACACAGCTTATGGCATTTTTCACAATAGTGGTGGAAAAGGTTTTAAGAAGAAAGAGGTTGTCAGGGTGTTAAACATCGCTGTGCATGAAATTGCTAAACAATGTTTCTGTTGCTTCTGCAGATGCACGCAAAGTCATGGATTATTATATTTATAATAACATGATGCCCTAAGTCCCCTGGGATAGGCTTCAACCGGGCTTAATTTTTTTAAGTTAGTACAAAAAAATTTCTGATTTTCAAACATCAGTATTCCACCACACATTGAAAGTTAAAGAAAAATATTTGTTTGAGAAGAGAAGCAGGTGCAACAGGAAAAGTCCTCAGAAGAACTGTGGGTGGTTTTACAGGATGCTCAGTTAAACAGTATCTATTTTCCGTATAAAACTGCACAAATTGTACCTGACACTAAAGGGTCCTCAAAGCATTGTCACTTCAAATAATGACTTTGTTTTATTAATTATTGTTTACTGGGCTAGATTTTTTTCTACCTTTTTTAAAAGACATTCTTGTTTATTCTTGATGTGCCTAAGACTTTTGCACAGTACTGTATGTTATAGTTATACAGTTATATACTGTATGTACAGTATGTATTTATAAATAAAATGTTTAAATGTTACAGAAGTCCTTAATTTATTAAATTAAGGACTAAATATTACATTTTTAACAAATATAGTTTGGTTTGTATTTAGAACCCCGGAAAACTCATAATTTCTATTTGAAATAATTAGCCCTAAAAAATTGGAAGCCTGCTTTTAACAGTTGGTGTTTTTGGAGACTTTCACTGTTGCTCTAATATAAAACAATAACAATATATATTTTTTAAATATTTTGTTAATTATGCTATAGTTTGGCCATAGTACATTATTGTTACAGCTACTTTAGTTGACTATGACAAGTTATGAATATAAGTAACAGCTGACAGGATCTCAGATTTCACTTTCTGCTTTTTCCTTGTTTCTCCTGCCTTGTGCTTTTGGACAAAAAAGGAGAAAATTCTCCCACATTCAAAAAATCAAAAGGCTCTAGTATCCTCCAGTCCACTGTTAGAGAAAAGGATAAACCTAAAGTCTTGTATGAAATATGGTTACTGTCACATGCAATTATATTATTTCAGTTATTTTCTGACTGGCAAAGAAACCTACTTATTTCAAGGTAGATGTACAGTATGACCTGTGCTTGATATATTTTCCCTATGTATACTGTATAGATGTGTAGAGCTATATACTGTAGGGTGAAGTGATAAAGAAAATAAAGAAAATAGCTAATTTTTCTTCTTCTTCCTTTTTTTTTTTTTTTTTACTTCTTAACGCTTCTGTTGTATTTACCACCACAAAAGGAAGGGTGCAGTGCACAGATGGGTGAAGCAATAAAAGTATAAAACAACATAAAGCATCTTAGTAAGGTTGCTTACTAAGTTCAGTATGACTTGGCATAGATTCCCCAAGTATCTAGAGATATACTTATGAGATAAACACCAGTATTTTCAAAATATATCTCCTCAGTATCTTTTTTTTTTTGATAATGATGATGATGATGATGATAATAAAGGAGAAGACTGTATTTCTCCAAACTCTTTATTGCTCCACAATCTATCGTAGGTGTTCAATTGGGTTGAGATTTTAGAGGTTGAGATCCTTTTTCTATCAACATGTTCATTCTGCAAGATGCCATTCCTATCATGGAAATGTTTCTTAATATGTGTTATAGAAAGATTAACCCAAATCTATGCGAATAAAAAGTCTCCCATGGCACAAAGGAAGCCTTGAATTTTCCTTTGATTTGTCACCCATCCCCATCTGTATGCAGACACAAATCTTAAAATGACGCGGGTCTATAGGGAAATGTTTAAATTCAGTCCAAAAGTTCTGTTCTGAAATGCAGGCACAAATATCCAGAGGCAGAAAAAGATTCTACTTGAGTGTGTTTATTCTATTCCAGGGTATATAAAGGAGATCCTGTTGGGATTTAGCTATACATAAAACAAGGAATACTGGACCCAAAAATCCTTCTTCATTGGACTACACAATTCTATGTACTGTTATTTTTTAAAAGGCTGAAACAATGCTTAAACTTTGATTTTTGATAAGCTGGGAAGTATCCAAAATAAATAGATATTATTACTCATGAGTGTTCCTCTATAAAGCCCATATAATTACGTTACGCTACTGTATCATTTATCAAATGTGTGAAATTGTAGTGCATTTTTGCCCATAATAGTTTGAGGCAGCTTTTGACATGCTCCCTAATCATTGTCCACTGTACTGCAAGATTGAGTTACACTACTGACAAATGAGATTCATTTCCCTGTGGAGGAATGTGTGTCCTTGATTTCAGATCAATCACCTTATGCTCATTTAATTACAGTATGTTTACATGTGCATCAGTATTCAGTGACTTTCACAGACTCTGAGGAAAATACTTTATAAGGACTCATGCAAGTAAAATGTCCTTATACTCCCTTGTACTGTAAATGTGAGTGGTGAAAATTATTTGGAGGGGGGGGGGGGTTCTGTGAATCTGAACTCTGAACATCTTTGCAAGAAATCCATTATGTATAGCTTTATATGCTTATATTACACCTTGAGCTGTTGCTTGCTATGAAGAATGCTACCTTAATTTAGGGTGAAAAACATGGATGGGAATGCCTAATGAGTCACCACGGTAACGAGCTCAGGAACGATTTATATTTAGTTGTGTATGAAACATAATTGTTTCACACTCCATCGCTTAGGGTCTAATATAACTAAATTGCCATAAGACCAGGCATTTCCACTGTACATGCACCAAATAATAACACATTCTGATATGCTGTAAGAGTTCACATGTTTTTTTCATCTTTAATACAAATGTGTTTAAGGACATCTGAGCATTTTCTTATATTGGCATTTCCTAACACTTACTATCAAACTCTACCCATTCACACTGCAGAGGTTGCTCTATAACATAATTCCTCTGGATTGCTGTGTTTGGGGGATTGGTTTGGGTTATAGCTTGGCCACAATCACATATAAAATGCATTCCAATGCAAAAGGAGAAGCAGTGAGTTCGTGAGCTGATCGAGTAGCGTGACATGAGCAGGACCATTAGCAATGGTGAACCAAATGAATGAGCACGCACAGAGCAAATGTGGCTTCAGTCTAATGATGATGATACTCCCTCAGCCTCAAGGGCAGAATATCACTCTCCTTACAGCCAAATTAAAGGTAGGGTAACACATATCTGAGGCAGACACTATAGTTTATTCCCTGCAGAAATCTAGCAGCAAGAAGAATGTGTGGAGAGGATGGATGCATGCATTATATTTTTTTCTTTAAAAAAAGATCTAAAGTCATGCCTACCACGCCTCAGTTTGTTTTGTGTCTTTTATATTTTGCACAAGCACAAAGTGAGCAAGCAGAATTGAATGTGTAGAGATACAATAGCAGGGGGTGACCTTCCCTTTGGTTATTTCCTTACTTGTTAGCTTACATACACATAGACGGTTTTTTGGCTTGTCTTTTATACTTTTGGCTCATTCATCTGGGTGTCTGGGGGTTGGAACCCCCCCCCCCCCCCCATAGTCCTCAACATCAGCTTTGTAGTGAGCACTTGCTGCAAGTAGTAAAGTCATGTTGAGTTAATATTTAAAGCTGCACTACTGAATGCCTTTGAATGTCATATATTTAAAAGAAAACACTCAAATAGATTTTTTTTGTTACTTTGCAAACTCAAATGAAGCCCTGTCATGACAATTAAGACGAAATATGCAATGCTGTTGCTCATCCTTAATTTCTTGTAATGAAAAAAAGGATAATTCTCAAGCTTCTTACAAAAGCACATTCAGTAAATCCATACGTTTTATTGCCTTTGGTCCCTTTTTAACTAAAGGGCTGTGCACATTGATGCATTTAGAGACCACAAAGGCAAATGTTGACGTTTAACAGTACTGCTGTCTAAAAAGCTGAATCATGCACAATGCCTCCATCACCGAATGAATCTCCAGTGATGAGACAGAGCCTTGGGCTTCCTATATCTGTGCAGTCAAAGAAGCAAGGGTGCACAGCGGTGTGGCAATTCAACTGCTGCTTAGGCTTCTCCTACCCCATGGATGTCATGGCAAATGCTTTGACACCTAATCTATGGGTGTGCCCTCACTCTCCGCAGGGCATTGTCAACTGAAATCCCTGCACTGAGACAAGGCTGTTTCCCTGCACTAGCCTGCTCTCATGACATTTTTACACATCAGCCTGTCTTTGTAAGTTCATTATCAGGATAATTAACAGGCACTTACAAGGCAGCTGCAGGAACATTTGACTATCATTGGTGAAATTTGTACGAAGGCAGACATACAGTAGAAGAAGGACCGTGAGAAGGAGTGAATGTTGGCGAGAGTGAATTGTCTTTCTACGTTTGACTCAGGAGAGCAGAAGTGGAGCACGGAGAAGAGTGATAAATCATCCCCCCAACCTTGTGCTTTGTGCTCTGTTGTTCTTTTTTCCTCAGCAGGACCCATGATAAATAACCAGCCTCCAAAAAAGGAGCATATAAAAACAGGAAAATGAAAGCAATAAAATAAAACAAGCGGGGTTTCCTGCGAATGCCAGCAGGGACAGAAATATGCCTCCTGCATCGCAGAGAAAAACCAATATGGGAGCCATGGCTGGACTGCAAGTTTACGAGCCATTAGGTGTTTTCAGGAGGCTTCAGCACTCCTGACTCCAGCCATGTTGGGGAAATGTGTGGGCCCTACTTACGCATTCATCACCCAGCCTCTGGGCTGCAGGGGCACACTGCAATTAAAACAGCTCTTCTTAAGGCCATATAGCCCTCCCTCTTACTCCCCCTCTCTCTTCTAGTCCTTTCACTATTCTACTGTTTCTCTACTCTATTATTCTCATGTTCTCCATTTCACCGTCTAATAGGGAGCAAGACATAAATAATTATTATTCAGCAAACAGATAGCCTTTGGGTGTGTTTTAAGAGTAATGCCACTCACTTACCTTTTATCTGAATTATTCTAGTGATCTAGTGGCACTGAGTCACTGTGTGTATCATTCAAATTTGTGCCTGTCCACCCTGAATCATACACAAATGACGAGATGAAAGTCCTTGTCTAGAGGGCACGCAGCAAATGCATCCGCATTCGCATTTGCAGTCTATAAAACTCCAAGCTTTTTTTATTTTTTATAACACTCATGTAAACATTGGCCTCTGGTAGAATGCACTTAACTGTGAGCACACACTGCTTTGCACATGCTCTCCAAAGGATATGTACACCCTTGACTGAGACTGCTCTGAATCCACACCTGGGGAATATGCTGATGCCTTGTTCGAGCCGAGAGTGTACAGCTTGAATGGGTTAGTGCCAGCCTAAATAGAGTTATGAGTGATAGCACAGCATGCGCCACTCTCTTTCCAATGGGGTGCAGCTCTGTGGCAATACTCCCACTGGGGTATTAGCCTGTAATTCTATACACTACAGTACACCTTGTTAATGAAAAATGACTTTCATCCTTTTACCTGGCCTTTATCATTAGCCGAGCAACACCGTGTTTGAGTTATAGCCGGCATTGCCCTGTTTGCTTTATGGCCAAAAGAACAGTCCTTCAGTCGCAGCTTGTGCAACCGAAGCATCTCTATCCTATAATGAAGCCATTAAAAATGCTTGGCTGCTGCCAGATGGCTTGTCGGTGAGGAGAAAGAGCAAGCCAATCTGGCTGCATGTGGGGCCTGCACGCCAGTGATGCCTTTAAAGGTTGTTGTTATGCTATTTTGAAAGCAATATAACAGGGAGATTTGGAGCGATGCATGAATGCATTTTTTTTGGCAAGTTTGTCCTCGCTCCATTCATTCACTCATGTGGGAGTAAAGAAGAATCTGTGACTGGGTCAGCCTGGTGTTACAGAGCTTAGCTTTACATATGGTGCCTGCGAACAAACACACACATATATACACACACACACACACACACACACACACACACACACACACACACACACACACACACACACACACATTTTGCAGCTCTACTTATTTCATTTGACAGTGATAGACCATCAGACCATCTACAAGAAGATTTAGTTTGTAGTTGGAAATAACATTAAAGACCCCAGCGATTTTTATGTTGAAATAAAATGTTCTTGCATTTATATATATTTATTTTTTTATTCTCTCTTAATTGCCATCTGCTTGCTGAGCCTCAGTGCATGGAAGCTCTGATCATATAGACATATGTCACCTTGCCTTATCTAAAGAGCAGGGCCAATTACTGTAGGCTCTCATGGACACCTGTTCCCAGATGGCTGTACCATTGTCAGTGTTGAAATGTGGACTCTCCTGACATAAGTGTGAATACACATCTTGTGTCATTTTGGGCCCATTAAATGTGTATCATATATTCTATGCTGTACAGATAATTAAAACCCACACTTTGCCTTGACTCATTCCATTTTTTGAGAGAACCATGGGTTAAGGCAATTTTGAAATGTCTTGTGGTGTCTTGTGCTGGAATTAAACTGAGTTAGGGGTATCTGTCCCATAAATGTCAGTTAAATGTTACAGTGGCTATTATTATGTGGGTCACACTTTAGCCCAATCAGTGCTCATCTATTAGCGGAGCTCAATGATATTTTAGTTTTTACAACTTAGAAATGATTGGCATCACCAACCAAAATGCATGAAACCTTTTCTGTTACTCAACCAACAACTCAAAATCATAGAGCAGGGTCTAAGTATGATATTTGAATAAAATGAAACGAATAAAAATTCTCTTTAACAAATAATAATGTGGTAAGTACAGCACTTATTTGTCCACATTACAGTGCAAGGCTTAGTTCTCATGAGAGAGACGTAGTAGTTACCCTTCAACTTAACATTGCCTCTGTCAGTGCTTACACCTCTCATACCAAGTCTGCATTTATTTACTGCTCTCTGTCCGTAAGTGAACTTGGAAATGGTGGTTATTGATTTTAGACGATTTACACCCATTGCCCGAGGGCAAGTGTAGGATATATATGAAAATCTTTGGTGCAGCCAATAATCCAAGGTATAATCACAGATTTATGTGTGCATAAAACTTCAGTCCTGCATTTTTGTTAACTGGTATTTCACAGAAACTGCACCATAAAATCTATAAAAAAAATATCATCATATTTTATCATCAGATATTTTTTTGTTAGTGGTAGATACAGTATTTCCACTGTATTCATGTAAAATTAGGAGAAATTCAGAACAGTGTATCTGTATTAAAGTATGTCTTCAGCCCTTCAATTAATCCTTTTAATCAATTAATCCAATTAATCCCCAATTAATCCTATCTCAATTAATTAAACATCATTAGCTGAGGTAATAGTGATCCATGGTGAAACTATTAGTTAAAATTTAAATACTTAGTTGTGTTTAATTCAAGAGTTTATTTCTAAACACACACACACACACACACACACACACACAAACACACACATAAACACACACATTTGTTAATGTAGGACATAAAAGCAAATTTATTTTAAAGACAAATAAGCTTAGTACTACTAAGTGTTAATCATCTCAAATCTCATTGTAATAAAAATATCTATGTTCTGTTCTTATATTGTACGTAAATGTAAATCCTAAGGTTGAGAATGTAAACTTATAATTTTTTCCCTAGTGTCTAGTACACGCAATTAATCTGCCAGCCTGATGTGTGTTCATTGCCCATTCTTTTTTGGTTTATTCGAAGTTTAATGTGTTTCTAATTATATTTGTTTATTTAGATCAATATTAAAATTGCAGCAATGATGGGAATCAGTACTTCAATATTGCAATAGTGGCAATGATGAATCTTGGTGACTAAATTCCATCAGTGTGGTGGAATGACAACGTCTGGTCATGTGACTGCAGGCACCTTCACAGGTAGGGCTCAACCTGTGCAGAGCACATGCCCTTTTTGTAATTACACTCAGAAGTGCCCTTTTTTGGGGGGGAGTTTTTTTTTTTTTTTAACAAATCAATGCTATTGGTAATCCTTTACGTCTGAGAGACGTAAACTCTCCGACCTTCTCTTTATAGCCATTGAGAGGGACATCCCATGGCTCACAGAAGAGTGTTGTTATAATTAGTTTTAAAGATAGCCTCTATATGTATATATTATCTGTATAAAAGTTATTAATACTAATTTAATATAATATAAGAATATTATTGTGTGTTATTTTTTTGGTGGTGGAGGGGTTCGTGGAGGGGTTGAGGGAGTTTCAGCACATGCCCCTCAAAAGGTCTGTGCACGGCCCTGTGTGACTGCATGAACTTTATACAACTGTGTGTTGCCAAGTTTGTGGCAATAACTTAAGGAATACCCACATATGGTACTGTATGATGGTCAGAGTTCATATATGAAGGAAAATAATGAAATTATTTGTACATAATAAATGTAGAGTACCGCACAAGTCTTAAACCACCCCTCATTTCTTCATTTTTTGCTTTTTTTTTTTTTTGTTAAGCCACACAGTGATCTATGAATCATTTAAGCATAAAACCCATCTAAACTTAAAGCATGAACGAATGAGACAGATGACCAGGGCGGTAATTAGTATACTGGTGATGCTGAATGCTGAGTGATTGGAACAGACGAGAGGGGAAATGAGGTTGCTGCTGAAGTTGTTACATACTGTACAACTAATTTTAAATTGTATCTTTACACGCTTTGCAGCATCTCATAGTAAAACATTCCCAATCCCATTTCTTTAATTTAATCTACCATCATTAAATGTAATGTAATTAATGTAATTAATCATTTAATGTATTGTAATTTAATATGAAGAAATAAGGAGACTTTTGAGCAGTACTGTATACAGTAAAAAAAAGTCACAAAAAAAGAAAAAGTCAAAACAGTTTTTTGTTTCTTACTTAGAATAATTGATTTTAATAATATTCTTTGGTTATTGAGAAAAGTAATCATGGCTATTATTTCAGGCATTATCAACACTACCACAAAAAAAAACTACTAATGCTTTGGAAAGTAGTTCCTCTTCAGCAATTCCACAGATTAATGCTTGGTTACGGGTTTCATAAGGATGTATTAACAAGAAGTAAATATAGCACATATAATCATCTGTCATGATGAAAGACATTTTCCAATTTAAATATGACCCCCAAGTCGGTATATGTTGGTGTAGATATCTTTTACTACAGAGTGACATCTCTGAGATGAAGCTGTCATTGCAACCTCAGATTCATAGCCAGGCAAATTGCATTAAAAGTGAGAAGTCTTACCTCGGTCCCTAGTGGCTGTGAGGTCACATTATACAGAGGCATTGAGCTATTAAAGATGAAAGAAAGACATATACAGACAGAGAGAGAGAGTGGGATAGACATATTAAGGAGAGACATGGGGGTTGGGACAGGACTGAGACAAAATTAGTAACTTACTCCAGGCATATTGTCAGAGTTGCAGCATAAGGACGTGACCTCCACTGTTACCAGAATTGAGTAATTTCTTTTGCACAGCTACTATATGGAGTTCCCCACCCGATAAACTTGTGCCATCCAAACCTGCTTCCCTTGGGACTTGGCAGCATGTAAATAATTACACCCAACCTATAGCTTTAGGAGCACGTTTACCAACCTCTATAGCAGTGTTGCAGCAGCCGAGCAAGAAATTCCCACAAAGTATATGCCTTTAAAAAGAGCACAGTGTTGAATCACTGGCTTGGTTTTTTTGACAGGATGATTAATTACCCAGGTGGGTGCAGCACAAGAGTCTATGCACTGATAGAATGATTAATATGGAGCAACGTGGGAACTCACACCAACAGTAAATATGATACATTTCGTAAAATCAGTAAAATCCAACTGCAAATTTGCAAAAATGTCTAAGTGTGCCTGCGTGCCGATAAATTATATGAAAGAAATAATGAGAGTGAGGAAGAGTGAACAGTGTGAACAGGGAGGGACTAGTGACTAGATATCCCACATGTACTGAAAATAGAAGCATGAGTAAGGAAGATGAGTAATGACCAGTGAGTGAAAGCTGGCTTAATGGTTTCATTTTGATCACAAAGAAATGTGTGCATGAAATATAGCTTTCCATGCACTTTTTCATGGGTCAGTGGATAAGTTTTGGAACAACACTTTTTATCACTCCAGAAAACACAGAGCTCCTCCACCTCCTTGTGCTTAGTCAGCAGCCATATGCTGCCTTGGCATCCGTAACTGCTGTATATAGTATATAATCCTGGAACAGTTGGTACAAATTCATTTGTATTTAGTGGCCGTCACTGGCACTATGTTTTACGCTTGCTCGCTCCAACTGGAATGGCACATCCATGCTTAATTTCACTGGTTAGCACTGTTGCTAATGATGTCTTTAAGCCTACATGACATAAGATGGGTGTCTCCGGTGGTAAAATTTGATTGAAAACTGCTTGTTGAAGAAAATTTCAAAACAGGTTATGCTGCATCCTTCCTCTTCTGCATGTATTGATCTAATGGTTGCAATTGTGCACATCTCATTTAGATTTGTGAACGTGACTTTTTGCAGTATCTATGAATTAGACATATAAATTAAACAGAAACATATTATAAAGAGCAACTAGTTAACTAATGTTAGCTAGCTAGAAAAATACAATATAGTAAGCTGCGTTTAGGAAAAGGGTTGCTGCATGCACCAGACGGAACTGATTGTAGGGTTTCTAGCTACGAAACTAAAATATGGTGTAGTAACAAAATGTTATTTGCTATTTTGCTATTCGGTCTGGCATAAACCAGACAGTGTTACCACATTAGCATAAAACAACATTTGATTTGTTTGCACTCTGGCAAAGACCAGTGTTATAATTGACTAGAGCTAAGCTTTATTTCTACAGAGATTTGTATGAGTAAATTGATACAATGGTCTAGCTTTGAAACTGAAACTTGATTTTTTTTTTTAAATATATATTTCCGTATCCAAGCTGTAGGTTAGCATTTTTAAGCTAGACATGTCCTGTTAATAATATTTCGTTCCTTTATTGTTCATCCACACATCCATAGCAAAGCTGTTCTTGAGGAAGTAATGCTGGCAAAATTGCAAATAGATGCAGACTGCCTTATGGAAAAGATGCAAAGTAAACACAAAGTTTGACTTATGTTTACTTCAGGACACATGACTAATTAATTTGTTTGGACAGCACCCCCAAGTGACTAGACCATTTTAGATGTACCATTTAACAGTATGGATTAAATGCTAACAAATCAGATGACCATAAAGATCTATAATAATTCAAATACTTAATGTGAAAATCACTTAAGGATTCCTGGACCGTGGTTTTTTTTTTTTTTTTTTTTTTTTGCAACAAATTGCAAAGCATAACCTCATGTATGCTCATTACGCTTTAAAAATGGACATCTAATACAAAACTACAGTATTCAATGTAGATCAGCTTAGTGGTTTAGTATTTGTTGTTTTAGCTTTTTTCTTTATAAATGATGTTAAACATTTATTTATTAATGATGTTACCTAAATAGTCTTATCCAAGAGTAGTTGCGAAATATGTATCCATAATTATATTTAAAAAATAATACTAATTCAAAAAAAGCATTATCCACATGTTCTGCAATTCAGCAACCATAACCTGCTCTATGTGATATCATTACACATAATAGTCATAAAAACTCCCTGGCCAGCTAATTTCAAGTACTCTCCAACCACAGCGCTTTTAACGGGGTTCTGATCTGGAGCAAACCTTTTAGATATGCGAAACAGACAGAAGTGCTGTTTCTGTAGGTCAGACTTAGTCACTGTAGGTCAGACTTAGACTGATCACAAATTTGCACAACTATGGGGGCTTTGGATATTATTACATTTGGATTTCGGCAGGTGAGACAAAAAACTACTACTACTACTACTGTACTTCTACCACTACTCCTACAACAACTACTACTATTATATTATTAATAATATTATTGTTATCATTATTATTGTTATTATTATTATTATTATTATTATTATTATTATTATTATAGTAGTAGTAGTAGTGGTATATGTAGTAGTAGAAGTAGTGTCTCACCTGCCAAAATCCAAATGTGCTGATTGGACACTCCACTGTGGTAACCCTCAGTGGGAGCAGCCAAAAGCAGCTTTATTGCTAATTTGGAGCACTTTTGAGGGCAAGGCTGGCCTGTTAGGGCAGGACGGTATCCATCTCACTCGTGAAGGTCTTCCTCTCATTTCTTGCAATATACAGTAGCTCATAGTCTCAGATCAGGCCTAATTAATTGCTGACAATCCAGAGCCAAGTCCTGATAGAGTTATATACATCAGCCTTGTCTAATTGGCCAATGAGGAGGTGTCACAGTAATTTATATTGATAATCTACAGTAAGTATAAAAAACCTGGACACAAATTCAATGCATTTGAAGTTGTTTATAATAACATAACATATAAAGCCACAAAAATATGTCTGCCCACTCAATGTTGCTAATTATTATTTACAGTTCCCCCAGGACAATATTCTGAATTTCTTTGCATTTGTCAGCTTTTGTCCAAAGAAGCTGTTGGAGAATTTACTATTTTTACATTTAAATAATCTAAATGTTTATGTCCATTCTAGATTTAGTAGAGGTTAATATATGTACAGTTTGTAATAGGACTCACTCAAAATGGTGGTCACACGCTTGGTTCAACACTAACTTTCAGATCAAATATAGAACATATAGACAGACTTTCAGATCTCATTAAAATGAATTGTGATAATATTATGTGACCAGATCTCAACAAACAGGCTTTGAGTTGCATTTTGGGTTATTAGAGTCATGCACATTTTCAGATTTCTTGTTCAGTGAACTTCATTTTGATAACATATTAATTACTGCATCATGTCTGGATGCTAAGATATGGCCAGTGACACTTTGTTTATGTGGAAAATATTTCATGAATTATGATTCTGTGATGTAGTAAGAAAGAGCGTGTTTTTATAGCAAAAACAAAGCAAAACAAACAAAAAATTTCTATGATAATTGGAAACCAGGTGGATTGGTTTTATTAAAGTGTTTTACAACAATATTTAGGCTTAAACATTTCTCCAATCTGATGAGAGTATTTCTCAACTGATTGTTTCCCAAATTGTAAAATTGTATCTATTTTAACTAGTGAGCTGTAATACAAAACTCAACCGTGCGACTTACGTAATACCTGACTTGATAGGACGGATCACATACAGTATGCCTGTATCAAATGCCCCTTGCCACACTACTTTGTCAAATGCACATTGACATCAGTTCCTGTACAGAGTTTTCAATAATATCCCAGAGTTATCGCTATGATTGGACCACTCTGACCCCACAGAACTTAATCAAGCGACTAAATGCTTACAATGAAGGTTCTGCTCCACTCTATTTAATGTAGCTCCACATAAAAGAAAATGATTAAAGAAAAGTCTTTAAGAAAAGACTAACACCCTGGTATAACCATCACACTTGCACTATAAAACTGATCACATGAAAAATAGAATGTAAGTGGCATGAACCTTAATTGGTAGTATTTCAAACAGTATGAAAGGAGACTGTCAAGAGCTCCAGAAAAGCTTTTAGTGCTGCCAGGTCTCTGGCCCCTCAGATCTCTCCACTCTTATCGAAGATAATAAATCCTAGACCATTATTTAATACTGTAGCAAAACTAACATGGAATAGGACCACAAAAAAATGCACGCCAATAGTAGAAGACAAAATTGAAATTATTATGTGGTATTATGTGGTATTGTGTTGCTTGATCTACAGCTTTTGACATAACTGATCATTCTGTTGAGCAGAAAATGTTGCTGTATTTAAGTGAATGGACCTGTAATGGTTCCGGTTTTATTTTGTTGAACATTTTTATTTTTAAGTGATAAATGCTAACTTATCATCACATAATAAGATAGGATTTGGTGTTCTGTAAGGTTTAATTTTAGGCCCACTGCTATTTGTGTGTGTGTGTGTGTGTGTGTGTATACGTATACTGTGTGTAT
>JAOVVB010000037.1:15706792-15724959 GCA_028570985.1 Heterobranchus longifilis
GCCCCCGCCCTTGTGTAGTAAGCACAGTATTGATCGTAATTATAATTATGTAAAGGTTTACTCCTGGCAGAATGATTTACTAACAATAGCTGCAAACTAACTATAAGAGTACACAAGGTCACATGCATGAAAGTAGAACTTCTCCTCTACGTTCTTTGTAGATGGTCTATGACCAGATATTGCATTGGTAGAATAGTAGTAATAAACCTCTGTGATTGGACTGCTATAGACAATGCTTGTGTTATAAACACTATAAAATGTGTATTTCATTAAAATACAAAAATGACTAGAAAGCCTAGTACAGTTCATTCCAGAAATATTGTACACCCCTATAGGATGCTCATAATTTGCTCTCCTACTAAATCTTTTGTAGGATATACATGATCATACCCATCATGCACACCGACCCCAAGGCAGGAATTGAACCCGGTCCCTGGAAGTGCACAGCGACAATGCTAACCATTAAGCCACCGTGCCACTGAATTCAATTAAATGTTTTTGAATAGTGATTTCAACAATAAATCTTACCACAAAGCAAGTTTATAGAGATCCAGATATAGATTTATGTCCTAATTAGCAAAGCAGAGGCAACGGTCACAATGGAAGGTTCAAAATAGGACCCATTCTCTTCTGACTGACATTAAGTAAAACTATAAATTTACACCGACAATAAATTTGTTATTAAAATGTTCTGTATGAGTATATTAAATATGTGTTTTCAGGTGTCAATACAGAGGTCATGTTTATGTCTGAACACTTAGTAGTCTCTGTGTCTAGAACTGGGTGCATTGAGTACCTTTAAAATACAGACACTACTACATAAACGGACAAGTTAATATTTAAAAAATAAAATGTTACTCAGACTGTAAGAGAAATAGAAATGCTGTTTTTAGAATAAAAGGGACAAATCTACCTTCTTCAAACAAGGAAACTTAATTTTTTTGAGAAAAAGAACAGCACCTGAGGGAGATGTAATTGTCTTCTTCTCAAACCAATAACACAAGCCGACTAGTCTTATGGATTATTCATCATTCTCCAGGGTGTAGTTCAAATTAAAGGTCATTTTTTTGATTGAAGGAGACATGGTTCCATGCTGCCTCATGGGAGCAAAACTATGAAAGACCAGGATAACAATAAAACTTTTATTGTAAAAAAAAAAAATGAGAAAAAAAGTAGTGTAGTGCTAGTATGGTCGTTTGCTTCTTCTAATGCAATGAAAGCACAGGAATGGACAGTGGTCTAATCACTTATTTAAAATAAATAGTGTTTGACCTTCTGTCGCGAGTGTATCTGTAATCATGGTGTAGAACATGATGAACTGTTAGCTGTGAGAGTGCACTTTTAGCAATCTTCACATTCTACAGTTTATCTGAATAAGTTATTCAAATATCAAAGCAGACACCGTGATACAGGGAGAAAAAAAATCTCAAGGACAGTGTATGCTGGAGTCAGGACAATCTGTGGCAAATTGACAACCGACACTATGACTGATCAATGTGGCTGAATTAAATAGATTGCAAAATATTTCTCCCTTGTGTAAATATGAAGAGAGGTCGCTTTTAATGTGATTGCCAGTGTCAGCTGCGCTGTCACTCAAGGTGAAGTTTGGCTGAGTAGAGGAAGTCGTGCACTATGTTGTGTCGAAGCACTTGCATCATGATTCCTAGTGTGTGTGAACTGGTCTGAGAAGTAACCATTAAATGTTACCCATTATTCTTCTTGTGTGAGAAGAATAATGGGTATCTTTTTGTTATTCCTAAATACTTAGTATTTAGGATTTCTAAATATTTGACAGAACAAATTCCCAGTGAATAAGAAAAACTGTCATCAGCGTGTGCTAGTCTGGCATGCTTCCAAATTATATATTTCCCTTAACATGACTGCCTCCTTTTTGCATGACTTCATTTTAATTAGTAAGAGAATTACCTGTCACATTTAAGGCTCTCAGAGCAAGAAAAAAAATGTCCCTCTTAGTCCACTGCTGTAAAGATAGCATCGAGGAAACAATCAAAAACTGATTTACACACGACACGAACTGACAGATTTTAACAAAACACTCTTCTAGCAATAAGTAGAATATTTTGGTTTTTGAGAGCAACTTGTAACTTCAGCCACCTACCGGAGGCTTTATAGTGGTGTCAAAGATATTTGTAGAGAAAGCTATAATCTCATACTGTCTATTTGATGTGTTACTCAGCATGAGCTACATGTTTTCTCTCTAAACATACTGAGCCAGGATGAAAAACAGCCCTTCACACTGAGACAGGCCTATCTGGGAAAACTCGTGTTGTCTCACTTATTCATTCTCTATACCACTGGTCCTGTGCAGGGTTGTGGGAGGCCTGGAACCTATCCCAGGGGACTTGGGGCACGAGACAGGGTACACCCTGGATGAGGTGCCAGTCCATCACAGGGAACACACACACTACGGAGAATTTGGAAATGGCAGTTAGTCTACTCCACATATCCTTAGACTTTAGGAGGAAACCGGAGTATCTGGAGGAAACCAACCAAGCAGGGGGAGAACGTGCAAATGCTAGTGCTACCAAACTATTCTATTCTATTCTATAGTATATTGTATACTTCATTCATTCATCCAATACTGTTCCGTGATTGCTTTAAACAAACTAAATTGGACACCATGAACACACATTCACACCAAGGGGGCAGGTGTAGCCCCCAGGTGTAGCCTTGAGTAGTCAATCCAGTCCTGCTGACATTTTTCTCATCAGAGAAGAAAACCCACATAAATATGAAAAGAACATGCAACATGAAGACAACATGCCCCTAGGTATAAATGAGTGCGTGCTGCCTTGTAATAGGCTGAATTCCCATCCAGAGTGTGCTCCCATCTTGTGCCCAGAGATCCTGTGATGGCCAACTCAGGCCAGATTAAAGCAGCTACTGAGGATAAATGAATGAAAAAAATCTACAGAAGATATTGCTTGCAACAGTATCATACAGGGGCAGCCTTCAGAGAAAGTAACTAAACTCTGACAGCTGCTGCTTAGAATCAGAGTGTATAACCTGCTGAATTTGGCTCTCCCATGTGTTCTTTTCCATGGATGCCCAGTCCCAGTCACAGGTGTGCCCATTCAGCGTGCATCATTGCTTGATTGACACTGGTTCCAATACCATGCTACACTAGGGAGAGATTTTATTTTGTTCAATATTTTTAAGCAAACAATTCCATACAGATATTATTACTGCATTTTGTTTTACTCGTACATTAAATAAGTTATGCTGATGTTCTTTTCTTACTCATATGTTCACGATTTGATGATGATTTGATGATGAAGATTCTTCTTCTTCCTCTTATTATTATTATTATTATTATTATTGACCAACGAGGTCTAAGGGGTACATTTCATTGAGCTAGGCTCTGTTTTTTCCCTCACTTTTTTTGAAAGATTTACACATGCGAAAAGTGATGTTTATTGTCCACTGGCACTTGCTCCTTGAGAGACCTTTAGATCTCAGAGACACACATTCAGGTGCTCATAAGGGCCTTCCAAAGTACCACTTTCCCCTCTGCAAACACAAGTTTTTTTAATATATAAACTTCTTGATAGGGCTAACAGCAAACTCAGGTTTAATAAAAAAAAAATGGCCAGACAGAAACCATCAGAGAAAACATAAAACTATCTCATAAAGTGCAGGCAGGCAAAGCCTATGTAGCTGACATTTAAAATTGCTTGGCCCTATAAAATTGCCCCTGTTGTGTTCTTCATTTGTTGGAATCAATGACAATGGTTATTAAATTACAAAAACGCTTTATTTTTGTTATAAATTGGATAATTCTGTGATCGTGTCATTCTGCTGAATATTTCTACCAATTCTACTTCACATTGCCCAAAAAGAAAAACACAACAAATAATGATGTTCATGATGTACAAGACAAATCCTGTGGTAGGAAATGATTGATAATTAGTCTACCTGTTTTGTAATGGGATATGTAAAATAATAAGTACAGTACTGGGCCAAAAGTCTTTAGCCACCCCTCATTTCTTAATAATTTGCTTCCAAAGAGTCAGACTTTCTTGTATTTCTTAATATAGCCTTGAGGAATAGTTCACCAGTTTTCCTGAAGGACTTTTTTGGCTCTCATTTTTGGCATTTATTAAACAGTCCCTGTACCTGACCAGTTTCAGGGGGATTTGTGTTGTTTGTTAAGCCACACAGTGACCTATGAATAATTCAAGCAAAAACAAACAAACAAAAAAAAACCTTAAGGCATGAACCAGTGAGAAGCAGGTGCAGATGATGACAGAACATCATCCCAGTGATTAGTATACTGGTGGTGCTAAGTGGCAGGAACAGACGAGAGGGGAAATGAGGCTGCTGCTGGGGTTGTTATATGAACACCCAAATTTTAACTTATATCTTTAGGCACTTTGCAGCCTGTCACAGTAACACATTTGTTTCCATTCCTTTAATTTAACTTAATTTAATTTAACATGAACAAATGAGGGGTGGTTCGAGACATTTGCACTGTATTTATAACATAGGAATATGGCAGCACATATTGAAGGCACTGGTGGCTCAGTGGTAGGTGCCTTGCCGGGAGCAGCCAGAAAACCAACAACATACAGTAGCAGCACATATTGGCAACACTGCAAAAATTACCTAGTACTTTTAGAATATATATATTCCGGGCAAGAGTTTATGTATGTAATATTAAAGATTTCTTACAACATTATTTGTTTACTGTAATTGTACACTGTGTTGCATTTTTAAATAACATGAAAACATGCATTTATATATCAAATTACATAATACTAGGGTCCTAAGAAACTCCTAAAAGAGGACAGAACCAATATGAATTATCTATTTAAATCTCACTAACTAGCAAATTTATGGGTTCCAACAACTAGTAGTAGTAGTAGTACTGTAGTAGTAGTAGTAGTAGTAGTAGTAGATAAATTATAATCAGTCAGTATTGTAAAACTGATTGATTCTTGCATTATACGAGAATTACACTGTGTTGAATATAGTAGAATATGGGTACACTGGGTCGAATATGTGTAGAAATTAAAGAACACATTCATAGTGCAGGAAATGTAATGACAAAAGATCTATATACTAGTTCAGAATTATGGAAACTGGTTTTAGAACTTCCAAAATCACACATGCTTAAGCAGAACATAGGGAATTTTACAATATATTCCTGACAAGAATTCATGTATTTAATATTAAAGATTTCTTAAATAATTATTTGTTTATAGCTATGACACCCTGTACTGTATTTTTAAATAAAGTAAAAGACATGCATTCATATATTAAATTACACAGGAAAACATATGTATGTATCAAATTACAGGAAGAATTTACACAAAATGACCAATTAAGTTCCTAAGAAATTACTAAAGAAGCAAATATGAATTATCTATTTAAATCATACTAGCTAACTAAATTAAGAGTTGCAACAGCAACAACTAGTAGTAGTACTAAGAGTAGCAGTATAGTGGTGGTAGTGGTATAATAGTAGATTAATTATAATAAGTTATATGAGTATTAAATTGGGTAGAATATAGTGTTTTATGTAGAAATTAAATAAATCATTCATAGTGCAGAAAATGTAAAGACAGAAGATCTTTATAGAAATTCAGAATTATGGAGTTATCGTGAAAATGTACAAATATGAATTTGTAACTGGTTCTAGAGCTTCTGCAATCCCGAGAAGTACTTACTGCTATATGTTTAACAAAGTAAACAGGGTGATGAAATAAATCAAGAGGCCTGAAAGAACAGACAAAAGTTTTTTAGCAAAAACTTTTTTGAATTGTGGATGTCAGAGGCCACAGTTGTACCGCCTGCGATTAAATCTCTGCGGATGTGTGATTACTAAGTGCTCTGTGCAGCTGGTGAAATGCTGTGATATCCCACAAACCTTTACTTTCTGTTTTTAGTTAGTGCTGATTAAGATCAGCTCTGAAGCCCATCAGTGCTGCCCACCATCACTGCACAGATGAAAAGGACATGACTTCGTATCACCTCTGTGTTTGGGCAGGATGATTTTGAGCAGGTGTATAGTAGCTGTTCATTACGCCTTCATCTTCATGAGGAGGTCATCTGACCTGAGTGTTCACTCTGGGAGAAATAATACGAAATGCTAATTGGATGACCTCGTCCTTGCTTTTAGCTAAAACTCACATCTGATAGCGCGTGTGCGTGAAGCAGCTGCAGTCTCGTTTACACACCCGCGCACGCACTCACGCGCAGGCACGTGCGCGCGCAAGGAAATCTTCAAAACGACAGCGTCTCTGTTCGGACCAATGGCAGCGGCGCGGGGGCGTGCGCGCAAAGGTGAGCAGCTTTTTGAGTTTACTAAATGACTGCAGCAAGAAATACAGCAGCGTTTGCGCGGGGCTTACGGGTGATGGGAGACGCGCTGAGCGTCGCAATTGCATTTTGTTCTACAATTACAATTACTGGAATTGCTTAAAGAAAAGGAAAAAAATAAACAAGAAGAGAGAGAGAGGGAGGGAAATGCAATGGAAAACGTGTCGTGTCTCCTAAGTGGACCGGACAATGGAAGTGGCTTCATGCAGCAGTATTGGTTCGCCCTTGGGAAACAAGTGCGCAGGAAATAAGAGAATCTGCTCCAAAAGCGCGTCGGTCCGCACGGGCCGGGTTCCCGCGAGAGCGCGCGACTCCGAAGGGACGCATTGTATTCCGGAACGCGTGTCACTGGATGCGTGAAGAAATAAAAAAAAAAGAAAGAAAAGAAAAGAAAACCCACACACTCGCGTATGTATTTATTCAATCTCACTTGGTTTGGATTTGCGCCGTACGAGAGTTGAAATCCGGACGTTGAAACTCGGCGTGCACGTGTGAAGCACGGATGAATTGACGGCGCTCGAGCAGGCTGTGTTGGCGCGCCGTTATGGATTGCCCGGAGTGAACGTCTGAAATTCAACTGGATCGCGTACCGATCCGGAGAGCTGCTTCTGAATACACGGACTGAAGCCTCCTTCGCTGGGTGCCAGCCCAGACATCCGGTGTCAGGATCATGATCATCTCGTTTCTATGGTCTTAAAACCATCCCCTGGCTTACCTTTGGATCTCTGGTACCCTAAAACCGAGCAGACACAATAGCAATCGATCATCATCATTATCATCGCAATTCCGAAATTCGTGCAAGGAAGAGCTCAAAGCTGGCACAATGTGCAGATTAAGCGCACTCGGAATTTATTTGTGGGAAACCCTAGTGTTTTTCAGGTGAGTAGGCTATTTCAACTGTTGAAATGTGAAACCGTTTACTTTAGGGTAATAATTCTGTATAGGATATCTATAAGCAGCCTACATGGGCGTTCTCAGCAGGAGGAAAACACTTGGGGCAGGTGAAGGTCTTATAGATCATGTTACTACCCGGGGTATCTGACATGCATTGTTTCTGTGTTAACTTGAAGGCATTTGAAGGTGTGTATAATTGCTCATAGGCTAATGCCTCCCCATTGAGGCAGGTGGAGGAAACCAGGAAAGCTGCATGCGGTCCCAGTTAAGCAGGACGAGCAGCGAAACAGCGACTACTAGCGTCCACTGAGCGCCATAACCATTATTTACTGGCTTTTCACTGAAGCACTGTCAAGGATCCAATATCAAAAGAGGGACACACACACACACACACACACACACAAAACAATTAATACGAAGTACATATTTAATTTATGCATTTATTTTTTTTTTAAATGTGTAGTAATAATAACAATAATAATAATTTTCCCAAAATGTTTTCTTCTTTTGAGAAGGATAATCAATCCAGTCTAGTGAGGCCCTTGTGCATCTATTACAATCTAAGATCCATATCAGTGCAATTTTAGACACTTTGTTTACCATTGAATCAATAGCAGTTATGTTTTTTCTTCTTCTTTTGCACTCAGGATAAGACAAAAAAAATGGCAGGTCAGCACCCTTATCAAAAGAGGCATCACTGGCGCTGTGGTGTTCAGACCCAAATATGAATCTTACCAAATATGGAGCTTCCTGATTGAAAATTTTTCTCCATGACATTTATTTCTGTTTAAACAGCTAATACGAGTAAATGAGCACACAGCTAGTTATCATTACCCAACAGAGTATCTCGTTTCTCAGTCATGTATTAGACATTGCCATAAAAAAACTGAAATGCAATTAAGTGCACATAAATGTCTCGAATGTTCTGTTTATTGTTGCATAGGAGCTTGTAGCAGTGATTTTTGTATTCTGCATGGGCCATTAATTTCTGAACTAGGATAGTGGTATTGCAGCATCAGCTTTCACTGCTGAACTTCGCTGCAAATTCTCTTAATTAATATCTCTTTCCCAGTCTCAGCCTGACCACAGATCTCATTCAACATGCAGACCTTTTGCCACACATTGATTATCATGCCAGTGCCAGTACCACTGATGAATACAAATTGTACACAAACATTTTTTTTTTTTTTTTAGAAATTATATCTGTTAAGTCTGGTCTATGTTTATTTCCACATTATCAATGTTTTTGTTATAATAGGTGTGGAGGGACCGATATATGAATAATACAAAAAATATATTTTTTATATTTTAATATATAAAAAAAAAAATACTCACAACCTAAATTATGTTGTTGAATGTAATAATTCTCTCACAAATTCATTTTCACTTTCAAAAACCCTTTCCAAATTTTGAGAAATATATTACCAAACCCTTTTCAGATTTTACTCATATAAATATTAGATATACAGCAAAAACATGCTGGTAAGTGGGAAAAAAATGGCCCTATGCATGACACGTGTACTTGTACTTGTGCCCTGTGATGTAACAGTGTCTTATCCTTTGTGTATTCCTGCCTTGAGCCAAGTGTTCTGGGTCCAACATGACCATGACCAGGATCAAGCAGTACACTTTCATTTATATGAAGCATGTCTTGTTTTCATCACACAAAATACAAGTTAATGTTAAAAAATGTTTTTTAAATCACCCCTGGATGAACCCTGTTATGAAAGTAGCATGGTATGCTTGTGAAGATGAGGGTATGTTTACACCTTGTTCATAATATGTATCTTATTACTGATTATTTTTCATTCTGCAAGGATTATTAGAGCCCACTAGATCAGAACAAGTAGATGCAAAGTGAATCTTAACATGGCTTTGTTGAAGCATTTGCAAACTGCATTTTTTTTGTGTGGAATGTATGAAAATCCCAATATGACCTTGAACCAGCCTTGAAAATACCATTGCACAGGCAGGTTCATAGTGGAAAGCAATCTCATTTCTGAAAGGAGAGAGCAAAATAGAAAAAAAGCACTGTTGTGTCTAACAGTATTGTTTATACTAAGAATTGGATTCATTATGTGTGACTCGATCACATGAGACCCCGTGTGGTAATTATCCAAGCACAGCTGGTTGCAGTGGCCCAGTAATCAGTTTTTTTTTTTTTATATTTCTTTGTTAGTGTTGCATGAACAATAGGCAGTTATGAATGGATTTTTTTAAACAGAAGAAAATACATTGCATGGCTAAAGGAAGTCCTGTCTTATTTCTGTTAGTGCTGGGTTTGGGCAAGTTCACATGCATTACAATATATTATTGATTACCACTGGCCAAGACTGATTGCACTTCAATGAATTATCAACGAACTATCACTCTCAATAACAAAAAAGGTGAATCAGCAGCGATATGCACTCCATTCAGCAATAACTCAATTTAATTTTAGGATTTAAGATTCAATTGCCATTGTACTGCCGTGCAAATGTAGTGGCAAATTAGTGCTGCATAATTAACTGGATAAAAATGTCAATGTACAATGTACATATTGTCAGAAGTTTATGTACAGTATGTTGATAATTTGAGTATTTTAAAAAATTTCAGTTGAGAAATAAATATCGACAAACACACGCTTAATGAGATCATTTGCCATTGCCATTATTTGCTCTTAGCCTAAATAAATACATTTAAATACAAAGTGATATATTTAACGTTTAAATCACAATTGCAAATATGCGTCATATTAATAATGTGATTTTTTTTTAGCATAGAAGCCAGGTAAATACAGAAAAAGACACAGATCCTTTATTCTTAAAATAGCTAATATCTATTCAAAACTAGCTAAATGGCTTGTGCAACAAAAGTTCGACATTAAAAACTGAACAGATAATCAATTCAAAATCCTTTCATGTAAGAACATTTAGCACTACCGATAAGAGCTCGCCAGCATCTGAGTTGTTTGCATATCGTTTTTCTGGATGAAGACTCAGCCATGTTTTTTTCCTTTTGGTGCTGCATCAGCAATAGCATAAAGACCTCACAAGTGCCTCAGCCAGCATCAATCCAGATTAATTAGAACAGCACTACTCTGATCTTTACAATCTTTAATCATTAGACATGGTTTATTAGTATGCTAAAAATGAGTCATGCTAACCAAAGTACACACATTCATAAACTCGAACGGAGCGGACAGCAGAAAATTAAAATCGATAACTTGAAAAGAGAGGGGGTCTGTAGATTTCACACTGTCAAAAAGATTTCTTTGACAATATGCACTCATGTAAGAGGTACAAATCTGTGAATAGGACACACCACAACAATCAGACAAACCATGACTAATCTTGTTGGGGTTTCACTGCAAACCCATCATATCTTGAGGACAAAATAGACAGATTTTGTCTATATTAGTATTGCTGAAAACGTTGTGTCTCCATCTCAAGAAGACTTGTAATGTGCCATTTATTTTCTTAAATTTTACACAGCTGAATAGGCAAGTCATCAGATTACAACCACCTACATGAGCAAAATTTGCCTCTTTATACAGAATTCTTTGATTCATTATTGTATAGCTTTTATCTAATAATGTGTAGACTATTATAATTGTATTTTAGAAGCACTGTTAAAAAATCCTAGAGATACTGTAGCATATAGTTAATTCGAACCCGTTATAAGGCACACATTGAAATACTTGGACATTCAAAATTTCATTACCTTTTCCAAGACCGTTTTTTTCTCCCCAATCATTTTTATGTTGCAAATCGGGGTTAGTAAAGTTACCATGGATGATTTCCCACCTGTCGTGTGTCTGTCACAAATATCTTTAGAAAAACACGCAGATAAAGTGAAAGCACATTTATTTAAACATATAAATTGGCAAAAATACAAATATACTTTTTTTCTTGAGCTACTGCTCTACGTTTACAAATGTGGTTTTTCACCCGATAAAGTTTTTATTATTTAGCAAATTATCAGATTGCTAATTTGTATCATTTGTAGAATTAAAAGAATTTAATTAATTTGTATCATTTATAGAATTAAAAGACACTTATTTCAGTCTTATTTATAGAAAATAAAAATAAAAAACCATTGCGTAATATAAATACATTAATATAAGTTTTTTAAAAATGCCAGTTATATGGGTTTTTTATTTCTTTATTTTTGTTCTAAGATAAATACTGTACAACTCTGTGTAAAAGCTAGCTAATGTGCTAAAAATGTGCGGAACAGTCAGTCAAGAAGACCGCAGTGGTAAATGTTAATGAGCTAAAAGCTTAATGATGTGTGAAGCAGGATGAGGCTGACTGCTGGTTAGTTAACTCTGAACGGAGGAATGTCAACTACAAGTTAAACAGAAAGAAAAGTTGGACAAAGGAATTAGATGTTTCAAGGACATGGGTGCTATCAATGCACTCTGAGATGTGTAATGATTATTGATCTCTTTTTTTTCTATCATTGATTCTGGGATCAATAAATTGCCCCCTGGGGAAAATTAATTTTAATGATGATCTTATTTTGTGTGTGTGTGTGTGTGTGTGAGAGAGAGAGAGAGAGATCAATGCAGTGAACATGAACGTTGACTAGGGAGAAAGTCTGTTCTAAACCAGCAGGTGTTTAAACAGGAATAATGACCTTTAGCCTGAACAGATGACAAACTCTGCAGGCACATGATAGAATATTAACGATTGCCAGTTTCATTCTTCCTTACCCAGTTACAGTTATATTGTCGGGGCATCACTATGTCATACCATAATGCCATGCCTGAAGTTTCATGTCTTTTTATCTCAGCTGTGTACTTTAGAAAGGGACAAAAAAAATGCACTAATTAAATAATTAAGGGCCTTAATTGATATTGCCTTAATTAATAACTCTAGTGTTCATAAATACTTGTTAATTTAGCATACAAAATGTTTGTTTTTATTGTTGTGATAAAAAGCTCGACTATATGGTTACAATCTTGTGTTAGCATAAATAGCTTGTGAAGTGCAATGTTTAGATACTAGACTAAAAGAGACTGGTATTAGAGATGGGGTTAAAAAAAATCTATTACCACACACCAAATGACTCCAAATCGATTTTTAAAAATGTGTTTATAATTTATCTGTTTGCATTCGAGGGGGTAAAATGGTGGCGACTATTCACGCATTGGTAGGCAGCACCGTATCCTGTGTGGTGGTAGCAAATTATTTGTTTGTTAGGAATTGTAACGAAATATTTAAAAATATTATTGAACCTGGATATTCATAAAATCCTCATCTTCACTTAATACAAATCAAATCGGCTCCTGAGATAACATTGTATTAGCTGGTTCCTGGTTATTCCCGTCCTTACTGTGTATCCTGCTAAGAAAGGGTTTACTATAGGTTGTGTATAGTAACCCTTTGATTAATCAATGTTTCAATTGATTGCCTACTTTAAAACAGGAAAAAGATAGATAGATAGATAGATAGATAGATAGATAGATAGATAGATAGATTTATTAATTGCAAAGTCTAATTATAACGTTACAGCGGCCAGTTCACAGATTATACAACTAATAAGCACCAAGGCAAGGAAGAATATTAAGGCCAGGTTAAAATTCAAAAAAGCACATTAAGAAAGGGGTAAATTAAAGAAAGAAAAATAACCTATGATACACTGTATACAATTTAACGTGCATTAATGTGGTAAAAAATGGTGTCGAATAATAAGAATATACTGTTTCTAAGTACATGATGATTGTATGCACAGAAGAGAACTTATGTAACTGTATATTAGGTCCACCAGCAACTTGAAATATTAATAAAAGAGATAATGACAGAAAATGTCAGAAAAGGAGATCTTTCTTATGACACAGAGCAAAGAAAAAAATTGTTCTAAATTTAAAACAAATAAATCAAATATGAACTGCAATTATAAAAATCTATTACAACTGCAAAAAAAATGTAACGATTGGGAATGTAAGAGTGGGGTCCAAAAGTCCACCTTGAAATCTGGAGGGACAAATTAAAATAGGAAACAAACAAATGAAAGTAAATATGCAGTTTCTTTAATATTTAACATTTAAGCTTCTATGCTATTTCTCTGTTCTTGTTCCAATGTAAGCAAATTTGTGATATTGATCATGTTAACTGCTTATCCTCATGCCTAATGAAGCATTCTATTGTAGCATGTTAATCAGATCTGATGTATTTCATCTTAACGGATTATCTGATGTATTTGATCTTAATGGATCATAAGGTTCTTGTGGAGTCCAGGCGAGCTCGAGCACACTCTCATGAAAGTAAACAAGAGGACATACCAAATGTTGAGACAAGTGTTTTGTGAGTGCCATTCAATGACGCTGCCAGTTGAGGACCGGTGAGACGTCTTTTTCTTACACTGGAGACTCTGATGTAATTGTCTTCTTTCTCTGTTGTGTAGCAGGGCCTCCCACCTCTCTTTCTGTTCTGTTTAGAGACAGTTAGTATTGTTCTTTGAAGTGGGTAACGCACACCACTTGGTATGATATCCTGAATTTCTGAGCAATTTGTCACATGGAATTCCACTTCTGTACTGATGAGTTTCATAGGAGTTATTTTTCTGTTAATTTTGAGTCTGTAACCCACTAATGCTGATGGTCCAGGTACTCAACAAACCTAAAGCAGAATGCTTTTCAGCTGTGCTAACATACGATACAGTAAGTGCAAAAGTGTTTTCTAATGAACATTAGCCTTTTTTTTATTTTGATCATGTAGCCATTGCCAATTACCAATGCATAGACCGTGTCTTTCTTTCAAAACTATTTTTAATTCTTAAGTGATCCACAACCCTAATAAATGCATTAATTGAGGATTTTTTTTCCTGTTACGATATGATAGCCGGTATAGTGTTTACATTACAATACAATGTCTGTACTGTTTATTTAACTGTTAAGTGTAATTAAAAGCATGTAATTAAATGTTCAGTTTATGACTGCAGGATACCTGCGTTATTCCTCTTTTTTCCTTTTTCTCTAGAACTAGTTAAAATAATTTCCAAAAAACATCAATATTTCTGATAATTAAAAAAAATTCAGCGTTTAAATGTTATGGCTAATTAGTGTATCACTCTGCAGCTTTAGATGTGCTTTGGAATCCTGTACTTTCCTTTCTCAAATTCCTAAGTTAAAAAACTTCCTAATCCCTTTGGTGATTTTAATCACTAACTGAGTTAGTGAGAAAATGCTGCCTTCATGCATTATATGTGTGTTTGTGTGTGTGTGGCAGGCAGCTTCATTAAATGGCCTCTAACTGTTATACTTCCTGCATAATATTTGTATTCCATGACACGTGTCATTGTAACAAGATAATTAATATATAAAAGATGAAGAATATAAAGTAAAATAATATACACACACACACACACACACACACACACACACACACACTCTGTCACTTTAGTAGTACTTGTTCTTGTACTTTAGTTCTTCAGAGCATAGATTCAACAAGGTGCTGGAAACATTTTCATACATAATGAATCGCAGCCTCAGTTTCCTGTTCTTAGCTGGCAGGAGTGGCACCCAGTGTGGTCTTCTGCTGCTGTAGTCCTTCTGCTTCAAGGGTCAACATGTTTTGATGTGTGTTCAGAGCTGCTCGGTTGCAATGAGAAGTTATTTGATTTGCCTCAAACTGTTGCCTTTCTATTAACTTGAACCATTCTAGCCGTTCTCCTTTGACCTCTGGCATCAACAAGGCATTTTTACCCAGAGGATTGCCACACACTGGATATTTTCTCTTTTTCAGACCATTCTCTGTAAACCCTAGAGAGGGTGGGCGTGAAAATCCCAGTAGTTCAGCAATTTACGAAATACTTATACCAGCCCGTCTGGCAGCAACAACCATGCCATGATCAAAGTCACTTAAATCATCTTTCTTCCTCATTCTGACCATGTCTACATGCCCAAATATATTTTGTTGCTGCCAGGAGATTGGCTGATTAGCTGTTTGCGTTAATAACCAATTGAACAGGTGAGTGTGTACGTGTGTGTGTGTGTGTGTGTGTGTGTGTGTGTGTGTGTATATATAATGCTGCGCAAAGCAACATATCATAAATTAAAAAGTAGCAAGTGTGACAGAGTTACCAGAGGAACCCAGATTCTCCAGCACACTCAGTAAAAACCTTACAATACTGCGCAAACACCTTGAGAACATAAAAAAAATGGGATAAGAAAAGATGATTTTGAAAACATTTTTACACCAAAGAATCTTCTAAAGAGTAATAAAGAGCACTAAAGGGTAATAAACTAAACACAGTCAACATTTGGTGTGAAAACCCTTCGCTTCAAAAAATCAATAGTGTTAGATACAGATTTGTGCAGTTTAACAGCTAAGTAAAACAGCTGGATGTTTTAATGCGTGTGCTGGAGGATATGCCAGAGTTCTTCTGGTAATTTTGTCACACTTGCTCCTTTCTATTTTCATGCAAAACCCAGGAGACTACATTTAGGTTTTTTTTGTTTCCATCTGAAAACTGGTCTGTCTTATGTAATATGTTGCTTTCTTTACAGGAATGCAAATATTCTTCTGACTATTCATTTTATAGTGTGTTTGGAAATAGTGGATGGTTTTGTACGGAATAATACAGACATGCTGTAATAAGCACATGTTAGTACCGTGCAAAAGTTTTGCAAAGTGAAAAAAAAAGAAAATCAAGATTCGGTGTAACTATGCTTCTTAACTGGCTTCAAACCTGCGCCAATACTTAGTCTTGCACACATGCACAACATCAGGGATTTTGTAGGATGAGAGTCAGGTGTATGATTAACCAAGCAGGTGTTAATGATCATCCAATTAATACGTAGGTTGAAACATAGTCATCAACTGAAAAACTAACAGCAGGGCAGGAATCTTAAAACTGGTGAGGATCAGCCAAATTAAGGTGAGGTTGAGGAAGGCAGTTTCATGTCACAGGTCATACATCATCAAGATTAAACACAACAACAAGATATAATACTGATTCCGCAAGGTCTCTCCCAGACAATGATTTCAAAGCAGACAGGGGTTTTGAGATGTGCTGTTCAAGCTATTTTGAAGAAGCACAATGAAACAGGCAATGTTCAGGACTGTAGACGCAGTGGTCAACCAAGGAAATTCAGTGCAGCAGATGAAAGACACGTCATGCTTACTTCCCTTCAACATCGGAAAATGTCCAGCAGTGCCATCTGCAAAGATCTGGTGAAAACCAGTGGGACCCAGCTACACCCTCTCCTGTCCAGAGAAGTCTCTGATGATGGAGGATCTCTGAAAGTTTGGGTCTGCATTTCTGCAAATGTAGTTGGTGATTTGGTCAGGCTTAATGGTACTTTTCTATCATGCAATACCATGATGGAGGCATCTGATTGGCCCCAAATTTATTCTGCAGCAGGACAATAACCCCAAAAATGCAACCAATGCCATTATGAACCACCTTCAGCATAAAGAAGAACCAGGAGTCCTGGTAATGTAATGTTTGGCTCCCACAGAGCCCTGATCTCAACATCATCGAATCTGTCTGGGATTACATGAAGAGACAGAAGGATTTCAGGCAGCCTACATCCATAGAAGATTTGTTATTAGTTCTCCAAGATGTTTGGAACAACATACCAAAGTTAGTAGGTGGTATGACAATGCTTTGAGGACCCTTTAGTGTCAGGTACAATTTGTGCAGTTTTATAAGAAAGGAAGTTTTCCTGAGCATCCTGTAGATCCACCCACAGTTCTTCTGAGGACTTCTCTCTGTTGCACCTGCTTCTTTTTTGCATGCAAAATTAAATTTTACTATTTTTCTATTATCATAAAAAAAAAACAGCTTCTATTTTGAAGGTGGTTGCTGACAGTATATAATATGATGCTTTCTTTTCTGGTGTACAAATGTTTTTTCTGCAGCTTTTAATTTTGTGGTGGAATACTGATGAAATACTGATTTGAAAGTCAGAAGTGTTTTTGTACTGACTGTAACTAAAACTATAACTGAGTTTGTACTAAGAATATAAAAAAAAACCTTCTTGCCTTACTATAGTAAAACTATAGTAAAACTGCTATGAAGGTACTGTGAAGAAGGTTGTGATTTTGGATGTGCAAGGGTTAAAAAATGGGAAACTTGAAGAACATGTGCTAGACTTTCCATAAAGGGTTGACAGCATGCCTTATTTGCAAAGTTATCCAAATATATACCAGCTTAATTAGTCCGTGTAGTCCACTCTGTACACATAAAAAAAAAGGGTTGGAGAAGTGGACAGATTTCATACCACACCTGTCTCTGTTTCTCTATCTTATTTTTCACAGCTTGGCAGCATCCCAGCAAGCTGCAGCAAGAAAAGCTGCCTCCCCTATGCCCCCTTCAGAATTCTTGGACAAACTCATGGGGAAAGTGTCTGGGTACGATGCAAGAATCAGACCAAATTTTAAAGGTAAGTGCAACCATAGAGACAGTGGCGAAAAAACACAGGAATGTAGCCAAGCAATGGCTTGGATTGAATAGATGGAAATGCTTGGGCATGTGTCTTTTAAGGCTGGGGATTCGTTCCAAATTGCATATTGAAGTAAAGTGCATTTCGACCATTGATCACTGGTCAAGAAAACGCTATGGAAGCAAGTGATCAATTGTGCTATTGATCCAAAATGTCTCTACCATATGCTGAAATGCTCAAGCTTTACTGGGTTTCCTATTTGACAAATTCTGTGAGCTTTTTGTGTGTGGTGCCTAGTCAAGTTTGAATCACAATCCCCAAGATTTACTGAGAAATCGCATTTGCATGTGAATGGAACAGCAAAGCTATGTCCGTATTTCAGTGCGGTGAAGCATGACGAAATTAGCATGTGAAATTGGATTTTCATTTCTATTCATTTTTGGAAATGATCCCTGTGATAACCTTTGTTTACGAATTTAAGAGGCTGTTCCTTGTAAGGCTTTTCCTAGGCTGGCTACATTCCTGTATGGGGCCTGAAACCTTATGTTACTGTCGT
>JAOVVB010000037.1:15731933-15744691 GCA_028570985.1 Heterobranchus longifilis
TTTCTCTGCATCACCTCTCCTCCTTTGCCCGCTGATTTTTCGACAGATAAGTGCATCCCACCTGCTCTTGCCTTTAGTATGCTGGCCCTAGTCTTCCCTGCCATACACTTCAAAGCACAAGTGTATGGTAAAGTAAACTTGCTGAAGGATTGGGCCATGCTTCTTATGTTTCCTTTTCTCTGTTATATTGTTGTTTTTGCAGAGAAAATGACGGTTTAACATTACTGATGTTAGAATATTATATGTTTAATCCTGATCTTTTTTTCATTAGACCCACAAGGCCCCAAATCGGATGGTACTCACAAGAAAGGTACTTCCTTTTTCTTTATCCAGGACTAATGAAGCTTAGTAATTAATATACCTGGAGTGATGTCCCTCTCATATAATCCGAAGGGGGAAAAAAATGTGCTAGACTGTGTGAGGTTTCTCCTATGCACTGGTTTGTATCAGTAGATGGAGATGTGTTCTTGTGTTTCAGGACCACACATTTATTTATTTTATGGTTGAGTATCTGCATATACTTGTGTTGATCCAGACGATTCTCTTTCTTCTGTGTCAGTGCTCATTTTTTATATTATGTATGAGCTGAAAGAATCCTGAATGAGCCCTAACAATGTGTATATCATATATATCATGTGTGTGTGTGTGTGTGTCTTAAATGTCACTGTTACTTATATAAAATAGCATTCACAAATGTGCAGTTTAGTACTGGTCTGTTTGAAGTTTTTTTTTTTTTTGTGCAGCATTTCAGCAGTTTTCAGTGTTCACAAAACATTTGCTTTAGGCTGGGGAATCAGCTAGCTATTAGGTCTTGCCTTTCTGTGGATAATAGCATTTTTGGTGTTTGCTCTCAAAGCACCCTGAAGCTCTGGTGCTGTAACGAGATGGCTGGGTTGGGCTTTATAACTAGCATTTTTTTTACCTTTACTTTTTAAGATTTATTATTGCACCAGTGTTTTTTTCTTTAAAATAAATAATGGTGGAAAATTGCAACAATTTGGTTATAAAATATCTAAATTGAATTTCAGTGTTAAATATTCCACTGGTATGAAGCTAGACTGTAGTAAGATCTGTGTGTGTGCGTGTTTGCGTAGAAAATAAGGGAGCAAATTTAGCACTGACTGCAGTCTTAGCCCTGTTGGCTCAGCACTGGCATCGAATCCTTATTACACTCCTTTTATTTAGCTTTATCAAGAACGGTTCAGGATGTTGTATACATGGCTCGTTTCCAAACACAACAGTTTGGTGTTGAGTAATGCACAGCTTGGGGATATGTTTCAGTGTGCCAGTGCTATCAAATGGATGGTCATTGCATCAGCATCCACAAATCTCCTTAGTGGGCATTACTCTTCATACACCATACAGTTTTTTTTAATTATCATTTACCCCCCTGAAGTTACCCCAGGCCTAAAAGTAACAAATTTTAGAAATGCTCATGGAAATAGCATATGTAATATTTATCAATAACTTAACATTTTTGCTTTGGAGGGACAAGCGCTAGTTTTTGTGGTTATAGTCATGAAAAGATCTGGATTAAAAAAATCAGTAGCAGATTTGATTAAGAGCCAACAGATAATAACATGGTCATGACTGTGCACAGTGATCTGCAGGAAAAGTACGCAGTCTAGTGGTCTGGTCTAAAGTGCCCGATTCCACATCAAATGTGGGGGGAAAAAAATTAAATTTAGCCAACTAGCTTAAGTGTGGATAAACATTTTTACCTCTAGAAGTTCTGTTTTAGCATTTGGCTAACAAACTTACCTTAGAAAATGCCATTTTATCAGTTTGCCAATAATTTTGCCTCATACATTCTGGTTAATACTTTTACCTTGTCAAATTGTATTGTGGTTTGTGGCTAATAATCTTTTAGTTTCTGGCTATTTCTTTTTCCTTAGTAAATTTCCTTTTAGCTTCTAGCTGATAGCCTAATACCTCCATAAATTCTGTTTTAGTGTCAGGATAATAATTTTACCTCAGTAAATTGCTTTTTAGCTTCTGGCTAATACTTTAATCTCAATAAATTTTCTTTAAATGTAAATAAATGTAAATTCTCTTTTAGCTTATGGTTAATAATTTTACTTCAGTTGCTGATTAGAAGCTTTTGACCTTGGTCAGTGGTGTACTTGAATAACCAAGTTTTCCTTGGAATGGAAATGAAGTTTATTTTGGTTTCTAAATTTAATATTTTCTATACTTACATGAATTTTGTTAAGAAAAAAAAAGCAAACGAACAACCAAAAAAAAAACAAGTATGTTCTACATATTTGTCTGTTTCCTTTTAGTGAGCCTTGTTTTTGATCTCTTACACTTTGTTTGTTTTAAATAAATGTCAATGCAGCGCACATCATGTTGCTGCTTATGTTATATCAAAGTCAAATGCCTTAACGCATCATGGCATTTTCATTTTGATTGTGATGCACCATTTATCATTTGATAATTAGGATAAATTGCCTATGTGGGTATCACGACAGTGAAACATTACAAAAAGCTATACATCTCCATGAGTTGCACTGATTGCTTCAGGCTGAATCATTCTGATTTTTCATCAGATCGTCTAGCGGGAAAATGTTTTCTGTTTAAGAGGTAGGCAATTTATTTTATTTATTTATTTATTCTTTTTTTTTTGGGAGAGAGAGAATGACAACGAGTCATTATGCCTTTGCCAAAAGTGCAATAACAGATATGGGCATTTTTTTGCACATTTATTCATTTGTTTGCATTACAAAATGGTGAAGTTCTTTTGCATCTCCAAAGATTACTAAGGTATATTATAATAGAGCATAGTAAAAAATAAAAGTTATGGCTATAAGACTAATACAGTTATCATCCAGTTTAAAATATTCTTGTCTTTTAATGTCATTCCCAATTTTGTAACCTAGGCATGTCTCCTAAATTTGGTTATTGAATTGTGGCTTATGTGGGCTTATATGTAATGTCTAATTACATAAGTTACATAAGAAAATATGCTGCATAGTCTCAAGAAGAGCTAGAAGAGCTCACCTTTCATCATAAAAATGTCATTTTTATCTGGTTCTTTCACACTTCACCGTAACTGTAGATCAACAAAGTATGTTCCCCATTGTTAAAACGATGAATGCAGCCTCAGAGTAAACACCTCCACTACATTGTTGACCACATTGTCCTATCCTTCATCGAATCTGGGGAAAAAACTTGTCTCGTAAGCCAGTATAATCACACTGCAGTCAATTTGTTCTCTATCCCGAACTGCATGCCGTGGCCCTCCTATTGATTTATGTCCCTCTCCATGCACAAGGCTGTCATGTCCCCATGTCAGTCAGTGCTAGCCTCAGGGGCAGCATAGGGACTCTGGTGATTTAGCAACCTGTCATTACTTTCAGGAGTGTGACGTTGCAAACTCAGACTGTTCACTCAGCCTGGCCCACAGCAACCCTGCTTTTATGAATTTTAATACAATCTTTCTAATGGTGGGGGTTGCCTCTAGCTGAATGAAATGCACAATGATGGATGGTCAGGCTGTGTCCTCATCTTGCTTCTTATCAGGATGCTGTTGTGGTATAAACAGAATACAGAAATAGTTTAATGCTTTAGCATTTCTGGCAGGATGGATGAAGATAAGGGGTCTACCAGCAGTGATCACACTTTGCTGTGTTTGCAGAGCTTTGGAGAAAAGCTGTTTGGATTTCAGGACATCCTGCTGTAGTTGTATTTTATAGGAAGGCATTATAAGATTCTGTTAAATTCACACTTGGGAGCTACATATAATAGGCTACTATTCACCATGACTGATACTTTGGGAATCTGTTGAAAAATATGCTGTACAGATTTTCACACATTAACATTAAATCTCTCGCTTTCTGATGCAGTGGAAAAATTTGGTTTTATGATTTGCTGTCCTGTTTTGTGCAAAACAGGGCTATTTGCAGCTTGAATGTGAACCCTTTCTTTTTGTCAGCTTGACTTTTTTCTGGCATTTGTTGCCTGAAATTAAAAACCATCCTGTGCTCTGAGTCAACTAAGCTGCTTATAAACGAATAACAGAACCTCTGACATTTAACACAACATTGACATACAGCAGCATGGAGTTCTAGGTGAGGCAGCTGGAGAGTTGTGTTTTTTCCTCTTCTTCAGAGAAGGTGAAATGAGTTGTGCTCCACTTGTCTATGCATCTGGGCAATATCCTGTTTATTAGTTCAATAAAAACTTGCCTTGCCAACACCTTCTAGGTACAGCCTGGGTGATATGAATATTTAATGTGCCATGGGCATTGTGATTCTGCTGAGAGCAGCTGGAAATTTTAACATAAGCAATATCATTAAGATTTCTTTATTTATGTGGTGCATTTTCTTCAGTGGCAATCCACTTATCCAAGAGGCATCCAGAGTGCCAATTTATTGTAATAAATTTGTTTGCTTTGCTTTTAGAGGGCTGTCAATGTAGTGACATCAGGCTAGGCATGACATTCCCGCCAGTAATTAGAAAGGGGGATAGTTGGGTGTTGGGCGTTTTATATAATTCTTACAGGTTTACTATGTCCTAACGTTGGTATTGATGAGTTAGCTGATGCAGTGTTTTCTGTAAAGGACAGCTATAAACCAGTCACCATGCTGCTGGGTTGCAGTGTTGGTGAATAAAATAATAACTTATTCTATTTAATTTGTCTGCAACCCAAGGAGGCTACATTCATCCAGGAGGAAACTGGAAAAGTGATCTACTGCAGGAATGAATCAAAATAATAAAATAAAGGAATTTCTTCAATGAGCTTTTGAGGAACTCAATCGCTCATAGCCTACAGCACTGTGGCTTCCAAATCCAAGCTTTCTCTTATCAGTTCTCCTTAAGGAGAAGCAAAACTGCCCTTTTAAAGCAAACGTGTCGTGTTTATGATCCTGCAATATATGGCAGCGCAGTGAAACGTGGGACGCCTCTTAACTACCGTCATTCTGCAAAAAGGGTGTGGAGATGTGCCATCGAAATGAGACTTCGATTCACAGGGACAGAGAGGCTGAGGAAAAAAATCTTCCTTTTATGGGTGCTGTGTGTGTTTGCAGGTTTGCCCAGATCATTTGGCAAAAAATGTAGTAAAACAAATCATTCTGGGCAATGAGTCACCCCGGTCTTACAGTTAATGAGCACAGTCTCTTTCTCTTCATTGGAGGAGGTGGGGACTAAACCGCATAGGCAACAAGGACGCTAGCGCTCCCCAGCACTGCATCACACACGGCAAGGAATGTCAAGAAAAGACAAATTATTCTAAGCAGTGAATTAGCCAGCGAACAGAGTGTGCAAATAGTGTAAGGCTAGAAAGCCTTACAATGCACTTAAACATATATGAAATTAGTTCTAAAACATTCCGATACTGATGCAAATGTTATATTTCAAAGTAATCCTCATATCATATGCCATAAAATGGAGCTTTAATTAATTTTTAACATTATGTTTTTTTTAATGTTAGAAAATATTAACTACCTACTAAGGTATTTTTCCTAGGAGTGTATCTTTCTTTTTAAATGGAAAATTTACAGCTTAAAAATAATGAAAACTGCACTTCCTTGCAAACGGGTATGTGGTCCTTTCCAGTAATCTACTTATTTTACACCCTGAGATGCTCTTCTGCTTTGGACAATGGGCTGAAATAGAGAGTTGGATTTTTTTTTCTGTTCAGCAGGCCTGTCTGTGATTATATCAAAAAATCTGGAACAAGTTGACAGCATTTATGAGATGTGTCACTCTGGATTTTATGTACAGAAAGAAGATGTGATCTTTGATTTCATTTATTTCGCTGCAAACATGAGTTAGGTTGAATGACTTGTGTCTGTCTGGCAAAGACTATTTTTAATTATTTTAATGCCCTTAAAAAAAAAGGAGCACCTTGGCAGTCATACTTTATACAATAGACATGGACGTCATGACTCATCTAAACAATATTGGCTTACTTGTTTACAGCATAGTACAGGTTTCAATGAAATTCGGTTCCACTCGCAGTCTAATCTTATTAATGCTTGTACGAGCAACTATGCAGGTCCAATGAGAAGGGTCACTACAACATTGAATTATTTTCCCTAACCTTGATACTGTCCTCTCAGTGGAATCTATTTTAGCTCAACTGGTTTTAAAGTATCCTACCTCTGCTGCCCAAAGACTGTCACCTTGGAAAAAGTATTTTTTTTATTATTCATTAGGTAAATGGTGTTTTGTTTGACTTTTGTTTGTCTTAAGCACCCGGTAAGTTGCGGACTATAAATATCCATCCTTAAGTAAAGCTGTGTTATTTAGCGATTATTATGACCTACTTAGCTGATATTAAAGCTGACATGACTGATATATTCTTTTTGCATTTTTTTACAGGTCCACCTGTGAATGTAACATGCAACATTTTTATTAACAGTTTTGGATCCATTGCTGAAACAACAATGGTGAGCCAAAAGATTATTTTCACGGTATAAATATCAAAATGTACAGGTTAGGGTTTTTTTTTTACATGTAATCAACTATAATATTTACGTTTACAGAGTGTAAAATGTCTGTCAAAGAAAAGAAAAAAAAACTGTTAATTACAATGATACCCTGAAATTAATTGAATTATTGAATGAAATTGATGAAAGATTTAATACAGTTAAAAGAAAAAAAAATCAACATAGTATCTTAAAAAATAAGTAAGAAAAAGTAATAAAATACAATACAATCCTGTTTTTTCTTCCAGCAACGTTTTCTATTTGCTTTTCATCGGATATTTACAATTTAATTTATATCAACTGGGAAAAAATAGTACAGTAGATTTAGGTTTTATGCTTTTGATTTGGAGGAATTTCAGGAAGTGATTGCAGAAACCTTGCTTTTTAACAAGATTTTGGTGTGTATACAGAACTTACTAATGTAATTGAATTCTTTCATGTGCATCTATAAAAATCTTTAAATTATTATCCTTTAAATTACATGTCAAGTATAATGCTGATTAAAGGCAGGTAGAAACACTTACAATTTGTTTAAAATATATTATGAATGTTAAACAAAAGAGTGCAGCCTTGTGTGTTCTGTTCAGAACTCAGTACAACTTGCCTTATTTGATGTGCCAAATAACTTGGACTAATCCCCCCCCCACACACACACACATCACCCCCCCACCCTTTTATATATTAAATCCCCTTACAAACTGTGTTGCTTACAGACTGAGGGCGCTTAGTTAGTAACTTAATAACCCAGTGTACGTTTCTATCCAATGAAGGAAACTTCCAAGGCAACTTTTTGTTCGCTTTGGATAAGTGCTAAATGTAAATGAAATGTAAATGTGCCAACATTGAAACTATACATTATGACCTACAGGTGATAAGAATTTACACTGTCTGGCCAAAAAAAAAAAAAAAACACTTCTTTATAGGCATTTTTACATTAGAGACCTGAGATCGTTTCTGAGAGTATTTGAGCCCAAAATTTTGTGCATTTTGATCTGCGAGAACACAAACATTCCGTGCTAAGGAACTGTGCCTGAGTCTGCTAGAAAAGGTGGTCTCAAGCATGGTATAGGCATCAAGAATCAGATATGAAAGCCGATCATACCTGAACACGGAAGCAGACCTCTGTTTAGACTGCAGTGGAGAAAGGAGCAATCGTCTCTGCGTACAGAACAAAACAGCCGTGCCTAGTGTGAAAGCGGCTTTCAGCTTTGATTACAGTATACAAATTGTTGGCCAGTTTATGTGTGAAAATGATTATTCATGCCCCCAGATCCACTCTTTGAAATATGCCCGTGCCATGAAGGAAGATAAACTCCACTGATGCGATCACCCGGTCTTTCAGTACATTCAGGTTGTCGGCTGACTTTATTTAATTGCCACATAGCATCGCTTGGCCTAGACCTGACCGGTTGAAGCAGCCCTAGATCCTAACTTCTTCCAGAGGCTTGTACAGTGGACACTATGCATGATGGGTACATCGCTTCATGCACTTCCCTTCTTACCCTGACACACGCATCACTCTGGAATAAGGTCAGTCTGGACTCATCAGACCACATGACCTTTTTCCATTGCTCCAAAGTCGAATCTTTATGCTCTCTAACAAATTGTAGCCTTTTTTTCAGATTTGCCTCACCAACAACTGCTTTCCTTATGGCCACTGTTTAGTATTAGTCCTGTTAGTTAGTGTGTATGGAAATGCTGTTACTTTCATAATTACATATAGCCATGTTTTTTACTTGCAACGTCACCAAGTGGTTAAGTATCTCTATTCATAATTTTTTTAACATTTTTTTTTACATTTGATGGTTCAGCAATATCCTTCCAGGTTTTGATAATGTGTTGATTGGTTCTTACCCCAGTTCCAGTAGTTGTAAATCTCCTTAGTTGTTTTCTTTGCTTGATGCACCTAAGTAATTTGACTCTTCAGAAATTATTTTTTGGCCAGGCAGTGTATACTTTATGTGTAAGAAAAACATTTTTAGGAAAATCTCCTATAAATTCAATTTCACAATTTAAGATCTCCTGTGCAAAATGTGGCACCCTGGTCCTGCTTGGACACCGTGGTTGGTGCTGAGACACTCCTGCAGTTAACAATTCACACCCTTTCACAAGCACTTTAAAGCCCTCTCAAATGCCTCCAGCAGAGCCACACAAGTACTTTCAATGCCAAGCCTTGAATGAGCCGAGCTTTATTGCTCAGCCACTGCTGAACTGACCAAAAATTGCTGCAGCCCACAGGAGTAGCTCGTGCAAAACAAATGCGGTATTTTCCACTCCTTTTCCCCTCTACAGCCAGAGAAATTGATCTAGGGCACTGACACTGACGAGCAGGAGGAGCAAGGTGATATGAATGAGAATGACATCTTATTGGCCTGTTGAGAATCATGCTTTTTGCTGTAATGATCAGACAGTACCTGATCCACTACTGGGACCAGCAACTCTCCCTGGACTGCTGATAGCCACATTATTTACACTATTTAGGATGTCTGAGGCTTAGGGAGGGGTTGACTGGCCATTTAATTAGCTTACATACTCTTCATTTTCTCAAGTAGAAGAGACAGCAGAAGAGAGAAAGAGAGAGCGGGTGGAGAGAGAGAGAGAGAGAGAAAGCAAATAAATCCAAAAACTCTCCCATTTCTTGGTGGCAGTCGTCAAAGTAGAGTCATGAAAACAGCCAAACTTTTTCTAATCTGTCACCGTCAGAAAGGGATCTTAGCCTTGAGCTTGAATCACATTATGTGTCTGCTGTTGTCATAAATCAGTCTCCTTAGCCTGGAGAAATCATAACGGGAAATATGAGGCCTTTTTCCCCTCTTTACTTTATGCTGATGAATGCGTGCCCACTCCATGCTTTGTTTGCTAGATCATTCTGTTGGGGGGGGTCCGCTTTGTTTCAGGCTTTCGTTCTCTGTCCGGATTTCTTCTGCGATAATTGGCAGACAAATTGACGTGGTAGACTTGAGAATGATTTACAATTAACTATAAAATGAGTGATTTCCTAGCATGTCCATATAACAGTACAAACCATGAAGTAGGCAATCAGAAAACCTGATAAATCACCCGAGGTGAGAATGTTGTAGGAACGTGTGCACTTCTAGCTTGGTGTGGTTGCATTGTTATTTTGTAGTGCCCATGCACAGCTTATTATCAAGGAGTTGATTATTTCACAGTTGTCATGTTTTACTAATTATGAAGGGAAAATATTGACATGGAAAAAAAGGTGAGGTTTGCATTTTCTTATGCACTGTACTGATTGCTTTCAAGGAGACACAAATCTAATAACCTTGAAACAGAAGATCTGACATGATCGAAATATTTGGAAATATCATTGCATTAGGATAATTGCTGTATAATGTGGCTGATTGCTATTGCAAAGGTCACCTGGAATATTTTCCCCCACATTTGTAAGTCATCCTACTTTCCAGGAAGGACACAACTGCATGCAGCTGTGGTTCAAGTGTGTCTAGCGCCCTTGATGAACACCACTTCAGCACTCCCTGAAAACGAATTGAAAATCCGCATTTCGTACACTTGCGTGAGAGACCTTCGTAATGCAGTACACTGCCTTGCTCCAAAGCTAGACTTAGGACGCCAGTGCGGTTTATTGACCAACATGACATGAACCACATGACGTGCAAAAGAGTGATAGCACAATGAGCAGGCAAATATTATTCATATATTATCGATATATATAATATCATTCTGAATATTTATTTCTCTTTTTTCCCATGCACTCTGGGCACCCCCAGCAAGATTCTTCCCAGGGCACCTGCCCATGTCGCCCATGTCTAAATCTGAAACTGACTGTATGGCTTATTTTGAGAGCATGACGCTGAGGACAAACTTTTCATATAATTTACCTATGCTTTTATTGGGATAAATTTTGGGATAAATATAACTATATAAATATATAGTGAATTTTTCCAGAACTAAGCAATCACACTAGTCACTTTTTTTGCTTATGCCCACCGTAATGCCATTGTAGTATGGCAAAGTCTTATATACGGTGGAAAGTCCTAGTGTTATTTTTTTGTGTAGTTGGAAACCAATGTCCAATATTTAATAGGCAAATGTAAACATGCAGAAACTCTCAGACCATCACTGCTTCATTTATACAAAGATCTATTTAAATATGTAAAAAAAAAAAAAAGTTATAAACAAATCTAAATCACTTCAATTACATAAAAACATACATGTATAATGGCTTAAAAATCATGAATTGAAAGATTCTTTAAGGAAGCAAAAATAGGTTTTAGGGAACCAAAGATAAATATTTTGAAGTTGCTGTAATGAATGTATTCTGGTTTCTTTAATTATAAGAATACATTTGTGACAAGTACTTACAGTATTAATTTGTAATTGTGATTTTATTTAGACATGCTGGTTTCTGCAAGTCCTACCACAGTCATACGAAATGAGAATAAATACAATGGTCACCATTGGTCTCCACAGTCCCTGGTTGGACTACAGAGATTCCTGTATGGATGAATGAATGGATAGATTTAACAAATACAGTACTGTATTCCCAACCATCTTTTCGAGTCAAAATAATGTTGTGAATAAAAAGCTAAATAAACAATGAGTAAGACTTTTTAACACTACAGTTTAATTCTGAATCCTAAAGACTCATAACCGCAACAATATGGTAATTTTCATTTCTTAAAAACGAAACATAACATTGTCTCGTTCTTGATGGTGTTTCATAGCGCTAATGATGGTAAGTAAAATGGAATTCCTGTGTACGCTCTCACCTCTGGTCTGCTGACATAGCCGCTGTTGTCTTACAGGATTACAGAGTGAACATTTTCCTGAGACAGCAGTGGAATGACCCCCGACTGGCTTACAGTGAATACCCTGACGACTCCCTCGACCTCGACCCCTCCATGTTGGACTCCATTTGGAAGCCAGATTTGTTCTTTGCCAATGAAAAGGGTGCCAATTTCCACGAGGTTACCACTGACAACAAGCTGCTGAGGATCTCTAAAAATGGGAATGTTTTGTATAGCATAAGGTGACAGGCCCTAAATTATCAAGCTCTAATTTTTACTGCTGGATCCATTCAGAATTTAGACTTTATGCTTGTCTAATTTAGCTATTTAGGCTGATGAGTTGCATATTTGTGGTATAATATTTTTCATTTGTTATGACAAGGCTTTGACTACAAGATAATATACAATTTTAAAACAGGCAATGGCTGTTCAAGCACATACTTTAATTTTGGGAGTATTGAAATTGCTAGGACACTTGTGTTTTATATTAGAGATATTAAAAACAATTATATTTTCATTAAGAATTACAAAGATACATTTATACAAAGCTACATGAAGCTATATTTTAATCCACTGACCAGAAAACAACAGGGTGTACAAACAAAGCTATGGATAGACCTCTCTTATGTACATGCTATGTGAGAATGAATTATTTTATGATATCACAGCCATTATTACAAATGAGCACTGTAGTGTGCACTAGCCATAGTTTGGCAGTTGGCCATAAGAGTTTTATTGAGTTGCTTCTCAAACTATTTTTTTAAGTGCGTTGTTTGCCAGATTGTTGGATGTTTTCTCTCTCAAGCATGTCTAACATGCACAGTTAAGTGTCATAGCAATTGTATTCCCTCTTTATACCATGCACTATTTACTGATGAGTCTGCTGTTATTAGCTGGGATTCCTGGTAATACACAATTCTTTTTTAGCATTCCCTTAACAGCAACACCAAATAAAAAAAAAAGTCTGCATTTCTGGACTTGGGTCAGATTGTCTCCATTGTCTACATTCTACTCGCTAGGTAGCTCCTGCCAACCATAATATAGACAATGTCCGAACCTCTTGAAGCAAAAAAATGGGCATCAGCTCTGTGCCCACTACCTTAGGATTTCCCATCTTAAAGAAGCTGTTTCTGACTCAGCCACCTCCTGGTTTGGGTGCATGGTATTACATATATGCTTGGTTGGCACATTTAAGTTCTGGCTGAATTTTGCCCAGGATTCTTAGTGTAAACACTCTATTGTTTGAAAATGCCTAGGCCCAATTACACATGATAAGTGCTGGAAGATGAGATGCTCTCTAGACGGCTTGGCAGTAGACATGGTTCAACTGAAATTATTGCCTCTAGAACTAAATCCGGGAGTGTAACTCAGAGCCCTGTAATTTTTAGGATAGCCCATCATATACAAAGCCTTCACTATGTTCAACTTCACTTATCTTGAGGGTACCCTCTCACATACTGTAAGGCAAGCCTCAGAGAACATCTGTGTTCTTGGTATAATAAATATTACTAATAATGCAAAATAATGTGTGTGTGTGTGTGTATATATATATATA
>JAOVVB010000037.1:15744791-15759486 GCA_028570985.1 Heterobranchus longifilis
GATATAGCCATTGTTTCTGTGGCACTTAATTAAGGAGACAGGTTGCCAGGTTGATGGCCAATTGTCATTCACACTGCCGGGAAATTTGGGAGCGCCAATTACCCTAGCCTGCATGTCTTTGGACTGTGGGAGGAAACTGGAGTACCCTTAGGAAGCCCATAACATGGGAAGAACATGCAAACTCCATGTACACAGACCCAAGCTGGGAATCGAATCCCAACCCTGAAGGTGCCTATCTGCAATGCTAAACACTAAGCCCCCGACAAGCATTCTTATGAACAAGGTTGTAAGTTCAGCATAACTACCTGTTATGCTGTTTAACTCTGTAATGATATTGACACGGCAGTGAGCCATGAAATTCAACTGAAATTAGTCCCCCTGCAACATTTCTAACAATGCTTGAAAGTAAGGACTAGCAGCTATGACTGCCCAAAATCAGGACATTGTTCTATGTCCTGGCTAAGGAGCAAAATATGAACACATTCACAGACTAATCAACTTCTGTAGGTTGGAGTGCTTGTTCTAAAACAACAGTAATCCTGTTAATGTATTACCAGGATGTGCCTCACACAGCATTATTGGTGTTTCTGCTTTTACCATAAATCTGGACATAGTCCTTCATTTTGTGAGACTACCAGAATAGTATACAGGCATCAGCAACAGACCTGTAGCCCAGCCTGACCTGGTGAGGATCTGTTAGGTTAGCAATAACTTGTGGCAGGGTGGTCAACCAAGGATGAACTGTCTGTCCTAATACTTCTCAATAACGTCTTTGCAAGGTGGCATTGTGAATTCTGCTGCGACTAGTGTTGCAGTTGGTGCTTTGGGTTACCTCATAACAACCAATCCTACTCCGACATGAATGGTCACATCTTCTCAATCAGTGATTTCAGCTGAACCATGTCTGCCAGCAAATCATGAATTCACCTGCAAGATGTGTGAAAACTAGCCAAGTGTTTGGGCTGCAGGGTTTGAGTCAGATTGGATTTTGAATCAGGGTTTAAATCTGCTAGCTGAGCATGATGTCATAAGTCCGCATTGTCATTCCAGGGGAGTCAGTGCAGAGGTTGTCCAAGTCAATGCTGACAGTCAGTGAGTAGTGAACACATAGCCAGGGCTTGTCATTGGCTTTCAAAGGATTTAGACATCAGCTGGATATGGTGCTTAGGCTAACTGCCCAGTATGCTGTGGAAAAAATACAACCCAACATGGACAGAATAAGGGCTCAGTTTTTTTTGAAGGGAAACCAACAGTTTGCCAAATACAGGTGGTAGCAAACAGCATGCTGGGTGATGGCTAATAAACTAGCAAGGGCTATGAGCGAAAGTCATTTCAAAGCTAATGGACATCGTAGTGTTCTGTTGCATGATGCGAAAAAGGCCACTTGTAATGAAATATACACTCACTGAGGCAAAAGAAATGAGATGAGAACAGCCTATCCCCAGCTTTTGAAGAAAACCTGTAGCGCCAACTGTAATCACAAGCTGCCAAGCAGATCTCTCCATATGGTGTACGTGTGGACCGAAGAAAAGCACAAGAAAGCTTTTTGACAGCCCTATTTATTGCAAATACTGCTTTGTACATCACTAAATAAAGATCACTTGTGTTTTGAAGCATGCAAGTAAAGAAGAATTAAAAGACACATTATTAGCGATTATTTTTATTAAAATGTACCAATAAATATATGTACTAATAGCATGGAGAAAAAAGAATAGAGATAAAAAAAAAAAAATTCAAGTTGAATACAGAATCCCTCTCTAATCCCTGATCTGTGAGCAACAGTGGATTTAACACCCTACTTAGTGCGCTAGCCTTCCATTTTACGCTATTTGGGATTCAACCTCAGAACAGTTTGTTAGCTACTAACTAGAAGGTTTAAAATGTCAATAATTAGTTATTGTTCCCTGCACATCATTTTATGAAGGGTATACACATTATATTCGATAGGATCATTTCATTTACAACAGAAGCACTGAATAGGCAAATGCTAACGCTAGCAAACACTGCCGAAAAGGAAGAGTCGCATATTTCTAATCACCTTGTGATAACAAATCAAATATGTGCAATTTAATATCCTTATTATCCTATCCTGTCCTTAATATCCTAATATACCTGCTTCATCTATTTTTTGAAGCCTTGTTTCTCTTTTGAATAATTTATGTCTACCAAAACATACTTAATATGAAAAGAATCAGCAGAACAGAAGCTATCAATTGCTCGGTTCCTCTTATCTTTGTGACAAAGAATCGGGTAATCCAGTAGGTAATCATCAGGTAATCTTTCTGTTATTTTTCTTTTGGCTCCAAAATACACCACAAATGTAATTATCAATGAAGATACATAGTAGCCTAATGTCAACGGTAATGTTAACGGTACCTTTGCCGTCCATTGTCGTGACTGCAAAAGGTCAATTATGAGAGCTGTAATTAAATGCAGTCTCGTGTATTAATAGGGTTTTTAAGGTTTGTAGTTCATATTGTGAAATGTAAGCCTCGACCCAGTGAATTTAGGGGGGGGGCAGCAAGGTAATGTGTAGGATCTTAAATTTCATCATCTCTTAACTTGACACCATCAAATGAACACTTCAAATCCGACTGCTTTCGGCTATAAACACCCTCTAAATTGCATCAGGGCCGATGCACACTTTGATTGCATGCTGGGAAATTGCTGTTATTTTGTGATAGTGATGCTGTCAGAAACCCTGGGAGAGAAGAAAATGTGTAAAGTTCACTTCAGTTAATTTCGCGACTAAATTAAGTTCAGTAGAAACCAAATCAGCTGCATGTATTAAAAAAATGACTGTCTAACACTTTATAATCGTTTGGAGTTTATCCGTATGCAATGCATTTGTTTGTTAGTCCTGACCTCTAAAAGTAGCTGATAAGGACGGGAAATGCTGAAATTGCATTTAGAATGTAATGTTTGCTTGCAATGCCTGATCTGATTGTTAACAGGATAACGCTGGTTCTGGCCTGTCCCATGGACCTGAAGAATTTCCCGATGGACGTGCAGACTTGTATAATGCAGCTAGAAAGCTGTAAGTATGCCCTGCTCATCACGATGTTGGGGAAGATTTATTCACCGTCTCCGAGACGGATGTTTTGCTGGCTCGTAGAAAGAAATGAAGAGCACTGTAATTTATGTACACCTTAAAGTCGAGTGTGTGGAGAGATGCTGCAGGCTCAGGTTATTGCCTGCTCGGTCTTTCGCTCTTATTTTAGTTAATGTCCTTAGGGACGGAGCCGATTCAAGGGGTCTGGTGCTTAGCAAAACTAGGTGGTGCCATAGTGTTTTAGATTACATGAAATTTCTTGTCTATTTATTATCTCCTTAGGAGGTTATTTCACACAAGTGTTAATTCACTACTTGTTTATCTCTCTCCTTGCCAGTCGGCTACACTATGAACGATCTGATATTTGAGTGGGACGAAAAGGGCGCTGTGCAGGTGGCTGATGGACTGACGTTACCCCAGTTTATCCTGAAGGAGGAAAAAGATTTACGCTACTGCACCAAACACTACAACACAGGTTAGCACTCTCCCTGCACTTGCTGAGGCTGGGAAATATTGTGTACATGAAGCTCCCTAGCTATTTCTGGAATGCCAAACCAGCAAAGACTTATACATACCGTATATATGCAGACTCACTGTGTTTTGCAGTGACCATCTCGGTCGCGGGATATAAATTGTAGAGTTAATTGAAAATGTGTGATGTGAACTGTAGCGGGTTGTCTACATGCCCAAACCTTGGAATATAAAAAACTCGTAAAATATTTTGCATGGGGGAGTGGATCCTCTATAACTGTCTTATATTTTGTAAGATAATACAGAAAGATATTCTGTCTAAAGACAGGATCACAAAATAATATTTGTAAGTGTGTTACTGTAAGAAAAAGGTAAGTATATACATGATTACTGTATATTCAAAAGCAAAATATAATATACTTTTTCATACATGTTTTTTTTAGGGGACCAGACTTTTTCTAGGGCAATACACACACACACACACACACACACAGACATTATACAGTAATCTTTTTTTTTTTAACAAGCAGTGCTGAAAACAGATAATAGTCTCTGGCAGCAGAAGAAGCTGAAAGGCCACGCTCCGTTTCTCCTTCATGGTCTTTCACTTGGGTTAAAAACCATCTGTCTGGTCATTCTTAGCAGTCAGGATTTGTTACCCTCAAGATAAAGTAGGAATTAGAGCTGAAGGCCAATCTAGTTGGGATCTAATATAAAACAGAGCAAAACAGAAGATACACAGGGTGTATGGCTCCCTCGGGAATGATCCTTTACAATGTGTAGAATTTGTACAAAAATTGACGTCAGTAGTGATTTGATCTGTGTCCTCTTTTGTGAAATTGGCAGATGCACAAATGTATAAATATATAACCATATATATATTTTCATTCCCCAAACAAGCGGGTCTAGTTCACCGTTAGTTAAGAGAAAGAAATATGAGACGGCAACATCTGCCTGCTTGTCTGTGAAGACCTAAGCTACGCCACTCTCTGTTAGTTTCATCTATCACATAATGAAAGAGATCAGAGTAAGCTTGATCAGAGTAAGATCTCCCTCTTTTTCCTTTTCTCAGTCTCCGTCTTTTCTTTCGCTGACTTGCTCCTCGCATGTGGTTGAGGACCAGATTGCTGCAATATGCTCTCTCCGTGTCTCCTTTTCACCTTTCCATTTCAGCTTGGCGGCAAAACACCAGTGCAAACCCTGAGGGCGCCTCCCTCCTACCTACGCCTTCACCTCCCATTTTCACCCCTCACCTGTCTCTTCTCATCCTGCCAATGGTAATGCATTTTTCAAGGGCAAATGTTTCCGTAGCTCACCTGGAATCTTCATCTTCCAGGCTGTATCGGCTTGGATTCTACATTTGCTACCTATGTTCATGTGTCTTCGTTCTGATTTATTAGCTGCGGACTTGATTGATTTGCTGAGCACAGACTTCTTCAGTTTCTTGTGTCTGTATAGTGTCCCGTCTTCTATGGGTCTTAGTGACTAAGACGGATCTTGAATATAATGTTCATCACAATGTAGTAGAAAAATGAATCAGGATGCATCAGTCTGATACTGAGTAATGACACTGGACTGATAGTAGCCTGAAATGCTGAACTGGTATTGACACATTTTCACTGTTGTCTTAATACATGCTATAGTATGAAAGTGTGTGTGGGGGGTGGGGGGGACAAAAAAAATCTCAATATCAACCATGCTGTTTTTGTTTTAATTTGTAAAGTGATTTTGATAGAAAATATTTCAACAAAACAGTTATGCTACCTTAACCCGGGGCGATCAAATCATTTCTGTTACTATAAAGGCCTGGAATTGCCTTGTTTGGGAAACATATCCTCAGTGGGAGCCCATACAGTGTGTCGAATTATTCGCAGAATTACTTTAAATGCCGGCATTTCCACTGTGCCGAAACGTAGCATACCTTGAGCTAAGGAGTATTTTATAGAGCCAGTTAATGTGTTCCACCTTGTGCTGCCTGTACTGTATGTGGTGCATCTGTAACTTGCTCGGAAACAGTAATTTGACACATCTCTCCGCTTGTTGAGGCTCTGCCGGTTGTCTCTGGGAGAAGATGTTGTGGGTGATTATGTTTTAAGTGGTGTCTCAGCTTCAGTGTGTTCCCATATTGCACTGTCACTTTTTTAAAAACATGCACAGCGCAACTGCAGTGTGCTATTTCTGCTTGACACACATCGCCCCCACTCCAACAGCACAACCTCCGTAGGCACATGGAACAGGTGCATTTATAGCCCATAAACTTCACGATTTAGCTACAAGGAAGGGATTAGGAATATTAAGCCTGGTGGGATGTACAGTATAAGGAGAGTATAATCCTGTTGCTTAGCAGCTATCAGTTGTGCGAAAGAAATTAATAAATCAGCTTTTTTTTTTTTTTTTTTTTTCCCCTACCTGCTTAAAAGTTCTGAAAGTTTGTTCGATCACCATGAGTGCACCTTGGCATAGTGGTAACAGGGACAGCACACACTAAGCACGCGATTTTGCACCCTCATTCAAACATAAGGGCCGGTTTTAGGGAGGTGGGAGGAAAACAGAGAACCTGGAGGACACCCACAGGGACACAGGAAGGACCAAAACATTTGTAAAAAATATATGCAGTACTACAAACCAAAAGTTTGAACACACATACTCATTCGATTTTTTTTTTTTCTAGATTGTTGAACAATACTGAAGACATCCAAACTATGACATGACACATATGGGATTATTTGGTAAATAGAAAAGTGATTCATGGTAGACATTTCATTAAAAACAATTTGTGGGGCCTCCGAGTGGCGCAGTGGTAAAGTGCTTGCCCTATCATCCGGAGATCGCGAGTTCGATTCCTGGGTGATGCTGTAATCAGTTCTAGAGAGAGCTGATTGGCCGAGCTCTCTCAGAGGGGAGGGATGAGAGGTACTTGTGCTCCAGTCGGCTGGTGTCACGTGGTTTGGAGGGCTAGTAGTAGCTTAATGTGGGAGCCTCCTAGTGATGGGGAGAAATTGGATACGACTAAATTAGGGAGAAAATCAGAGTCAAAGACTGTTGGAAACTAATTCCAGTTGACAAAGCTGGTGCAAAGCTGTCATCAAAAGTTCAAATATTAAACCTTTTGCTTTGCTTTTTTTTTGGCTTATCACATAATTCCATATAATTTTGTCTGGTAAGTATTCACAAATAAATTGTATGCAGAATATACTTGTATTTTTAAAATTTTTTAAACCTGTTCTAAAACCAGTGTTAGTTTATGTATTGAATAGGGATTGATGTGGAAGCCAGCTAAGTATGAGAGAAAATTCTGTAATTGATTTGCTAAAATACCCTTTCGCAAGGCGATCAGACGAAAGAAAGAAAAAAATTAAAGAGCTTGGACCAGATCGACCTGATCTTCTAATTATGCAGCCGAGCTTACACTCGGTGCTTTTCCAGCACTTCTTATGGCAAGCGGAGCTGGCTGACTGGATGCGACATGAGACCCCCCCCCAAAAATTTTGCCCCAGCTGCCACCATTTTTTTGTTGTTTTTTTTATAAAGTTAAAAGAATTGGTAAGAAATTTGTTTCAAAAACATGCAGAACTGTATTCTGCTGAATAATATTGCCAGATAAAATGTACATCACTTTGGGAATAATCTTCATTCACTGATATCAAAAATAGGGCATTCAGTTGACATTGAATATGAATGAAGCTTAATTAATTCACATACATTAAGATAAAATTGAGCGGGAAATGTGTCTCTGTAATGATAAGCGTATTTGTATGGTGTGTGTGTTACAGGGAAGTTCACATGCATCGAGGCCCGCTTCCATCTGGAGAGGCAGATGGGCTACTACCTGATTCAGATGTACATCCCCAGTCTGCTAATCGTCATCCTGTCCTGGGTGTCCTTTTGGATCAACATGGATGCTGCTCCTGCTCGTGTGGGTCTGGGCATCACCACAGTGCTCACCATGACAACGCAGAGCTCAGGCTCTAGAGCTTCTCTGCCAAAGGTCAGTCAAAGTAAACTGCAGTAGAACTCCACTAGTTTGACCTCTCACTCCTCTCTCTCTCTCTCTCTCTCTCTCTCTCTCTCTTTCTCTTTCTCTATCACTCTCTCACTTAAAGTCTAAGGCGCCCTGTGTTTTATGGTACAAACATTGTTATAGATTTTCACTATTTATGATGTTATTATTGCATCAGTGCAAAAACCTCATGAGCATATTCTGAAGTTAGTGTTAAAACAGCAACAGTTCAGGGCACTTGCTGAGTCTTTGATAAGACTGCTTCAAATTGTGAAGACTTTTTTCAGGTATTAGAGAGATCTTATTGCTTTTCATGATAAACGCTTACTAAACCGACCTGGAAGAGTGAATTAAATTTTTTTTCTCCTATGATAGCAGTCTAACAGAATACAAGACGCAGAATCTGACACAATTACGAGCAGTATATCTGTCAAAACTTGAGCCTCCCCTTAACAGCATGTAAAATTATAAATAGCAGTTTATATATTATTGTGACTTTCAGCTACTGAGCATAATCAATATCAAATGTGCATGAAACAATTTAGCAGTAGCAAAGCCAATAAATCAGTCTACAATAAAGCTTATTTGTATGCTATCGATTTCTAAGGAATTTAGCTCTCTCTCTCTTTCTTTCTCTCTCTCTCTTACTATTTGGAGAGTCAAATATGACTCTACATGATTTCCTCATCCTGTATACAGAGCTTTTTAAAGTGTACTTCACATACGATCTTGATGTCATTCTAATCATTGTAACAGCAGAGCCACATCTGCATGCACGCTGAACACACCGTGCACTCCGCGGCATGGAAATGCTCCCTTGGGGATGGTCATGTATAGAAATTCAACAATTTAACCCAGACAAATCTATCACACATACTTTCACTTCATCAGAATTCTGCTCTTGCTTTCTAGCTTCTTTGACAACCTTGACCCAAGCGGTGATGCCCATTAATAATTAAATTTCAGCTGAAAAATGCGACTGAATGATATTTTACTGGCTTATTAAAGAAGTAATGCTGGACCCCACTTGGTTCAGGGATATGATCATGACTAAATTAATATTGATATGCCAGTCTCATAAACATATACCAGTATGTCTGGGGTGTTGTTTTTTTTGTTTGTTTTTTTTACAAGATATTTTCTAAGCACAATTAACTCATTTAAATATACTACAAGATGGCACTACTTTTCATAGAAATTTTTATTTTTATTTTTATTAAAAATTAATAATTAATAATAAACTCCCAGGGCCCTTCACACCAAAAAGTCTTTTTCCTATTTCCTAAGATAAGAGGTTCTTTGTGACTTGCTGATTATAAATTGAAAGCTCCACATATCAATAAGGCAGATCATAAAATGAACACCTAGCTGGTATCACAATTATGCACAGGATTTTTTTAAAACAGGACAATGGAATCCTTAGATTGCATTGTCTGTTCAAACCTGTATTTATTTGAAAAAAAAGTATTATTGTCTTCCACGTCAGCTGTTTCGCATGTGTACCTTGCTGGCATCTCTATTATGCAGAGTAGCGCTTTTGACAGGAGATGGTAATTAGAGATCAAAGCAGTCCTGTTAAACTGCTAAATGATGATATTTCTATAATTAAATACTTCAGGAAAGGTATCCCTGCCAGTTTGATGCATTCATCGGTTATGAATGTATTATATTATATTATATATTTTCCAAACCTTGTTGTTTATTTGTCATTGTTGTCTATGTGAATGTTTTTTAATACCTTATAATTAATTGCTTTAACAAGTCAGTTTTGAAAAATTGCAGCACATTACAGGTATATGATGCTTTTCCTGTGTGTGTGTGTGTGTGTGTGTGTGTGTTTGCAACACATGGAAAATACATTGGTATGGTTTTGTAATATGATGTTAACGTAATGTCCATAAAACAACCACCGTCATTGCGCTTCCTGACTCCTTATGTCGTGACACTTCCTATAGCCCATATCCAGACAAATATACATGCAAATACCTTGCATCTCCTGGAGCCCATTTATTTAAACGTACAATGCAAATGTATTTCCTATCACTTGTCTGTCCTCGGATCTCTCTATGACTCATTTCGTTTTTTTCTTTTTGTGACGTGGCTCAGGGTACCTCGCCTAAAGTTTAAGTATACACTCTATAATAAACAGAGAACTTCTCTCCAGTAAGTGTATTGAAGTGCGACGGCCACAACAAGCAATAATTCTTCTTTTAATTTATCCTTAAACTTAACAATTCAGGCACTCTTCTTAAACCTAACAACAGTGGTGGCCAAAAAAGTTAAGTATTGGTGCTAAAAAGTGTCTCACCTAGGTAATCAGATATAACAGTATAACACCATTTTATACCTAATGCTTCTTATCTCCCGATCCACGCTTCGTAAATATGCATACGCATTTATATTTTTATACTGCATTTATATCAGATTAAAAGAAACACATTTGCTAAGTAAAATTTCATGCTCCTTTATAATGCAAAATTGTTAAGATATTGCAACATGAATTTGACATGGTTACAGACACTACAGATTTTTTTGCTTTTAAAAAAATAGTAAAAACATCTCTCATGCAAAGCATTGATGTGGCCCTGAAATTTTAATTGTCTGTGTTAATAATTATTGGGCAGATTACAAACAGCAATTTGAACTGAATAAATGATAGTTTTATATGTTTTGTGGCCACATAACATAAGGTGTGTGTCTAATCTGGAGCATTTAAACAAAAACCACTGCTGTCAGTAATTTGGGGAAAAATCCTTAATTTTGCACAGAATGCTTTAAATTAAGGATTTTTTTTTTACAGATCCTATACTTCTAGACGGTAACACCAATTCTAGTATCAGTACTCATAAAGAAATATAAATCATTTGCATTTTAAATGATTATTGTTTAAATTTTATATTATTTAAAAATTTTAGGGCAAGATCGTTCACTTCCATGTTGTATAAATATCAGAATTAGCTTCTTTGGCACACACATTTTCTGTATTATATGTATAATGTAAAAAAATGTAAAAGGTCAGCAGCAATACTGTGTTTTGACCAAAGACAACATAACCCATGTATTGTAGATCCCTATGCACAAAACATGTGAGCCTATCTAGAATGTGGCAAAGATTTTAAAGAATAAAGAACTTAATATTAAATATTGATTGTTGTATAGCAATATGTAACATATAATTCTTATTATCCTGGTTATTATTCATTATAAAGAAAAATAAGAATGCTATTTAAACATTAAATTTCACCTTCGTCTCGATACTTTATCCACCTTATAATTTAATCCCTTATAATTTAACCTTGCTGTCTTTTATAAAGCTTTCCATTTTGGGTGGAAAAAAAGAGGACCGCTTTTATCACATTCCTGCTTTTACCTCCTCAGAGAGATTGTGGAATAAAATTGTCAAAGAGCAAACGCCTCAGTTGTAAAACTGTGTCTAAGGAAATGACTCAAGATGACTCTTCACTGACATGCTCACTGTACTGTGGCTCATTGCTAACACAGTCTACATCTATGTCTCTGCTACAGGTCTCCTATGTGAAGGCCATTGACATCTGGATGGCTGTGTGCCTGCTGTTTGTATTCTCGGCTCTGCTGGAGTATGCCGCTGTCAACTTCATCGCTCGCCAGCACAAAGAGCTGCTGCGCTTCCAGAGGAGGAGACGACACCTAAAGGTGACCGAACACACACACTCGCTCACACACACATACACACACAGTGAAGTGGATGGGATCTTACAGTGAACTTGACACACAGAGAGAAGCCACGAACTGATTAAAAAAAAAAGAGTAGAGCAAGGTGAACTTCTCTGTTCGAAACACACACACATGCACAAAAGTACTACCGAGAACAGCATGTTAATACGAACTGAAGATAGATAAATGTGAATACAAGGATGATATGAATTACCGCACACACATGATGTCATAATGTCATATGTACATAATGTCATTTTGGGAGGAAATAGTAGCGATAAATATGCCAACTTCACAAGACAATACTTTTCTGTACTTAATGCCCCCACACTATATAATATAGTAGAGAACCTTTATCAATGAATAAGTAATTATCATGTATTTGTTTTTTTTTCATGGCATTGTATATTGGAATTCACTAATTAAGTTTTCTTTTAGTTTAAAAATGCAATATGCAGAGACATTAGATATTGTTATTAGTCAGAGTTAAGGACATTAAGGAGATCTCAAATGTGCATATGAAATGTAGGACTAAGCATTTCAAATGTATATAATAAGATTCAGTAAGATGTGCCCGCAATATGTATTTTCTCTCTATATGTCTTTTGGGGCAAAAAACATTTTGGGATATGAAAGCTTTGAGACACAAAGTTATAACACACTCTTTGTACTGGAGTTCCTGGCTCTGGTAATGTTGTGCTGAGGAATGTTTTACACGTCATATATTTATTGTGACTCGTTGAGTATTATAAATAAGCCGTTGGTTTGCCACATTTTAACAAGAAAGCATAACAGATAAAAAGCCAGGTTTGTGTGCAGATGCAGAGGGAGGCAGAAACGGAGACAGAAAAGTAGACGCTATTGTCTCAGCCTTTTTTTTCTTTTCAAAATATATGTATTGATATACATTTAGTATTCGATCCACCACCCAGCCCTACCGTATACCTGTTTTGCTTTTGCATATATACTGCTAGATCTCATACCAGGACTAATTTACATAATTAGATATGCTTAGTCTCCTGACACATAGACTTACTAGGACTTGATAATTAGTGCTCCTTTAACACTGCTGAATGTAACCCACAGAGTTAGTCCTAACACATAGTAGCCCTTTAAACTCAGAGCATTTTTGGCATTTCTTCTCATATATACAGAGTCAGCCAAAAAAATGCATACACACTTCAGGAAAAGAAAACGTGCATAAATATTTCATTACTGTGTTTATTGGTATACGTTATATATTCATGTATATAATATATGATAATATTTTTTGGCTGACTCTCATTCTCTCTATCTCTCTCTCTCTCTCTCTATGTGATATTATTATAGCTTTATCTTTTTTATACAAAAATGACTGAGCAAAAATTGTAAAAAAAAAAAATTAAAAAAAAGTCACATAGGCAAATAAATGTTATTTTATTATGTTTGTTTTCAATTGTTTTTATGGGCAAAATTAATAATCCAAGCATTTGGTGAGTTTTTTTTGTTTTGTTTTGTTTTTTTATGGTCATGCTGTGTTATGTAGTGGGACCAGTAGAATATAGTCTAAAAAACATAATAATTATATGTATAACAGCATTCTAATATCTAATTGGTAAAAAGGTGATTACGCAATTCATTAATTTTTCTATAACAGCGCAGCTTTAAGAATCGTACAGTAACACCACACTTGATAGTATCAATGCTCTCATATTAATACATTGATGTTTTTATAGCAACAGCTTATTCAGTGGGACTTGTGTGACAGATACTCCAGATAATCTACTTTAATCAATGGAAAAATGTTTAATCATTTACATTGTGATGTAAGACTTACATTTTATGTAAGAAGACATTTATTTAATAATAATGGTCTTGGGTGTCAGCGCTTTGTAACAGTCAGTACGTTTGCCAGATTTCCATTGAGAGAAATTGTTTTCTGGGTTATGTGTTTTTTTGGGGGTTTTTTTTGTACCATGACAAGCTACATTTTAAAAAATTTTTACATCTACATTCTGGCTTAGGGTAACAGTAACATGATGTCGCATCGAGTGTTCTTCATTACACTCTTTGTGAGCATTCATACGACCTCAATATTTAACAAATATGAGTCAGTAAATATGTACACTGTCACATAAACTAGGTTTTCCCGAGCAGTAATAGTCATATATTAATATTAATAGAACCAAGAAAACCCCAGTTTTTAAGATGTGTCTGAAGTCCTAAAGTAGTTAAGCTTTTTTGAAGTATTCAACCCTGACTAAAACATAACCCTTAAGCTAATATGATCCTTCCTTGCAGCCAGAACTGCTGTAAAAGATGTTAGATTAATTTAATCATCATCTTCTGGCCAATTAGATTTGAGAGGCAGTGAAAATTTTTCAACTTGCATGAAAACTGATCATTTAGGATGCTTAGTTACTTGGAGTATAGTTTCCTCTCCAATTATAATTCTGGCAGAATGAATGATTACTAATCAGTAGTGTCCAGTATAATCTGGAAAGGCCTGGCTTGGCTGCAGGTTTTAATGCCAGCCAAGGAGGAGCCACACCTGATTCCCCTTGAGTTTGCAAATATAAAATAAGAATAAAATGTACAGAAAAACATTGAAATGGGCAAATACACAAGAAGAATAAAAGAAAATTATATACAGAAACTTACTTAGAAATATATGGAGATGTGTAATATGTCAGATTGCACAATAATAATGCGTGATGGGTGGCCAAAACAGTTATGATTGTTTTAATATAAAGTGCAGAGTGTCTATGTGTCTGAACAAAAAACAGGATGAGAGCAGTGCATGTAAAGCTAAAATAAGTTAAATGATGGAGCTGAAGTCATTCGACAAGGAACAACTGTGACACAATCAGTGTATGAATCACAGTATGCATCACCTCACAGTCACTAATGGAGCAAATGTACAGACTTAACATACAAGCAATCACGAGGGGACGGAGAAGGCTCATCAGTTGATCTGTTATGGGTTAGAGGAGATTGCAAAGTTCACAGAAGTGTAACTTCTGCCAGGGAAAAAATTCATTCCAGACCTCAAAGAATTGAAAAGGCAGAAGAAGATTGAACTCCTTATCAGCCAACGAGAGGGGAGACTCGCACCACAAAGAATGAAAGTCGTGGGAGATTTCGTGCTATGGGACAGTCCATTGGGGAAAACTGTTGCTGGAGCACATCCAGATCTGTTTGAGAAGGTGGATATGATAGCAAATGACTCTGAAACACATTTTGCCCGGTCCATGAGAGCAGCTGCAGTAAAGTATGAGGAAATCTTTAAAAAGGCTGAAGCTCCAAATATCCCCAAGATAATCCAAAGAGAGAAAAGTCATGTGGCTGAACCAAAAAGCTCACTGGCAAGTAACCAGGATTTTCTTGAGTGGTGGACGTGGGACAGTATCGGGGCAGCCTGCAAACCAAAGTGTGGTGGGTGCCGTTGTGGTAACTGTCAGCCTGGAGGAAAAGAAATGACTCTAGCAGAAGAGAAAGAA